>JBBMKD010000115.1:43295029-43359041 GCA_037834095.1 Argya squamiceps
CCCCCCCTGAATTTTCCTTACTCTAGTTCTCATTAAGTCTGAAAGTGTCTTTACTTAAAGTATGTGTGTTACATTTGGAGTAACTGAACTGGGGAGGGAAAGGTGAGATAAGAATTACCAGGTTACTATGAAATTCTTATGGAAACAAAATTTCTCACAAAACATGCAGATTTACAATCTTTCTGTGAAGATCAATCTGTTAAAATGTTTTTCTCCTTTTTTTGATAAAGCCCACACAGAGGGGTAGAGATGTGTTCTGCAGGAAAGTTAAAGCCACTCCTATCCTCTCTGTTTCAGTTTTTGCCTTTGGGCGGTTAGTAAGGCACATTTTTAATAACTGAATTGTGGAGGGTTAGATTTTTTTCTTCCTGGACTATTTCACCATACCCCTCCCTCCCCCCAATATATTTCCCTCTTCTAATGCGGAGTGTTTTTATTTCTACGTGTGACAAGTCTGCAGTCATGTGTTCTTTCTGAGTTATAATGACTCAGATGTCATAATTAATTTGATGAGCAGGTGGGGGTTATTAGCCTTGTGCTTCACTTGCTAATAGCTGCACAGCTTTTCTAAAGTACTCTTTCAACTAAGGAGGCATTTCTTCACATAGAATAAACAGTGCAGCACAAAAGCCTCAGTTAGATAACTATCCATGGGTTTGAAAAGCTGCCAAGCAGATGTTGTTATTGGAGCGGGCCCAGACGAGATTGGGCAAGGCAGATGCGAGATGGGGGAGGAGGTTACACACAACCCAGGCGCTTTCGCTGCGGTGGCTGCAGAATGGGAGGCTGGGAGGTGTCTTCCCATAAACCAAATCCTTCTTCACTGGCCTCATGCTCATTCCTCAAGACCCACCCTTTAACTCTAAATAAATGAGGAGGAAGCCCCCTCCCCCTGTTTTGTCTTAATATCCATGTGAGAATGAAACCGAATGTTCATCCAGCAGTCAGTGACTTCTGGTTTGCATTAAATCGGCTGTGTGCAATTTTTGAAGGGCCTACAGAGACTTTGCTTCATACCTATCAACATATGTAATGAACATGACTGCACTGACATTTACCAGAACTCTTAGGTTCTGCTTTATTACTATAAATTAGGTTGTGCAAATTTAAGACAAAATGCTGTTTTGTTTCCTGTCACCTCTTGTTGTTTTTTTTTTCCTAGTTAGATTTTTTCTTCTTTATTAAAAAATAAAAAATATAAAAAATTAGTCCATTTTTATTCTTTTAAAAGAAGAAAAAAAAAACACTTAGAAAATCCAGAGGATCTGTATGTAACAGACAAGTAGATTGGGTTGAAGATGGAGCTGATCTGTCTTTTACCCTCTCTGGATTTTTCTTCCCCTCTGTGATCTGAGGCTTTTTAAAACACATTTCTCTGTCCCTCTCTCTCAATAAAATTGTATAATCCCATTTTTCATTGACTTGATCTTAAGCCAGTTGTCTGGGCCGTTATTGCCAAGGGATAATTTTTGATAATGGGCTATTAAAACACTTGGAGCTTCCATCGTGTCTTTCAAATCTATATATGTATAGATTGTATTTCTGTGAAGAAAGAAAATCCCTTTGTTGGCAGAAATCAATAGATTTGTGTGGTATAAATGACATAAAATAAATGAATGCTTGTTAAACTAAACGTAGCATAAAAAATATCACAAGATCCAGGTGAATGTACTTGGTAAAAAATGATATTCTGAGTAATTTGCCTCTTTGTTTTATTTGTTATCTGCAATGATAGTTTGTTGAGTCTTTTGCAGAATGATATGATATGTACAGGAAAGTTGTTCTACAGTCTCTTTCACCATGGAAATTTACTGGTACATGACAAGATGTACAAGATATTTGATCTTTCATTGCCATTTAAAATGTAGTTAATATTTATTGGTTTTAAAAGGACAGAGAGCTTAAAACACATCTGTATACTCTATACAAATATGCACTGTTAAGTGTTTGGTATGTTTGACTTGTAAACTTGGTTAATCCTCTTCAGTAAGTATTGTAAGAGCCATAAAAGCTCAAACTAAGATTTTATTTACCACAATGTTCTTTTACTAGCTCAGATTTGATTTTCCAGTCTGAAGACAGTACATTTACTTGCTTCATAAGACAGCAAAATAGTAGCCAAAAATCAAAGATTCATACTTCTCTCATGAATGGATGAAACCCCTTGATGCATTGGTCTAAGAATTTTTTCCTTCATTTTAACACTGTTATTTTTCATGGTTGTCCTTCAGCAAGTCCATGGACTCTTGCTGACCTGATGACCTTATCCTTTTAGGATCTCTATAGGTAAGGTCTGGCATAATACGATTTAAAAAGAAGAGAACATAATGCAGCAACACTTCAAAACCCAAGCAATTAAATTATTTTAGGGGAGAACAGCAAAGCACAGCTTGTATACATCTTCGTATGGTGGAAGGTCTTCAGACTGACCTGGAAATCTTTATTTTTCTACCTTTTCACGCAGCACCATAAAACTCATGTTGTAGGACTCTCCATACGTAATTTCTTAACTTCAGGCATTATTCCATTTCATCCCTAGTTTTTTCCCCCTTGATTGACCAGTAAGCATTAAGATGTTGACCCTTAATTCTTCTCCAAAATGGCACTATTTTAATATCTCATTCAGCTGCATGGATAAGATTAAGAATTTTCTTCTTAAACAAAGCAGAAAGCACAAACAACCCTCCAAATCATAAATCTAGCAATAGGAAAAAAAAAAAAAAGGAAAAAAAATGCAGATCTGCTAGGACTCAAAGAACAGCAGACTGCATAGGATATGTACTAAAAACTTTGCTGCTAGGAGCTTCATACAATTTCCCTTTGACCTTATAACCGTATTTCCTATTTTGAAATTGGTGATAATTTTGTCTGAAAAGAAACCAAATGAAAATTTTTAAAAAAAGAGACATCAGTTGCTTACTTTGGTTTATTCCTTCTAAAACACTGAATGTTTAACTGTGTGCTTGCAGAATTGTTTCTTTTTTTACTGATGGTGTTTCAATTTCCCAACTGCACCATATATCATATTCATGGAAAATAAAAAAAGTAAAAAATGTTTAAGATACATTAAAATAAGTTTGTCAGTTCCAGGGCACCAATCTAATCTCTCAGCACTCTTGTAAGGAAAAAAAAACCAAGAGAGGTTAAAGTGAGTGTGAAATAAGTCCTTTCACATGCAAAAGTCTAACTTTATTTCATTAAACGTTATTATATTTATACAAGATGTCTGTAATCATCCCAGTACTAGATGTGAACAATGAAAATAATAGCATATGGAATTGGTAATCAGCAGAGACTCTTCTCTGATGTTAGTTCTTTTTCCTATGGTAAGTTTTTCTGACATAGTTCACACAAGACCCAAAAATTTCTTCAGTGACAAAAATTGCAGATACATTAGGAAAGCAAAAAAATCACTGACATTGCAGTCACTACTGTTTAGTTCAGGACTGTCCAAAAATAAAATTCCTTAGAGCAAAGAATAATAGTCACACAAATATGAGAAACAGTGACTTTTAAGAGTAGTGGGTAATATATAATAGAAAATAAGATTAATGTGGCAACAAGTGTGAATTGCTTATATGTAAACAGGAAAATCCTAAGAAAATGACTGGTGTAGTTTTGGCAGAAGCAGTTACTGATATTAGGTGCTGCTCTAACATATGAGCTTCAAGAAGAACAATTTTTAATGAATGTTTTTTATTAATCTAACAGCTAGTAAAAGCCAACCTTGAATCAGATATATTTTCAAGGAGATGTATTTTAAACTAGATTTTTACTACCTTTTTTTTTCTGGAATTGTTCTCCAGTTCATTTCCATCTGGGATCAGAAATGCTGAAATACAGCAGGTCAGTCAATTTTTGCACTATTTCTGCTCCAGCTGGAGAAAGAAAGTATTGGCTTGATCTCATAAGATTTTTAGTCCAACATTTTGTGAAATATCTTCTTATGAGTCAAGGGCCAGATATAGAACAAAAGCTTCTACCAGTTGAATAATGCTGGCTAGAGGCTGTGAGATTTTTCAGTAAAACTGTAGCCTGTGCTCAATTCAACTGCAGAAATGTTTGTGTTGTAGTCATCTGATGTTCTGTGGCATTTCCCTAGGCTAGTAAGTACGAAAGATGAGAAAATCGAGTACTTTATTCCATGACTTTTTTTAGCAAAGAAAAGTTGATATGCAATCAACTGAATTAATTTCTGCAAAAGAATACAGAATATATTGGGACTGGGATTTTCTGATAGCCACAAACTATTGTACATTCATAAGTATCATGTATCTGTTTTATTTCAAAGGAGTAAACAGTTTACTTTTCTCAATGTCATTACTATCTACAGGGAAAAGTTTGGGGTTTTGACCTATACATTTCACTGCAGAAGCTTTAAGTTACTTTATTTCTCTTCATAATATTACATAGGTATTGAGATTTTAACTTTTTTTAGTTTCCTGGAATTTGTGAGTTGGCAAATAGCTAATATCTAGGCGCTTCAAAATGCCTGGCCTCAATCCTTTCCCAAAATGCTATTCCAGCGGCCATTCCATGCTAACTAACATAACTAAAGGTGAAGATGAATCCTGTGTTTTACTCTACATAAAGTTGGAAGAGGAGCAAGAACTGCATGGTATCCCATGCGAAGATGAACTGCTTCATAGAGTACAAGATTCCAGAGATACAAATCTGTGCCGAATCCCAGTATACAAAGTACTGAGTGAAGCTGGAATATCTGAGGTCTTCAGTGTTTCCAAAGAGCAGAATCCCCTGAAGGAGGCTACAGTTCCCTTGAAGTCAGACAAATCTCCTTACAGAGGAAGTACTTTGACATTTTATTATGAATCTATGTATTTATGATCTAGGAGTTCAGTACATGAATTCTTTATTTTTTATTTGCTGAAGAGAAAGGTGTTCTTGTGTGCATGTATGTATAACTGGCTTCTGTGATTTAAGAAGTTTTTACTGTACATTGTTCACTTTACACCTATTTTATACCATGTTAATATCATGTGGTTGTCTCCTTACCAGAGTTTTGAAAAGCATATTTACTGAGGCACATCACCTAAGGAAGGGTCAAGTGTGCTCCCAGTTTCTGAAGACTTGATGGGCAGTATGAGAACAAGGTTGCTGTGTGGTCTTCTTCTGTGGCATGACAACGAGTAGAGTTTATTGGAGAAAGGTGTTTTCCTATTCCTAGCAGTGGAAGGAGTCACAAAGGAGCCTGCCTTCTAAAGGGGCAAGAGGGCATTATGTTTTTCTCTAATGAAGGGTTTTTTGCAGTGTATCCAAGCTGGGAAGCAGAGCCTCCATGCATCATGGAAATCCTAAAAATTTGACCTTGCTCTTTCTGTATTTCTGTGGAGAAGGGAGACAGAGAGACAGATGTAGCCATTTGTCGGCTAAGCACTGTTCTGAACCACAAAAGTTCCTTAAAAACAGTGAATATCCAGTGTCCCATGGGCTAAAAAGGGTGACTTAGACTTCTGCTTAAAGCAGCTGGGTATAATATGAGAGTGGCCAACACCTTTTGGGCCCAGAATTTTGTCATTCAGAATATTTTCAAAGACGAATCCCTGGCAATTCCTAAAGGCTGTACACCATGTACACCACGAAGATCCATATTCTATGGAATATGTAAAGCTTGGCTAGTATTCATTGTCTGTTTGGCGGTAATCTGGAGAGATGTTTTCAGTTCCCAAATACAGACTTTTCCTACATACATGTAATTACAATTCTAGACTCTCTGCATTAGAGGTACAATTGGCTACTTTTTTTTGTTTCTTAGTTTTTTTTTTCTTTTTTTTTTTTCTTTTTTTTTTTTTTTTTTTTTTCCTGAATGGGACTGGTAACACTATTGAGAGTTGAGGTAGCCAGGATCTTCCAATTACAATGGTGCTTACCAGGGTGCTTACAAGGGTGCTTCCCTTTGTTTATAAATCAGTCAAGCTTCACTTTAAACTTTGAGTTTGCTATGCAGGATGGGGCTGAACTTTATAATAAAGTTTCAGCAAAATTGGGTTGAACGTTCCTAAAAATGGCATTAACAAAAAATATGTTTGATTGTAATAAATGTATCTTACAGCTATTTTGTTGACAAGCTTTGACTTCTCTATGCTGTTGAGCAAAGTCCTGAAACTTGGCATAGAGGTCATTCTGGTGTCAGGGTACAACAACTCCTGTTGCTGTTTTTCTGAAAAAAAGAACTGGATGTGGCCAAGTTATAAGCCCTTGCAAAGATTCAGTTTACATATTAGCTTCCAGTCACATCGAACTTTTGCAGACAAATCTGTTTGAGGGTGCTGAGTACTTTGAGCATCTCCAGTTCAGGAACAGTTCTGGACTTCCTGCAGTTTTTGCTACCATCTCTTGAGGTCCTCTTTGCAGTAGTAGAGGAACATGTTCCCTCTTCTTGTCTCAGTTCTTCATCAAATTGGCAAGTGAGGGGAAAAGCTGCTGGTTTTTAATATAGTGGGAACAAGGAGTTTCTTCAGTGAAGCAGAAGAATGGTAAAAAGCTAAGATAAAGAAGAACACATTACTGGTAAACATTATACTGTTAAAACATATAATGTAATGATATTTGATTTATTAATGGAAATGATATAGCTTTAGAAAATGTGTCTTTTTAAGCATCATTTCAAGTAAGGAACAAGAATTAATTTTTGGCTTGCTGAAGCGGCAGTAGTGAATGGAGGGAATGAACAAACCTCAGCTATTTCTCCTTGCCTCTTTGGCATTATTTATTTCTTCTTGGAAATACAAATGCTTGTGAAACCAAGAAGCCACAGAGCTGGGAAGCATTTTTCAGATCTGATACTTGTGTGGTCAGCAGCCATGAATCATTAGACAGTCAGAAGTTGCTGGTTCTTTTCTGTGGCAAGGGCCTTTCAATGGCAAAGATATGAAAAAAAATAAGCTACCTTGTAGCACAAAATCAGACCCTAATTTCTTCTAAGTGTTTTGAGCGCATCATGGAAGTTGAGTTAGTTTAGGTTTCTTTGGAGGCTTGCTGTGAATGGCAATATTAATTTGTGTACAGAGGCTGGTATGACAGTGTGCAGGAGCTCTTAGCCTTAGTCTGGGGAAGAAGAGTTTTCTGTTTGTGTCTCAGGAGCACAGTGTAAATTATCTTTGTTTTCCACCCTATCAATTTACAGACTTACCCAGATTTTATTATAGGTACATGAGGTTTGCTCCTTCTCATGTAAAAAAAATTCTAAAGGCCAAATTATCTCCTCAATTGCAGTTTGCCTTGAATTAATCTGTACAGGTGTGCAACTTTAATAAACAAATTTAGCTCAAATAGAAGGCTAGAATTTATTTCTCAAGCCCTCATAATTATATAAGCTCTTCAAAAAAGTCTTTTTTAGTTTCCAAAATGAGTAGGTTGGCCCTGGATAAACATGTTGCTGGTATTTTAATAATGAGCTTACCATTTACAGATTTTTATATTACTCTTTTCAAACTCTTTCTTTGATTCCTTACTCTTTTAGCCCTTTTGAAGGTGAATCCCCACTCTGGTGTCCATCACTCTTCAATTAATTTAGCGAAACATTATTTTAAAAGATTAAAATACGTGCGTTAGTATTACTGAGTATATGTATTTTCAAAAAAAATGACCACATTTTTGCAGTTATTCATATTTCTTCAGATTACCACTCAGAATTTTATATTTGGATTGCACAGGAAAACCCTTCTGGTCAATTTTTATATCTATACAAGGGAGTACTTATTTTAACACTTTGCATGAAGAATAACAGATTTGGGCCTTTGGCCTTTTTGCAGTTAGTTGTTATTAGCATACAGAAATCTACAATAGTTTATCCCCACAGATATAGTATGTCCTCATAAGATCTTAGTGAGCTACATAAAATTACTTTTTTTTTCTTTCTCTCTTTCTGTCTCTCTCTGTCTTTCTCTCTTCCTTCTTTCCCTTCCTTCCCTTCCTTCCCTTCCTTCCCTTCCTTCCCTTCCTTCCCTTCCTTCCCTTCCTTCCCTTCCTTCCCTTCTTTCCCTTCTTTCCTTTTCTTTCTCTTTCTTTTCTCTGGCATTATAACACTACTGTATGCATTGCATCTTTGAGGGAAAACCAAAATTCCAGAAAAAATTTTTAAGAACAACTTTCTTGCTCAACTGGCACTTTGTGTTAGACTCCAATATGAGTAAATTGGTGGTACCAGTTAAAAGTGAGATCTGATACACCATGCTTTGGTTTGCACATCATGCTTAGGAATTGTTGTAAAACCTATATCCGTTGTGGAGCCTGAATGTTCAAATATCTTTGTAGGCTCCCTGCAATGACCATGTAAAGAAGATACTTAACAAAAATGAATAAGATTTTTCCCCTACATTTTCTTCTTTGACCACTGCAAATTTTTTTTTTTCCAAATAAGCTTCACAGATGTTTAAATATAGCCAAATTCCTATGTAGAGTAGTCCTGAAGGAACTTGTCAAAAAACTTCACTTGAATCCATACTTTTATATGTGTATGTGTAACAGTTTGAGATTCTTTTTTATAGAGACACCTTTAATGGATATTTTTTCTGAGATTTCCACACTGATGTTGTAGTATCTTAAAAATGCAGTTCTTGGAAATGTCAGACAGCAGTTTTAGGGAGTTTTTTTTATACTTTCCTAGACATTGACCAGTTAAAGGATATGAGAGTGAAATTACAGCTTCAGATGTGCTTTTTAGTATGCTTGAGGAAATTCACTGCTGCCTGTGGCACATAATGTGTGAGGGGCTTGCCTTTCCTGACTCTCTGTTGTCTTAGTTTTCTTGCATGGCAGCCTGTTTGCACAAGTTGTGCAGTAGAGAACACAGAGAGTGTGTGTTTGCACCAAACAGGCATTTACCCTTTGAGTGTTTGAGGTAATTTTACACTGTGCTATTCTGAGCCCTGATCTTCCCCCAGCCCTGTCCTGGCCTCTGTCCTCCACTCTCTCCTTACCATCTTTGATTCTGGCAACAAAAGTTCATTCCATAGCTCAGGTCAGACAGAAATGATGCATTGCATCACAGCTGCTTTTATGAAAGTGTTTATTTCATATCTGAAATGTTTTTATATACATTTGCTCTGCTATGACTTGCAGCAGGAGAAAGAAAGCAGTTTTACTGGAGGCAAAACAGCCACCTGTGAAAACTAATTGCGTAGGTTGTGTTGTGCTGATATCTCTGGGAATGATCCATCAGGAAGAAAGTAAATATCCTTAATCTGTTAGGAGATCACCTCTATGCCAAAATGATCTCCTTTATCAAAGTGGTGATTGAAATATCCCTTCAGATTTGCAGTGGTATGTGTAAAGGGGGGAAGGAAGGGAAGGAAGCATAACTCCTGTAGAGGCAGGTGCCTCATCTCAGCAAAGTGTATAGACAAATGAAAAATTATGAACTTGAGAGGCTCTGACTAAATTGTCTCATTAAAGACTGTAATTTAATATGCTTGGAATCCATTTACTTTCAAAGAAGAATTTCAAGAGACCAGACTGCTCTTCAGCTTTTTTTTCCCCCCTTCAGTAAGATGAGGCTTGCAGTGTCAAATTATGCCCCTCTCCTCACTTCTGCCCAGAAGTTCTGCTCTCCGTCAGCTTTCCAAAAAACTCACAGTAGACTTAAAAAGAAAAATGGGTTAAAAAAATGCAGAGCTCTAAGGCAGTTCAGCTGCCTGTCACCTCTGGGTGTGTTGTTCATGGAATCATGTAAAAGCCTGCCATGGAAAACTTAAAAAAAATATTTGGGGCATGGACAGGAAAAACTAATTTGTTTTCACAACGTGCTGTTCTCCTCAGTGTCTGCTGAGAACTCCTGGGTCCCCTGACTGCAGTGCTTAGGGGCTGTGCCCAAGTGCCCCAGGCTTGGTTCTGTGTCCCTACGTTACAGGACAAGGTGGTGACTGGGCTTATGTCAATCCTGTGAGAGTGTGAGGACTTGGACCCAGGATGCTGCTCTACTTACTGAAACACCAAAGGCCAGGGTGTTCACTGGACATGATTATTTCAGTCCAGTCTGGCTGTCTCTTCATTATATGATAAGATGACCATTTTCCTCTTACTTTTAAACTTTCAGTTTCATTCTAACTTACAGACAGACCAGTTGAAGAAGTGACCTTTACTTCTCTGTAAAAGCACAAAAACTTGCTGCCAACTTAATTCCTGTGATTTGTGATGATTGAATAGAGATTTCAGACAGCTTTTCCATCCTTATTTTTGGATTTTTGGGTGGTGGGGACTCGATAGTGAAAATTATGATTAACTGCTTTTTTTGCCTGCTTATACGAATGGGGTATTTGACTGATACTTCACTACAGCTTAATACTTGTCATATGTACTCAGTGATAGTAAAATACATTACAGCAAATTGTAAATCTAAAACCATTTTGTAGCTCTTTGTTTTAAGGAAAATATGAAATCATGTCTCCCTCACCATTTTATTAATCTTAAGTTCAATTTAACAAAGTTAAAGTTGGAGTATGGGAGGAAAAAACCCACCGAGGAAGAAAAATGTGAATCAAAGGGCTGGGCTTGTCACATGGCATGCCTCTAACACTTAGAAGTTGAGAATAACAGAGTATTTAGTAAGAGTATGCAGTCTCTGTATGACATGCAAATCTTGAATACAATTCTGTTAGGAATGCGTAACTAGAGGAACCAAAACTACAGTGACCTTGAAATCTGAAATTGACTCCTAGTATTATACCTCTAATTAAATAAATTTTATCTTTGAGATTGACAACAGTGGATATAAGCAGTAAGAGGGAGACATCGAAATGATGGATTGTATAATATATTGAGATATTTCATGGCAAAGGAGACCAAATGAAGTCATAGAACTAGTTGTTAGTGGCAGTGAAGAACAGGTTTCATTAAAAATGCACATTTTTCAGAGATGAATTTGACTGCCTTTTATGTTTACCAGGCTCATAGGAAATGAGGCTCACATGGCACAACACTTGGCTTAAATGGATTTTGAGAGAATGCTGTAATACTAATGCCAGCTCCTTGCTTTGCATCCTGGATATTCAGATTTCCAAAAGATTTACATGGAGTTCTTGGATTTAATTTGTGAGTTGTGAGTTATGTTTTTGCTTAGTTTGTACATAGTGTAGCTATTGTACTATGCTTTTCCCAAGAATAAGTGACATTACTCTGGAAATCATGCACTGTAATTTGATCTCTGGTACTGTGTGGTGGGTGTATCTTTATTCTAGGATTTAGAATAATATACACTAGAAGCCCAATTGCCACCAAGTGGAAAGTACCAAACCTGGATGACAAAAAAGATGACTTTCCTCCAAACTGAACAAGCCATGTATTACTTTTGTTACTCTGTCTTGAAATTTAAATGAGTGGCAGTTTTAACCTCTCTTTCTTGATTGTTATTGGGTTACTGCTTTTCTAAATTCTGTAATTTGACAGATTATTTTTCCTTTTATGGTCATAGCTGTTTCTTCAAGTTAGTAGAAATAGCTGCATAGGTGCAACCTTATATCCTTTCTGGTTAGACTAGGGGTGAGACAGAAGGGCCACTTGTCAAAAGTCTCAAATGCTGGAGGGGAGGAGGATGTTGCTGATGCCAAAGAAATCTGAGAAACACACACCTGTTGTTATTTCAGAGTGCCATGCTTCTGCTGATAATTGACTGAGGTTTAAAATTATGTGTGATTTAATTCTTATTCATAATTCTGCAACAGATAGACACTAGGATGAACAAGGAAAAAGTGAAAAGCTGAGACGTTGCTGACTGCTGGATTGACTTTGGAAATTGGAAATTGTCCTCCAAATTAAAAGGTGTCCCTGCATTTTTGCAGGCAGATACTGGCACACATCTCCAGAGACAGACATTTGAGCCAAAGAGGTTTGAGACTCCATTTCAACCCCATCTGCTTTTGTCACCAGGCCATCCTGACATGCTTACTTTGTCAGCTAGAGATTTTTTTGTTCCCAAGTCTGTCTGTGTTGTGAGAATTCCTGGCTTCCTCAAGAATTCTGGGCAGCTGTGTTGGGCCTGAGGCTTTAGCTCAGTATTCAAAGCCAAATTTTCTACAATACTCACATTGGTTTGTATCTTGCCTCACTGCTTCTTTTGGTTTAGACACAACCATACTACCTAAAATCAGTGGAATTTGGCTTTGTGAAAATTACTGTTAACTCCATCATTTTTTTTCTGTTGTAAGGATGCCAGAGATACTCTTCAACATCTCCTTCTTTCCTCACAGTTTCCACTCTTCTTAGTGGTTATTCTCCATGAAGTCCAGAGGACTTTCCTAAAAATAGAATCATAGAATGGCTTGGTTTGTAAGGGGATCCTGAAGATCATTTCATTCAAAATCCCTTGCCATGACCAGGGATACCTTCAACTAGAACAGATTGCTCAGAGCCCTATCCAACAGTTGCACACTGCCAGGGATGGGGGCATCCACAGCCTCCTTGGGAAATCAGTTTCACCATCCTCGCAGCAAAAAATTTGTTTCTAATGCCTAAGTTAAACATAGTATCATTTTGAACACATTATCTCTCGCCCAGTCACTACGTTCTCTTGTAAACAGTCTTGTACCATCTTTCCCGTAAGTTTGCTTCAGGTACTAGGTGGCCACCATTAGGTCACCCCAAAGCCTTCTCTTCTCCAGACTGAACAATCAAAATTCTCTCAGCCTTTCCCCATACAAGAGGTGCTCCTTCCCTCTGTGGCCTCCTCTGGACTGTCTCTGACAGATCCATGTCCTTCCTGTTCCACTCACCACAGAGCTGGATGCAGCACTGCAGGTGGGGTCTCAGCAGAGCAGAGCAGAACAAAGCAGAGCAGAGGGGCATAATCCCGTCCCTGTCCCTGCTGCCCACACTGCTTTGGATGCAGTCCAGGACACATTTGTCTTTCTGGGCTGTGAGTGTTCATGGCTGGGTTGTGTCCTGCCTCTCCTCCACCTGCACCCCTGAGTCCTTCTCCCCAGGGCTTCTCTCCATCTGTTCATCCCACTGTCTGTGTTGACCCAGGTGCAGCACCACTTAATACCTTTGGGATGTTTCTCTGGGCTTCATACACTGACACAGGGAATAGAACCTGCAAAAACTCCCCCCCCAAACCCAAAAATCCCTGCAGGGAAAGGGCTGCCTGTTTTTTCTGCACTTAGTCATAGTTCAGAACCCTAACTGCACCTGTGCAGTTGCCTTGTGAGCTTGACAAACATGCAAAGTTTTGAATTACAAATTTTGTTCTTTTTTTTCCTACCATCACTGCGTTTCACATTGCAAATAATTTGCACATTTACAGTATTATATATGCTGTTGAGTATATCAGATGAAAGTCCATAAGTCTTTGTACTGGATTGAGTAGAATTTGCAGGGAGAGAAATCTTTTATGAAAAATACACTGCTTAGGAATTGGCTGAATTTCTTTTTTCAGTTTTGAATTTCCTTAGATATTAAATGAATAAATATTTTCTTCTTAGACATTTTAGGAGTTTTGTTTCCATTCCATACATCTAACTGTAAATACCTAGCTGGTTTCTGTTCAGCTCTACGAGACCCAACTCTGGTGTCATCTCTTTTTTAAAAAATGCTTAGAAAATCCCAGAGTGGGATTTGGTCAGTGCAATTAATGTAACACTAACCAAATATGTAATATATTTAAATATAGTTACTGCAGGAGGCCTGAATGGACATCACACTGTGCCCCTCTGGATCGCAGAAACACTCTGCAGAAGTGAGGATCCGACCTGTGCCTGTAACCTCTGGAAGTTAGTGCAGGTGCAAGCCTTGCTGAGTTTAGGACATTTGTTTGCATACCATTTGCAGCAACCTGAATGACTGGTTATTCTGGTCTGGAGAAAACAACGCTGACATCATGTGATTCTGGCAAAGTAAGCCACACTGGATTCTGGCCTTTGAATTCCCAAGGGGCTGGCAGCAGTCTCAGGAGTTGGCCGGCAGCCCCATTGAGCTCGCTAGTAATCAGTTGACTGCTGGGCTGGACAAGCTGCCCTACTTTCTCTGACAAGCTCTGTCTAAGAGAATGACGGGCAGCCTGCCACTAGTGCTCTTTAGTGGAGTTACTGAAGATTAACTGTTTAGCAGCTCAGCCCTGATAGTGCTTTCCTTTGAAGAATGGGTGCCAGAGAGGACTCTGTTGACTAGCGATGCCTCTTCTTTTTCTCACTTGTAATGTATTTTAGTCTTAAGGAGCAGGAGTTTCCTTTTCCTGTTTGGTTATTTTTTTCTTCCCCAATGCCTTTCTTGCCAATTTTCTGAGAAATGCCATTGGATTTGTTTTTCTGTGAAGTTTCTAAAGTTTGTTTCATTTTTAGTGCAATGTTACGTTCTACTAGTTACTCAGCATTGCTAAGTTCCTACACTGCAGAAATTCTTGGAGGAGAGACAAACAAAAGTCAACCCTTTGAAAGGCCCAGAACATTTAGTATTTATTGTGACAGACAAACTCAGATGTATTACTTTCAATAAAAATTTTGATGTGTCCTCTATGAAAAAAAGAGTGGGATATTCAGTGTAGAGGGAGAGTTATATTTGGGAATAGTTTTGAAAACCTGATTGTCATAAACAGGGGACTGACTGTTGACTATCAGACATGTAATGAATAAGTCATAATTATAAACAAGAAAGGATATATTAACAAGAGGCCTGTTTATCAGGTGATTTGGTGGAAATACAGTTACAGTACTGTCCCACAAAAAAAGAAAGGAAGTGCTAAAATTAAGTCTGTATTTTGTGTAGTATTTTACTTCATAGTGATATTTTTTCCAAGACAGGTTTGTCTTGAAATCAATAATAATGTAACACAAGCCACTGACATTTTTAGACAAATTTCTAAATTTTGAAAAAAGGACTTTCCTATGTTACTATCATGATTCAGAGGAGTTTATTCAAATTCTTCTGAACTCAGTGGAAATTTTTATGACATTTTCCTCTCTGACAATTATGAGAAACATAAAATCATATTATTTTTGTGTCTTTGCATTTAATCTGTTACACATGTAGATAGTGTCAAATCTGTATATGTCATGTAAATTGACCTTTGCATTACCTACGATGCAAGTTAGCTGGTTCTTCTGATTGGCTGCATTTGCAAATTATTTTTCTCCCTCTTAAGAAAATGGCAGGCAGAGAAATTTAATAATAAAATGACATTCTGAAGATGCTTTTGGAAGGTTTTCATTTTCATATTTTGGAAAATCCCATTTATGTTTCACTTTCCTATCCTCTCCTATGAAAATAATACTTGGACTCTACTGATTTATAAGACATTGCCCTGAACAGTCCAGCCAGTGAGTAGCAGTTTGGGAACTACTTTAGATGACTTAAAATGAGTGTATTTTGGTGCTTCTTTCAGAAGTCTTTCTCTTATTTTCTGAAACTTTAAGTAACCTTATTCTTAAGGTTCTTTGGTTTAGGTCATAATTAGTCCAAATGTCTGCCTGACAGACAATGACTGATCAGTGGACTGACCAGTCATTGTAAATAACTTCTATCAGCAATCTGCTAAGAGGTAAGGTGTTCCGAAACTTAGTGGTAAATTGGACCTATTGGTATTAGGAGATGACTTAGCTCTTTCACCTGGCAGTATATATTTTTATTCCGCAGAGCAAACAGATGACACACAGTTTCCTTGCTCATTAGTGAAAATACACCAAGAACAAAACCAGCAATCTCCTCTAAAGATGCCTAATTTTTTTTCTCTGGCTCTTGTGATCTTTAATTGCTTTTTTATTATGAACACAAATTCACTTTGAAGGGTCCAGACATGGTAAAAAAATTCAGTGACAGCATTTTTAATTAAAAGGAAGAGTGCAAAACTGTTTAAATCCTATAAATATAGTAGCTAGTCTTGTTGGTGTCATTCACTATGAATGAAAAAGCACACTGTTCATACAGAGGTAAGATATACGTGTGCACTCAAGCTTTTAATTTACTTCAATCTTAATCATATTTCAGGTTGTCAAGATGCTTTTGATGCGTATTAACAGTCAGATTTGAAAAGAGGATTTCTTACTCAGATAAACTTTCCCATGTGATGTATCTTTATGGGGAACAAAAGTATTCTAGAAACTCATGAAGATTGATCATCCTGTAATTGATATGGTCCTATAGTGAATTTCTGCATAATTCAAAAAAGAGAAATTGATTCCCTATTGAAGCTTAAGTGGTAATTTATGTAACCTGTTTTAGTTACAAATTTTTGATTCTCAAGACATGAGTGTACTCAGTTAAAGAAAGTGTCTACAAGTTAATTTCTTTGCCAGTATAATTCTGAGGAATTATCACTTGAATTCTGTCAGAATGATTTTTTGTAATTATGATGGAGGTTCCTGTATATCACAGCAGAAACATGCTGTTTATTTCAGCATTATCAAAACCTGGTCTTAGACAAATTAGAGTAGATCGTTGCAGGAAGGTTTTTCAGCCATTTAGATTATTGTATCCTTTCCCCTCTTTTCTTTCAGATTGTTAAGCCAGAAAAGTACAGTGTTTCACTGCAGTACTACTAAATGAGTGTTCATGGGGGGGAGGGGAAAGAAAAGGTGGAAGAAAAGGAAGAAAATATGACATGGAAATTATATTTAATTTCACTTATGAAAAAATACTTTTTTTGTCAAAAAATACATGTTCATACTCTTCATAATGCTAAAACTTACTCTTGTGGATTGTAGCGGTGCAGATACTCCACATTTTGCAGTGAGTAAAAAGTCTGTTGGAGTAGTCTGAGGAGAAATCACCTGTGGTAGCGAATTTTATTAAAAATTCCCTGATTTCAGATATTTGCAGATATTGGAGGTATTCCTCAGTGATTTGCAAAGCCTCAGTGCATTTCTAAACATGATGGTTTGTAGACTTTTCAATTTCCATTTAAGCACTTCAGCAGGAAAGAGTGTATATAATTTAAACATTTTCTTGAAATGTTTAAATTTCTTTATTTCTCTGGTTTTTATTGAACAATTTACTGTATGAAATAAATTCCCATGGAGAAAAAGTGTGTTGTAAGGTCTTTGACTGATACAGAATAATTGCTTTGTTGATTGTATATCCATGCATGATAAGATATGCATAAGAAGAAATCTGGTACAGAAATATAAATAATACTTATCTTTAAGCCAGCATCTGTCATCTGCTTCAGCAGACAGTGTTTTCTTTCATTCCTGCATAAAAAGAGCTGAGAGATTTATGGAGCAGCTTTGTTTGTGCTCTGTGATGCTTAATCAATTTTTATTAAACTCTAAATTGAAACTTGGCTTTCTTTGTAGTATTTTTTTTTCTATAAGTAGACATGTGTGATGTATAGAACAGAATAGAAAGGCTCATGACAGCCACAGAATTTATGTGAAGGTGGGAGAACTTCAGTCCTGAACTCCTGAACACTTTGTTTTCAGAGGGGCTACTCTCAGTCACTTTTTAAAAGCTACACAGGTATTTCTGCAACTTTTATGAATATGACAGAACAACCTTTAAGCTATTAATATTTAGACTCCCTGGTTGGTATAATTATTTTTGAACTTTGCAAGAAATCTGTAAAAGGAATTTCATTTTTATTAATTTGCAGATGGTATGAATGGTTCTGTTAATCAAACTATGTTTAAAATTGGCTTTCATCTTTATGGCAGTTTAAAACATTAGTTAATTCACATTGTTTACTGAGATATGTAAATAAGTAGTGTTATCTCCATTTTACAGATGAAGAAATTAAGGTAGAAGTGCAAAGTTAGTTAGTCAGGGTCACATCTCTTTAAAGAAGCAGAATATAGGCTACAGAAGTGCTGCAGTACTCATATCTCTAATTACTTTAATAAAGAATAGACACTTATCATATACACAATTTTTATTTTCAGAACTTAGATACATTAAATAAATTACTCCTCTGAGACAAAAAACCATTTCTTAAAATTTGGTAGTTTGCTCCTTTGTTCCAATGCTTTGTCATTCTTGCTGATGGTAAATTGAGGTTGTTTAGCTTCACTGTAAAGTTCTTGCTATGCCATTCACATAAAATTGACAACCTCTTTATGATCTGTTGTTTTCTCCTTACGAAGGTACTTGCACATGCCAATTAAAATACGTTTTTCCTTCTTTTTGAAGAAGTCTAGGATTTGCCAGGTAACTTCCAAGTAAGGTTTATGTCTCGATCCCTCTAAAATAAGAAGACAAAATGGTGCTTCTTCTGTTTCCTCTTTTTTATAGAGCTACATTATGTTTTGTCCTGGATTGTGGCTGGAAGCTTGTATTGCAATTTCATAATTGAAGCCTGGCAGTAACAGGTTTTGGGAATATAGCTCTCCATTCTTGTTTTTTTCTGTCTAAAAACTCATGGGAAGGAACTGAAGAGGAGCCATCTTTGAGTGAGAACACTCAAAAGGTTCTTAATAGATAATAAAAAAATTTGCCTGTTTCTTGTCTTCAAGGAAGTCTGAATAACAGAAATGTAAAAAGAAATATTTTTGTTTACCTTAACACCTCTGCTTTCAGATAGGTTAGCTTGTGTCTTCTACACAGTCTCTGGTATGCACCAGTCTGTCTTTGAGACTGTTGTCCTCATTCTTCTGGGTAGTGACACACTAATGACAAAGTGTGCTGAAAAGCAAATCTCTCAATCCCCAAAGCTGCTTTAAAAGACCTCTTTCAGTTTATGCATGTTCATTTTACGAAATGCGGCAAAAATACAAAATTCACAATAATGTGAATTCAGTGTGGCTGAATGCATTAATTTCCTTTTGTTGGCTTTTTTAGAGAATCTGAGAAAATAATTTTGGTGATATCACTTACAAAAGGGTCTTCAGAGTTTTTGTAGCTCGGCTCCTAATCAAAGAGATGTCAGTTCCTTTTCTGGTGTCCTTTTGCCTTTCTATCCACTCAAAACACTGCTTGTTATCTATTTTGAACACATTGATTCTGTGTCTGTCCAGAGCAGCAGCAGCAGCAGCAACATGGAAAAAAAAGTGTGGAGCTGAGAAACTGGAAGAACTTAGAAAGGAAGACAAATAAAGAGAAGTGTCACTGAAAATTTAAAATGAAAACAGGATGTGGACACTATGTAGAATAGAGCTTTCATGATTACAGTGCAACTGTCCTTGTAGCTCCCCAGCTTTATGCTGTATTGCTATTTGCCAACATTCTTTTTTTTTTTTTCTTTCTTTTTTTTTTTTTTTATGAACATAACACAGATCTAATAAGTTTGTGTCTATTTCATGTGGAGTAAATTTAGACTAGATGAACTGAGTTTTTGAACCACTGCCAAATGAGGTGGTGATGATAGCTAAAGAGGTTTGGAGTTTGGGAATGCTTCTGACTGGAACACAGCACATACTGCATCATGCCTTTGACAATGATGCTTTAGACATGCTGCCAAGTGTTTCTAACAAGATAGTGCTGTTACTGTATTTTAATTTTAATTTCCTGTTGCATAGAGTACATTTCCTTTTTTGTTTTATAAATTGAGCTCTCCATGGTTGTTGTACCTCTGTGAAGAGTTCTGACTATTTGATATGTTGGCAAAGTATAAGGGAATTTAATGCAGATTTCTCTTTGTTATATGATGTTATACACTCCATACAGTTTTGCTAGTGTGTTCAGAGTGAGTCCCTAAAATATACTAAAGTCATGAATACAATTTTATTGTTAGATGTTAGCAGAAAAAAACCCCAACCAACAAAACAAACAAAAAAACCAAAACAGAGGGGGCATTACTTACATCTTTTAAATGAGTAAAAAGACAATTGTCAGTATGAGAGTCAGAGAATATGTAGTGTACCTTAACAACAGTTAGATCATGATTTTCTAAAAAAAACAAGGGTGTAGTTTTCTGCTTTGTATAGGGAGAACTGGAGCCTTTTTTTTCTAAAATTCAAAACCTCTAAAATTTAGTGAATGTTATGGAAATCTCAAAAAATACACTATTTCAATCTACAAACTACTCATACATTTATAGCTTGAAATTTTATCTCTTCAACAGAAGAACAATTACATAATTTTTACATGTGGAAATGGTCATATAAAACACCATTGAGTCTATAAGTTCTCAAGTTATAAAATCTACAGTAATATATTTCAGTAGTGTTAAAAGAGGGTATGATGCATTTTAGCCTAACTATAATTTTTGTCTTTTAGTCTTTTCCTTTTTTTGGATTTTAATGCTGTTCTCTAACAGACAGTGTAACTGGGGTCTCCATTTGAACAATAAAGTTCCCCTTGACTGAATGAGGTCGCTGTCCTGTATCCTATCCATGTAATCAGTATGTGGTATGTAATGATTGTCCAGGATCTTGCGGTCACCTTTGAGAAGATAAAATTACATTAACTGTGAATGTTTGTAGCTGCAGAGGTTTGTTATACTCAGCTTAAGTTATTTCTGAGATACTGAGCTTCTGAAATACTGAGTATTTTTTATTTCTCTGCTAAGACTTTGTCACTGCTCACCTTAGAGGTAGCTGCATGGATAGAGATAACATGATTTCTAGTGTTCTAAAGCAATAGTAAATTTTCAATACTTCTTTTCGGTAGGAATTTTTTAAATACCATGCTGTTTGCCCAGTAGCATACTATATCAGCATGCAGAACCACAGCTCTTGTAATGTTAATTTGGCCATCCACATCATAAACAGTTTTGTCAGCTAGTAAGAATAGCAGGGTCAGTGCTGTGTGATGTGGTTTTGGCAACACCTCCATTATTTCTTCATGCTTATGCTTTCTGTAAAAGGTATCTGTTAACCTTGAAAAAAATATGCTAACCAGTAAGTGAAAATTTACTTCTTGTGGCTTGGCTACCTTAGTTACTATTGTGAATAACCTTCCTATGCTTGTGTTTGCAAGAGTGGTTTTCCACTCAGAAGGGTTACTGAATCACCTTTTCAGCTTGTACACCTTCTGTCTTTCTCCCTGACAACATGGCATTGGTAGGTCAGTTCAGTGCTGGACATCATAGCAGTAGAAAAACTGTTCACCACAAGTGATTTCCTGCTGGTGAGTAAATGTTATTGCAGAGCTGGAGATTAGGAATTGAAAAGAAAAGTTAAGGACGAGGAGCTCTCTCCTGAGCAAAGTGTTTATCTGAGCACCCTTGCTGTTTCTGTTTATCTGCTTCTTTTCTGGGTGGGCTTTTTTTTTTATTTTTTATTTATATATATATATATATATATATTTTTTTTTTTTTTTCCTTCTTCTGGTAAAAGAGTGAAGAATAAGTACTGAGTTCCAAAGCACTGACTCATGGCACCACAATGAAGCATTAGGATACAGCCATTTCCTACCTTTGTTTGAAATCAACGGAATGGTTCTGGCGGATGCAGGCCTCAGCTGCAGGGCTTGGTGGAAGGAAATGCTTTTCATCTTTATGGAGTATGGAAAGCAGCTCAATGATTACTTTGTGCATTGCATGTGGCAAGCATGTAAAAGGCTTTGCTGTCTGTGGCTATATACCTCAAAGTCACCTGTGGCTCTGAGGTTATTGACTTCAAGAAAAATATTTGCCAAGTAGTTAGAAAAGGGTGGCAAGGGAGATGAGATAACGAATTCTAAGAGCACTGTCATCCTGCACTCTTTCTGAGGCTGTTTTACAGGTGTGAGTAAAGCACTAACTCTTTGAATCTGAGAAACATGGTAACAACAAGATGAAACTAAGTACAGAAAAAAAGTACTTTCTTCCCTGAAATGGTGCTAGGGGTCCAATGGTTGCTCTGAAAATAGGCTGTATGACTTCATGCTCCTATTTTTTACTCTGAGCACTTAACTCCACTTAAAGGGGTGTGTCATAAACAGGACATCTGCATGTAGTAAGAGTAAATGCCTTAAAACTCCCCAACTTTCAGGGTAGGTAACTCAACAAAGGACTAAAAAGAACAATGGAAATACTAAAAGAAAAACAATGACAACTGGAAGGTTAGGTGGTGGTTGCGTATTTATCTTTAACCTTGAAATTCATTTAGACTTTTTCCAATATCTTTTTCTGGGGTCTTTTATAAATGACTCTCATGACCTTTCTTTTAACAACAGTAAACATAATTTTTCAAATTTTTTGTTTGGTTGGTTGGGTTTTTTGTTTTTAAACTGTGTTTAAACTGTGTTTAATTTGTCGGTTTAGTCATTTCAGTTACATCTCAGAGCCTTTTTTTATTGTTGACCTATCATTCTTTCCTTAACTAGTGCCTTATTGGCATGTGCAGTCAGTGTTAGTAAACATATTTAAAGGAAAGGAAAAAAAATATAATCTTGGAAGTTCTCCAAAGAAGGGTTACAGACAAACAAACGGATAAATGCTCCTGCTTGGAACAAAATAGAAAAGGGTCCCCGGTCCATGTATTTGTCTGTATGTGTTTCTAGTGTTTGTTAAGCCAATTTTAAACACAGTAGAGTTCAGTGTTTGTTAATCACCATGTGTTTACTTTTTCTTCCAAAATTGAAGTTGCCAACCACTACATTTTCTACCCAGTGCTATGAATCTGTCCAAATAAACATGGGAAGTAGTAAAACAATGACACTATAAGAAAATATATTCTCATTCACTACACAGAGTCCCAAAAATTTTTGTGAGGTTTAGCAGGAACAGAGAAATGTGCATCATATGGCTGTCCAGCATATGAAAAAATGATAACATAACATGAATTATACTGTCAAGAAAAGTGTCTTGTAATTTACAGGGATGACCATTGATTATTTTATATCATGCTCCCTCTGTAATCCCTCTAGGCTTGTGGATTTTGTGTTTCTTGTGGTTTTATGTTAATGAGGGAGGTAAGTGTCTTGCAGAGAGCAAATGATCAGTTCTGACTACTGTCTCAGTCATTAAAGGTTGCCAACATGTCCTTGAAAGTGAATTTTGAAAGAACATTTGTCACAGATCACAGAGGCAACAGCAGAAACATTGCAAAATCAGAACCATAGAATCATCATGGAATATCCTGAGTTGGCAGGGACCCATAGCAATCTTTGAGTTCTGTCCATACACAGGATCACCCAAGAGTCACACCATGTGCCTGAGAGCACTGTACAAGCACTTGAACACTCTCAGGCTGTGACCACTTCCCTGGGGAGCCTGTTCCCCTGCCCAATCACTCTTCGGCTGAGAAGCTTTTCCTAATATGCAGCCTAAACCTCTCTTCACACAGCTTTGTGCTTTTTCCTTCAGTCCTGCAGCCATTCACAAGAGAGAAGAGCTCAGTGCCTGCCCCTCTGTTTTCCCTCACAAGGAAGCTATCTACTGCAATGAGGCCTCCCCTCCTGCTCTCCAGGCAGGTTGAGAAACCAGGTGACCTCACATGGCTTCCCTTCCAGACCCTTCACTGTCTTTGTGGCATTTCTTTGGATACTTTCTAGTATATTGTACTGCATTGCCCAAAACTGCCCCCAACACTCGAGGTGAGGCTGCCCTGGCTCAGAGCAGAGGAAAACAATCCCCTCCCTTGCCCAGCTGGTGGTGCTCTGCCTGATGCACCACAGGACAAGGTTGGCCCTCCTGGCTGCCGGAGCACTGCTGACTCATGTTTGACTTCATGATGACCAGGACAGAATCACAGAATCCCAGAATCAATTATGTTGGAAAAGACCATTGAGATCCTTGGGTCCAACCTATGACCAAACACCACTGTATCAGCTAGGCAGTGGCACTAAGTGCCACATCCAGGCTTATCTTAAAGGCCTTAGGGAGCAGTGACTCCATCACCTCCCAGGGAAACCCATTCCAATGTCCAGTCACTCTTTCTGTGAAGAGTTCTTTTCTAATGTGCAGCCTAAACCTCCCCTGGTGCAGCTTTAGACTGTGTCCTCTTGTCCTAATGTTGGTTGCCGCTGAGAAGAGACTGACCCCCACCTGGCTGCAGCCTCCTTTCAGGCAGTTGTAGAGAGTGATAACATCACCCCTGAGCCTCTTTCTCTCCAGGCTAAAATACCTCAGCTCTATCAACAAGTGCTCCTCATAGCACTTGTGCTCCAGACCCCTCTCCACCGTTGTTGCCCTCTCTGGACATGCTCTAACATCTTAACATCCTTTCTAAATTGAGGGGCCCACAACTGGACACAGCACTCAAGGTGTGGCCTCACCAGTGCCGAGTTCAGGGGGACAATTCCTGCTCTGGTTCTGCTTGGCCACACTATTGCTGGTACAAGCCAGGATGCCATTGGCCTTCTTGTCAACCTGGACACATCTGGCTTGTGTGCAGCTGCTGCCAATCAGTACCCCTAGGGCCCTTTCCACAGTGCTTCTTTCCATCTTCTTTTTCTCCAGTCAACCATAGTTGCCCTGTCCCAGGTGCAGAATCCAACACTTATCTTCTTTAAGCTTTATAGGGTTGGTGATTGCACAGCCCTATGATTCGTCAAGGTCTCTCTGTAGGACTCTTCGACCCTTAAGGGAGTCAACAGTTTGTCCAGTTTAGTGTCATTGGCAAACTTAGTGTACCTTTGAGTCCTTAGGTAATGATTCTTGCTTGTATGACCAGTTGATGTTGAGTGAAACAGTCTTCTCTGTACGGCAGAGAAGAAGCTCCACCATACAGCTGTCTATCTTTTCCCACCAGCAAAATTCAATTGATTCACAACATATTTGGTCTGTGGCAAATGATGATGTCAGCAGATAGTTCACAAATTAGTCAAAACTAGCTTTTAACCATCAATTTTGTCTGTCACTTAGCTGGAGAATGGGAGATGACTTTGTTCAATACCTCATACTGTCTTAAAAGTATTGGGTGGAAAATAAAGAACTATGCAAAATACATTGAAACAGACCATGATACAATCAATGTTTAATGAACCCAATTCCTCAGGAACATACTGAAACATTTTAGATCTCATCCAAAGGAAGAGACTTTCAGGGGTTCATCCCAATGTGTATAAAACTTAATGGGCACCCATACTTTGAAGGCTCACTGTTCTTGAGATGCAGCCCTAAAATGGCATTCTGCCCTGGGTGTACTCCTTGGTTGTCCTTGGCAACAAGTCAAACATTGCCTCTTTGCACCACCAAACCATCTACTTGTTCTCTGCAGATCTGATTCTTGAGCCCCGTGTAATCTGCGATACATTTAAGAGTTCATGCTTAAATCTTAGAGCTTGCCATGCAAGGTGACAACCTGGAACTGACTGATGTTGCACCGTAACAACTACATAATTTCCATACTTCATCTGTGAATTTTCCTTGAAAGTGCAGCTTCAGTTACTAGTTCTGTTGTTATTTCCTTTGTTTTTAATTTTTTTTGGTGGTGCTTATGAACTTGGATGCCAAGAAAAAGTATTTCTGTTGCAACTAGGAGCACATCCTTTGCTGAGAGGAACAACTGTTGTGTTAGCCTGCAACCATGCAACCTGAAATAAAACCAGCAAGAGTATGAACTTCTTACAGTACTCTGTGACTGGGAGAGTTCATGGACTATTTCAGGGCTTGATGCCAGGAGAGGGTGTAGCAAGTAGAAGAACAAGGAAGAGGTAGTAGTTCTAGGAACTTGTGACTATCCTGTCTTGCTAGGCAAACACTCTGCTCAGTGTCAGCATCATTCACTGAGGTTAAGACGCAAACAAAAACAGCAGTACATTTGGTAATCATGGCTAGTCATCTGTCTTGTGACAGGGCTGGTGAATTTACGAGATAGAGCTACTGTCAGGTCTGTTTTTCAGATTTTATTATAGTCACTTTTGGACAGGAGGTATTGGACCTTAGCTTTCTAATTCCTTATTTATTTATATCCTTTATTCATATATTTATATGTAAATATATATATTTATATTCTTTATTTTTTTATATCCTTATTTATGGTTATGTTTTTGATATATCTACTCATACAAGGGAGCAGTGCTGAAATATGTCTTTAGAACTTTTATTTCCAAAAGAATATTTTCATAAAACATAATGGTTGGGGATTTTCTTCCTCTCTTGCATTTCTGGTAAGATGAGAAATACTTTCCACGTGTGAACATTTCAGTCAGTGGGAGTCAACTAATAAGCAAGCATACAGTGTATCTGAAACAGATAAACCAATTTTCAGGGTACAGGATGCTGCGTTCTTTAGTTGTTTTCACTAACTCCCCTTTTCTTTGGCTCATTTGGGGAAGGAGACAGACTGCTGACAGATCATGAGCCAGTTCAAGAAGACGTGAGGTATATTCTCAGAGCTCGTAGAAACTGTACACTTGCTTTATTGCCCTGGGCAGTCAGGAGTGGCTTGTTATAAGAGGACCCCTTAAAGAGAGGTCACAAATTCCGTGTGGAAATGCATAAGTAGATGCATGGTAGAGCTGTGCTATGACCACAGGAGTGTTACCATATCAGATAGGATTCAGTGATCTAGGTCTGTGTACTCAGCTCTTGGTGCATATAGCACTCCGTGTTCGATAGCAGCTGGTGGAATGTGCAAGAAACACATTAATGACAGTTAGAGAATAACCTGCCCATAGGGGAAGTTGCTTTCTCAGCTCAGGCAATTAGTGGTTTTCTTTTGCCTTTTAGCAGGAGTTTGCATACTTTGTCTTTAGTGAGCAAGCAGTTCAGTTTCCTGAATGAGGGCTTTCCCTGTGGCTGTGGGAAACTTTGTAACCATTTTGTGCTCCTACTTTCAGAGCTGTGCTGCGCTGCTCAGAGGTACAGCTTAAATGGAAAAGGGCAAGCTGGGAAAGCTCAAATCAGAAAGACAAGATGCATTTTAGTGAGACATAAACAGTAAAATCTGTATGATTTACTCCTTTTTTGGACTGCCTTTAGGTAATCACTTAGGCCAAAATGTGCTTCTTATTGTTGATGTAAGGATTTTAGTGTAGTCTATGACATAGACGTTCTAGTCCTTGGGATTGTGATATAATCAGTAAATGAGACCAATGCTTTCCATACCTAACTCTTTTCATCAGATGTCTCACTGAAATATGCATATCAAACACACCTACTTCCATGAACTTAGTTTGGCAAACAGGGTGTTATGTCACTCCTTTGGGAAAACATAAACAGGGCTAAATATCTCATGAAAATGAAGATGTTCCTGAAATTTAGAGTAAATATTCAATTTTTTTTTCTTTTTTTAGACTCACAGCTTGTTTTCACTCTATTTTATGATATGCCTTTTACTATTTGGATGCTTCAAATCTCCATTGACAATCATCAACTGGCCTTTGAATTTCACAGTTGCAGTCTCGTTACTGGACCTAAATTTTCAGATTGATTGTAATTTTCATTAAAATTTATAGCTACCTCATTATTACTGCAAGATCTTGTAGAAAACACATGATTCTCTTTGTCCACATAATTAAAGAAACAGTGGCAAATGCAGGGTTAAACAAATAACCAGTTTATGTTGAACTGGACATTCAGTGTTGATGGATCCTTAATGTGCAAACAGATGGTTTAGCACAGGCCCATTGTAGTTCAGAAGTACCTCTTGCATGAGAAAATGCAGTCATGCAGAAACTGTACAAACACTATTGACTTGCACACTACTTGCTGCTGCTCCTTTTCTCTCTCTTCCCCCTCCTTTAATTTTTCTTTTTTTTTTAATGGAATGCAATGTTGGTTTAACTTTCATGCCCATAGTGTCTTTTGGTCTTTTTACCTAGGGTTCCTGTTTTGCTTTTAAATTAAATTAATATGATGGATATGATGGACTCAAAGGCCTTCAGTATAAACTGATTATGAACTCATTTTCCAATATGACTGTCTTTTTATTATCAGAGGGCACTTCTTTTGCTTTACGTAACTTCTCAAATCATGGCATTTCAAATTCCTGAAGTCCTGTAATACTATAATTTGTGAATGAGAGAGAGGAGAAAATAGAGATATTTTAGCTCCTGCTTTTGTTAACCCATTATTTTCTATGCAGAAAAAGAAATGTGTCTCATTACTCAAAATTGAAGATCTGCCAGCTTGTAAAGTATTTCTTTTCACATAAGTAATATTAAGTTTGGATTTTATGCAAGTTCCTTAGTATGCAGCTTTGCCTCTTGTCATACATCATGTAATTACTGCATTTCACTGCCAGCAATCATTCTTAAGTTAAAAGCAACTATAAACCTCCCATTAGTAAAAATAAGACAATGAAAGTAGGATGTACACCTTCAAAAAGAGAACCTACTGTTAAGGGAGTTAATCTTTTCATTGCACAATAGATAAAGAAAAAATAATTTTCACTTAGGGCTTTTCTTTCACAGGCAATCAAAATAGTTTGTGATAACATATCTGATGCCAAAGGCTTCATGAACACAGACTGTTTTGCAGATGGAGTTGATCTTCCTTCTACACTGTGCTCATATAAGGTAGGTTTTTTTAAGTCGCAGCAGTTGGCCAGATTTTGGTGATTGTATTATGGAGAGCGGAGAGCTCCTCCATACAGAGGGTGTATTGCAGGGGGCTGCACACCACCTATTTACAACTTCAGCCAGGATAAAGAAAGTTTTCTGCACAAGGAAAAGCCTGTGGTTAGACCACATTTTCTCTAAAAAGTTTTGTCCTGAACTGGATCTAGAGCATGGAGGCTGATATTAGCATTGAGAATGGTTTTTTGGCAAGTGTGACATTATTTTGTGCCAGGCAGAGGCTTGGTGTGTCTTCCATTATTGCCTCCTATGTAAAACCATATTATCTTCTAATCCAGTTCCATCAAGTCAAAAGATGAAGAACTAGGAAACTGGAAGTTTTTGCTTGTTGTCAAAGCTTTCTAGAGTTAGGAGAAAAGCCTGAAAAAAATCGGGTGTTCCACATTCCAGTGGGAATTTCATTCAGAATGAAAATACAGCTAAGACATCCTCCGTGCCATGTCAACATTTTAAATGGCATTTTCCTGTAGAAGGCCTACTGCAGGATCACTGATGCCTGTGTTTGGTACCAGCATGTAATGGGTTGCTATACCCATTGATGAATTTGCACTTTTAAAAGGGACAACAGAGAAGAAGGCAAAAAAGGGATGGAGGAAGGGAGGGAGGCTGGGAGGGAGAAAGAGAGAGGTTGCAGATCCAATACACTAAAGAACAATATGAGGACTGAATTGTGTTCAAAAGTAGTGTGCCATCACATATCATAAAGTGTTTAGCATCTGTATTCTGCTTATGGAATCACCACACAAGATAAATCTCTAGAAAGTATTTTATCTTGCCTTTGGAATTCAACCAAAATTTGTGTTTAGTGTATGCAAAGTGAAGGAAGAACAGCTAAATATCTTGATGTCTTGGCATGATAGGGTCACAGGAAAAAAAAAGGTATAAATACAATAGAAATATGTTCAAGTGAGATTTTCAAAACTGACTATTGATTTCAAGAGTAAAACTGTGGGAGTGCAGCCAGGTCAGTGGGCTTTTCAGAGCCCTGCTCTTGTACCAGAAGGTGGGTAGGCTGAAAATTCAGGAAATAGGTTTTCTGAGTATGACAACCCAATGTTGCGCAGATGCTTTGGAGGATTTTCATACATGATTTAAAATAGAAGCAAATAACCAAGCAATTTTCAGGTTATTGTTCAAAAAATTTTAGCATCAGAGATACCTTGTTACAGGTAACTTCTGCATTTCAAAATCAAAATTAGAGGACAAATAACATCCTGTTTTTGAAATAGCATAGTGAAATTTAGCTATGCCAAATTCTTCCCCTGCCTCCCCCAAAAAGAGTTGAAAAATCGAGTGAACTAGATTTCTTTTCCACATAGTATCAAATAGGATTGAACTACAGAAAATAAAAAAAAAAATTCTAAGAAACCTGAAATTGTATAATATTAATTATAGTAATGATGAAAGATTCTAAATAAATTAGTTTTTCCAGAAGCCATCCATGAGAAATTACAGTGGAAGCCAAACCACAAGCACTTTTTTGCCTCTTTGAAACATTTAGATGGAATGCTTTCCAAAACAGAGTTGTGCTTGAGGGGAAAAGAAGAAAGTAATCTTGTTAACCAAAATAAGTAGAATTCAGAATTACTTTTGGAACTTTCCCTTTCCTATTGAGAGAAAACAATAGGAGGGGAAATGTTCCTAAACTAAAATTTAGTTCATATGTAAAATACACTTGCCATTGCAGGGTCCTTTTGCAGTTGCAGAGTAGGAATATTCTCTGAAGATCCCTAATTTTATTCTTCCAAGTCACATGACTTGTTAATTCTACAAGAACTCTTAGTGAATAAGAGTGCACATGAAGTTGGTTCTTTCAGGTGTGTGTGGTATATATCCTACAGTTACGAAGTACTTTACAGAGAGATATGTAAAATAAAACCAACTACATTGCACTAATGACTTTTCTCCAGGCTCTTTGAGCCTAATTACTGTAATCAGTAGCAAATGCAAATATCATTTCAGTGTAATAGGTCACCTCAGGTCCAATTAACCTACAACATGCATAGAAATCACATAGTCAAATTGCTTGGTCACAAGTTAAGAGGCTCACTGCTTTTCCAGGAGGTTTAAATCCCCAACTGTTACATAAGCCAGCATCAACTTGCCTGCTAAATGTGGGGCACTTATATTTGGGATTCATAAAAATCTGGGAAGCAGCTATTTCTTGCACCATATTTATGAATAATGACAAGACGCTGCCAGCTGGTATGTGTAAAGTTGTCTAGACCAATCTAAGAGCAGTATGTTTTTGCATCTTTTCTTATGGCAGCTTTGAGGGCCAAGGAGGCAGACTGGATAATTTTACAGTGACTGCTAAATGACCTCAGACTCTAGTAGAAATAATGCCTGCAAACACTACAGCTTTGGCGGCTGTGACAGAAATACTAAAAAAAAAATTTGGAAGGGCATCAGCACTTATGCTTTAGGACTAATGTTGTCTCAGAGAAAAAGGAAGTTTTCTACCTAGGTTTAATATTTCAAAATTTTGTAATGGGGAAATTTTGAATTATCATCACAATTACATAGTGCTGATCACTCTTTGAAATATGATCATGAGTTGAGATTTGGAGGTGTGACCTAGAAGGGTAGGCAGTTGTATCTGCAGTGTATTCTGCAGTGTTCTCTAGTGAAAGACTGCAGGAAGGAATTTATTAATTTTTTTTTCTTTTAAAACCACATTTACTGATACCTTTTCACATGCATTTATTTTCTATCTTGTGTTCATGTTGAATTCTAGATAGCTGTACAGTTGTGTGATATAGCTTGGTTTTTGTTTTTTTTTCTTCCTGTACTTTTTTTCACCAGAAGGCAAAAGTCCCACAAACAACATTCAGCATTCAAACTGTCTTTAGTTAGGGTGAACACCCTAACCAAAAAGGCTGGATTCTGAAAGGGACGACATGTGGCAATTTAGAAAAGAAAGGAAAAATGTGAGGTGAGGGAGATGTGGGATGAAGAAGACTTTTATGAAATAGAAAAATTTTGTAAAAGAAAGGAAGAGGAAAAAGGCAGGGGAAGTGTAAAGGAAAGTTAGTTTTATTGTGAAAGACCTAATTTTTTCCATGAGGCATAAATGTTTTGACATGGACATCAACTCCATCTCTAGATGGGAAGATACCAGCTGATACTATGATTACCACAAACTGAATTCTCAAATTCTTCTTAATAAAAGTTATCTGTAGCATTATTGGGAATATTCTTGGTTTTTATGCATAATATTCAAATTCATGATGAAAAAGTAATTTATAGCTTAACTTGGTGGGCAGAAATGTTTGATAATGATTATAAATACCACCCATGAATCTGTAAATAATGTACAGACAGTTCCCCTGAGTGACTCCTTCAACAGTCATATATACTATTATTTTTAAGAAGATTACCGTATGTGGGTAAAACCACTAAAAGTAGCACAGACGCAGTTCATACTAATATTTTGTCACTTTGAGGACTTACCTCTCTCTCTTTTAATTTTTTATTATATTATGTGTTCATGTCTAACAAGTGCGTATTTAAAGAAAATGGAGTTTAGCCATGAGTAGCAAAAAGATATAGTTCTACTGATCTGCTAAAAAAGACAGGTAAAGATATAAGTCTACAGACCTCTCAAAAGAGTTTGAAAATATCTGCTAAAGTTTTCATCTCTTGCCCCACTCTGCCACCTTATTGTAGAAAAGTGAGTGAGTTTATTAATTACTTTGTTTTACACCTGGATACAATGGGTTCCTGTGGGGAAGATCATGACTCTCAGAGGCATCTAGACAAACTGTGACTCATTAGACATTCCTGAAGTGTGGTGAAATGGAAAAGTCGATGGAGTGCTGTAATATCTGGGTATACGTTACGCAAGGACAGTTAAAAGTATAGTGTTGAGGGATTTACATTAAGTAGTATGTTTTCCATTTAATTAATGAGGTGATGCCACTCCAACTGTAGTGGTGTCTGTAGAGAAATGAATCCCATATCAATATACATGTTTAGGGCTTTCAAGCCAAAGCTTACTCAGCAAAGAGAAAATTGCACTTCTGTTTGGAAAAGAATGGACCTATCTGTGACACTGCACAAATGCCCTTGTTATTGTTTTGTGGTGAACACTTGCCTACATGTCTGGATGATGCACTCATCCATGTTTAGGGAAAGCATGCTAAGATTCTGCATTTCTTGTTGAACCATAAGTAGGTGTTAGGATAATTCTATCACTGAATAGGTGGAGCAGGTTTTCTTCTGTGCTGTGTACCATCTGCTCTATATCCCTGACATGCCTCCTCAGTCATGCTTAACCTCTGTTTTTTTTTTTACTGGGAACCTCAGTTTCATGACATTTTTCCCTTTGTGGAGACTCCAGCTTTCTTTCTTGTCTGATTACTAGAGTGGGTGGGTCTCATTGCATCTTCTTCCTGTGCTAATCAACAAAATTTCGTTTGCATTTTAAAGTTCTCTTCTCCCAGAAACAGGAGAGACAACACCAAGTAGGTCCAAAATGGGAGAGATATGGCAAGAAAATAGCTTCCACCAGTTTCTGCTCTCCTTTTCCTTCACCGCCAACTGGAGCTGATAAGGGACATAAAACAATAGGACACTCAGAGAAAAGTTTGAGTAATTCAGTTGGTCAGAGAGGGATTGGTTTGCACAGGTGTTCTCATACGTATTTCAGTTGCAGTTTTTACTTGAGATAGCGCAAAGTTAAGTTTGCAGGGCTGGTAGTCTACTGAAAGTACAACCCTGACCCATTTTGTTTCTCTGATGAGCTGTAGTCTAACAGTCTAATGGCAGTCAAGTAATGGCTCTGCACATTGCTCTATCTCATGATTGTAGGAAACATTCTTAGATAAGCTATTCTTGCCGAAAGCCTCTTTCATTGTTGGTAAATGGTACATGAGGCTGTTAGCCAGTATGGAACACTCTGGTTGCCCTCCTGACTGACATGATTAGATATGTTTTTGCATGCGTGTTATCATGTACATGCCAGGAATGGCTAACAAAACTGGCGGGAACTAACTAGATTAAATTTTAGCAAAGTATTAATTACTGTGGTTTGTGCCCATGATGCACATCAAGAAGTCTCATCTGTAAAAGACATTACATTTAACTAGTAGGTGATTGTTGTCAAGTCATCTGAGAATTTCTTTCCACGGAACTCATCTGAGAGAGGTAAAACAAGTGTTGACATCATCTTTCTATAACAAAAACATTGCTATAGAAACAAAATATGCATTTTTTCCTTTGTTAGGGAAACAAGTCTGTACTATTTAATACAAGATTTTTTTCTGCTACTATTTTTCATAGACTGGTTGTTGTTATCCATGTTAAAACAGGAGCACTTGACCTGCTAATCATTATCTTTTGCAACTATTCCAGCATTCCAGACTTCTGACTGCAATCACTACATATACAGTAATAATTAGTAATAATTACAAAAACCCCCAACAAACAAACAACCCCCCCAAAACCCCAAACAAACAAACAGAAAAAAAACCCACCAAAAAAAAAAAAAAAAAAAAAAAGGGAGATCTGCTTTATTTTCAGCACAGATCAAGCACTTTCATTCTTTTTTGCTTAACACTGAAAAAGAAGTACAGGCAAATAAAAATCAAATAGCACAAAGCCCAGCTGCACTGATCTACATTTTTAGAGTGGTGTGAAGGGCCACATGGAACTACACCATGCTGGGAGTCATGACTGTTCATATGTGTCCTTTATATTATTGAGAAAGAGTGAGTAGTCAGGATGCACAACCTCTGTGCTTCATTTTTGAAAACAAATTGCTTATTTAGAGTATGGAAAACCACCTAGTGTAATTATTTTTTGAGATCTCTATCCTCCCTTACAGGTTTCTATGCCTGCACTTTGTGGGACTGGGTATTATAATGGAATATGGTATTTTTGGGAAGATGAGCGTGTCCCGTGGTATCACATAAACTTTTCCGGAAGCTAACTGGGGGAACTTTAATAGACAATCTTCTGCTCCCCCTCAAGGTGGATGCTGGTAGGAAAAATAAAGCAATTTGACTTTTTTTTCTCTGTGAGCCCAAAGACTAGAAGCACTTCAACCTGGATACTTGTATCATACTCAGCTAAAATTCTGATTCAGTTTCTCTAACATATAGTATATTTTTTTCAGTGGCAAGGTTGACAGATATTTTGTTACAATTTGCAGATTGTTTTCGGTATGAAAGTTAATTTTTTGAAAGGCTCAGGTGGAATATCTTACTTCTTGTTTTAATTATTCCATTGGGCTGCAATATGTTAGCTGTGTATTCAACAATACAGATTTACTAGTTAGGCTTATGAACTGTGGTATCTGTGTGTGGCTTAAAAGCATATCTCAGAGATGGCTGACATTCACTTGTGAAATGCAATTCTTGGGCCAAACTTTTCATTTGTCTACATAAATCTGCTTTAATTCAAAGGATGTCTGTAGAAATATTCCTGGTTTACCCTGGAGTCACTGAGAAATGCCATTCACTTCATAGACAAAATACATTAACAAATATTAAGTTCTAAAAAATTTTTGGAGGCACAGAATTTCTTAGCCATTTTAATATCACTGTGTCTTCTCTTATTTTCCAGCCCCAGGCATTGGAAAATATTTAGATAACCAGATTGCTGGATGTACTTTGAGTCTAAAAGATGTGATTCTGAGAGAATATATTTCAGAGTTGAAACAAATTAGGTATATTTCCAGGTGATCAAATGAGCTTGTGAAAACTATCTTATATATTGAAATAGAAGTGTTTGACTGATGCAGAAATATGTCATCGCTGCTTATGGATGAAATGCTTGGTGCCCAGTGGCAGCTGAATCAAAAAGAATTTGACACAGTTGTGTCAAAGTTATTTTGTAAGATTTTGTAAGCTTTTGTAAGCTTTTGTAGTGGGGTCGGTTGGGTTTCCCCCTTGGCCTCAAGAACCCGTCTATTTCACTACTTGGCATCCTCTGAAGATACTGCTAATTTTCACATATTTTGCGGTTTTGTAGTGTGGAAAAGTCCCACTAGGTGCTAGACAAACAATTTCTGTGTTTGTGATTTAAGCCACATTTGCACTGGGCTGTCAGAGTTAAAGTATTAATATATCATTTCAGCTCATTAGTTAGTTGTCCCTCCCAAATATTCCAGGGAGGTTTGCACACTGGAAATTTCATGTAACTTTCAAGTTTTTAATTTGAAATTATCATCAAAATACCCAAAACTATTATTACAGCACCAATAACAGTCTGTGGCACTTTGGTTGTTTTGCTAAGGAGTGCACAGTCTTTTGTTCCACAAGTTGTTTTCCGTTTACTGTTCCTTACCAAAACCTCTTCAATATGCTGTTTTTTCAGAATATGTTTTTAATCAAAAAGTACATGTTGATGTTTTACGATAAGGCAAGAGGAAAGACTGGCCACACCTTAAGGACAATGCTCTAATCCTACAGCTTACTTGTTCCTTTGCTTGGAAAATCTTGTTGGCTCTCAAAATATTCAACACCATTCAAATTTGCCTTTTGCTCTGAAAAGGATGCAAAACACTAAATCCCTTCTCCAAACCCGAATCCTTGTAATGTTATGAAAAGGGGGAACAGATGGTAGCATAAAGCTTAAGGGGAAAGTATAGCACTTTAATTCAAATTGTTTGACAGAGCTAAAGACAGCCACTTAGTTACCAATTGCTTAAGTTATTTATGCTCCTTTGTGTGAAAGAAGAAAACAGGGAAATTAAAATGTTTTGTACATTCAGAGAGAAAAGGGTAAGATAAGGAAAAATGGTAGTTTATTTGATAATGCTGTTTGCTAAAAGTAATGCCCAAAATGTGATTGATCTTACTAAGCAGCCTTACAGAATCATTAGAATAATTGAAAACTAATTGTATAATAAGTTACATAACTTTGGTTTCACAGTGGGCAAGTTTACCCTGTTACAATGTGATAGCCTACTAGGAAGATACTCAGAGCTTCATAACTTGGAACCTTTTGGTATTTTCCTTCCACTTTTAACTAAATTAGTTTTGCACTTCCTCAGGATTTAGATTGTGATTCAGTGCATTAACTTATCCCCATGCTGCTTTGATTGAACAGCAAAGCATCCATTACCAATGCCATATCCAAAGTGACGTTTCCATACAGACTGCCTGCTGTTTCATTCATAACCACAAGGCAGCCCAAAATGACTTTACTTCTTTTTACAACTTGCAAGGAGTTAATGGACTGTGCTGGCCCCCTGCCAAAACCTTTAAGAAACTTTATTAATGTGTTATGAGGCTGGGACACTATAGTGCAGGATTTTATTGGTTGCTCATTTTAATGAATAAAAATATGAATGCACAATTAAAACCAGGTTTTCAAGCAATTGCGTTCTAGTAAATGTTAAGTCTTTGACAATGATATTCCTAATGTTTGCTAATGACAGCTTTGTATATTTCTTCTCATAATGCAAAACTTTGCCCTGCAAGGATATTAAATTTATCTTGTGTATATTCCTTTCCATGCTAGCACCACCTTTGGCCCTGAGACTACCCCTTTCTCATGAAGGAAAAGAAGTATGGAAAGTTCTGGTTGGACTTTACCATAAAAGACTGTGAAGACTGCATGGCTTTGGAGATGTAGTCAATCTGTACACACTATATTAAGAGCTAACATAATGTAAATAATTTCAAAATTAATGCCAGAAGTCAGTTACTGGTAGGCTGGTTGTCTGATGTGATTTAAGTGTTATTCTGCAAACATTTCAACAGGCAATGGTTCCTCTTACACACCTTTAAAATTTAGAATTCATTCAAACAGTGATGTAGGTAAAACTAGGTAGTACTCTTAACAGATTTTAATACCTGGGAACAAGAACAGAGATGGTTCATTGCCTAAAGATATGTGAACACTTTTTTAAAAGAAGGCTGTTTCTTTACTTTTCCTTCCATCTTTAAAAAATAAAACTGATAACTTAGAGTCCTTGTTCACTAAAAAGCATCACAATTTCCAGTCCCTGGATGCTTTTTTGTAAAACCTATGAACACTATCAGGGAAAAGATCATTATAGATTTAATGAAGATAACCATAGGAAATACAGAAAGAAATGTGGAAGTGAAATTCAGTAGGGGATGGAATGAAGAGTTAGTAGCAAAGCAGAAACTTTAACTTAAAATGCCTCAGTCCATTTGAATAGTTTGTTGTATTAGCACATGTTGACAACTGTTGAGTTCTCATAAAAATTTCCATTCTGCTGTCAGGACTCTGATTTGGACTTGAAAATTTCAAAACTTGGTCCCTTAGAGTGCAGGCATGCTCTGCATGTAATTTAAGTAAAGAATATGACAATGGTTTGCATGTATAAGGAGACTCATAAAGGACAGTCCTTGGTGTATCAAAACAGAATGATCTTGTGATTTTTGTTTGCAATATTTTCCTGTGAAAAATACCTTGAGATAGAAAAACTATATGCTGGGGACCCTTACTGAAGAGTGCTGTAGTGATTATTTTAGATTCGTGGGTGATGGGCACAGTATTTTCATAGCAATAGTGATTCAAAATCCCAAGGGTAGTTTAGCCTAGATTCCTACTCTCTTTAACTTTTCAAACAGTGTCTGTCTATTGTGGACAGACGAAGTTGGCCATGAGCATATGTAATGAGTGAACAATGCTCTCAAGGACATTTTTCATTTGGTAGATCATCTCCAGTTGAAGCTTTGGACTCAGGAATATCTTTTCCATATAAAAGAGAGGCACACTTATGCTAGTAGAGATTCTGTTTGCAAAATAAAGAGTTTTGGTTTAATTTTGCACATAAATATGTGCACAGGTGCTGCATGAGTATCGGTACAGCATGAATCTGGCTTCTTTCTAAGTTTATATAAATCCTTCAATGCATGAATATTTGAGACATTAGGTTCACTTGATGCAGAACTTTAAGAAATGATTACAAAAACTAAATGCATATTGCTCAGAGAGCTAAGAAATAAAACACTGATTGTGACACCTTGACTTTCAAGCATCTGTCTATGTAACTTTCTTTTTGCATATAGCCTTTGTATACTTCAGGCAAGATAGATTAGGAATTACTGGATATGTAGAATAAACAAACAATAAGTTGATGCAAAAACTCGACTTATCTTGTGATAACTTTTGCCCACTCATATTTTAGACTGAAGTACACAATTCACGGTTCCAGCAGGTTATTAAGGAATTTAGCCACAAATCCCAGCCATCAGCTGAGGAATGCAATGAAAATGGAGGTATTATTCATAACACAAAAAACTGAAACATATTTAGTAGTGCTCATGATAGAGGAAATACTGTGAGTTTTCCGGTCTCGAAAATTTTCAATGAAAGAACGATAACGTAGGAGTAAGTGTAAATAATAAAATACATCTTGATCCTTTTATCCTTTGAATACTTCAGCAACCTATAAACAAGTGAAAATGTGACCTAATTGGTAGAGCCTTTCTAAATACACAGGTAAAACTGCTACGATACTGCTAAGACACAAGAGTGTTTCCCACAGCATTAAAAGTAGAACATGACTATAATTGAGTATTTTTTAATACTGTAAATGGAATTTCACAGTCATTTTAAAGCTGGAATAGGTAAAATTTGTTTACTTTAGATTTAATGAAACTGTTTGCCAGTAGCATGCAGAACCCAGGGACTGCGGATGCAATCTTATTTTCTTACTGCTTATAGCATGAAGGTACTGAGTTACATACAAGTATCTAGTCATCTTTATCCCAAGTCTCTGGCCAGTATCAGGAGGGTCAGATAAAGTGAGACCCTGGAATCTGAGCTGGACAAAGCTGTTGTATATCTGGTTTTTGTCTCTCATAAATGAACAGGATTTTATTCTTGAGCACTTTGAATATTTCTTTCAGTCCAGGGGAAGTTTTGGGATTCTCAGTAAGCGAAGTACTCAGTGCTTCCATAGAGGAAGTGTTTTTCCAGTGTTTTAACTAAAAGCGCAATGTTAGCTCAGTGAGGATGAGATAGATATTTATTTTAAAAATACATATGTGTGTTTGAAAGGAAGAAGAGTGACATGATATTTACAGAATGAAGCTTCATCTGTAGAGGCTGTAAGCAGCAGATAAGATAGAGAAAATGGTGTGATTTTTTTAAAATGTAAAATGTCCCTTTGCACTGACTGGCAAACATAGTCCCTTGCTAGTTTTGTCTTTTTTTTTTTTTTTTTGGTAGAGAGCAGTTTAGAAATACACTTATTAAATATTAATAGAAGAGATGCTCTTTGGAACCTTAACCCCAGCTCACTGGAACCTTACAAGGACATCAGTATTACACAGCTGTGTGGCTTCGACCCTGATTACTAATTAAACAGAGGTGACAGTCACTTTATTCAGAAACATGTTGAGTGGACATAACTATCAAAGTGAATGTCCTCCCTATCTAGTGATACAAAAATTTCTCAATAGAGTAGAAAATATTAGAAATGAAATGTAGTTATATGAATAATTGACTGGCGTTGATACAAAGTCTTCTCATGCAATGTGGTCATGGGCAATAAGCATTTCACGGATCAGTTGACTAGCATTTTCACAAAAAGTTCCTATTCAGATATTATTGTATAATGATAGCTGGTAGGGAGGCTTAGGACCGCAAATAGATAGGGGCAGCACCCACAAGACAAGCTTTGTATTCACTTAGTGTCTGTGAGGTTGCAATTCTTCTACTAATGGAATATTTTTTTCTGGTGTGGACACTTCCTATTTTATTTTATTATTCCAAATGATGCTAAAATGCCTGTAGAGTTTTATTTTATAAAGAGAATTCAGTGAAAATTTGTTATGATGCACTGAAGTATCAGCTGCCATTATCCAAACCTCCAAAATCTCGTGAAACTGCCCAGCAAGCAATAGGAAAGCAATGAAATGCCTTTGCTTTGGTTGTGTACAGTTGTGGTCAAAGCAGAGTACAAGGCCTAAGGAATCTCTCAATTTACATTTGTCTTGACTTTGGACAAATGAAAGAACACTCTTCTTTCTATTATACAGGCCTGGGACAGAATAGGTAAGTTTTTCTAATTCTACCCAAGGGTTACCTATCTTTGATGAGAAGGTCCACCTCAAATTAAATAGAGACTGTCACAAGAAAGGCTTGAGATGTTTGGAAGGGTTTTTTATAGTTAGTTGATTGCTTGGAAAAGACAGGAATTTTCTTTAAAAGTTGGCAAATGTAATCAGTGTGAAGGAGACATAAAGCGTCTGGGGCTTTGCTGGTGCCTTGTGCCTGAGCAGAGTAGCTGTGCTTTGCAAATGTCCCAACGTGTGTGCTCCTGGCACAGGGGAAGCATATGATGATTTGTGCATAATTTAAAACAATAAAGTAAGCTTCCCTTCAGGAAATCACTCCTCCCCCCTTTTTCCCAGTGATGGGATGTGTGGAGCAGTCAGCGTGTCTTCTAGCCCACTGCAGTGCACAGTGTACTGGTGAGCCTGCTGTGACTGACCAGTGGTGCCAGGTCCCACTCTTGTCTGGAAAACCAGCTCCTTGCCTCAGTTAAAACAATCTGATGGTTTTAGAACCAGTTTTGGCTTTTGCCCTTCATGCAGGACGACACTAGATTGACGACATTTCGGGATAACTGTTTGGCAGCCATTTTAGATACTGCCTGTGCTGAGAGCTTCTGGCTGCCAAAAATTGCAAACACTCTGTGCCAAAACACTCTTGGCAGTAGAGATAAACTTTGCAGAGATACACAGTCCAGAAATATCTTATAATTACAAAGCACAGGGGGCAGAATGTTTTTACAATACAGCTGTGCTAATGTAAACATTTAATTTGGCAGCCCTCTCCACCCACTTTTCAATTAACTGGGTTTATGCAGATACTTTAGGTCTGCAATAAACTTTATTGCTGCTTCTTTAAGAGTACAGTTTATGAAACACAGATTTGAAGTTTTTTGGGGGCTTTCTATCCATTTAGCAAGGCACATTGAAAATGTTAGGCTGTTGTAAAGGGAAGTGTCAATTCCTGTTTTAAAATGCCTTAGTTCTGGCTTCACTAAAAGCCCTTGCTTTATTAATTGGGGCCTGTCTCCTTAGCTTTTTCCCAAAGCAAGTAACAGGATATTAATAGAAAGAAATGAAATCACTTAAAAAGCTACAAAAGGACATTTGTGCTGGTGGTGATCATTTGAAAAGACAAATGTTCCTGGTGTTGCAAAATGGTGCTACAGAGAATAGCTCTGAACAGCAGTCTTTACAACTATAATTGCAATAATTGTGTGATAGCTGCAGTAATTGTACTCACAGAGTAAAAGAAAAATAATTTCCAATCACAAGCATTATTCAGCCTTAGATGGCAAAATCAGCCAAAGAGCCTTTCCTGAAAACTCCAGAATGCTGAAGGTTACAGCATTCTATAACGAAATGAGTTAGTTGGCTTTGTGAAATTGGTAAATGTTTCATAATATAAAAAGGCACAATTAGATAAAATCTTTCCACTGACTATCAAATAAATTAAAGTAACTCTCTCTAATAACTTTTGCATTTTTCAGAAATGAAAAGTGTGACTTTGAAAGGCGAAAAGGTGGAGTCCTTCCTCAGTCCCTCCCCAGTTCTGTGAGGAATCAGACCATGTCAGAGGGCTGTCCCTGGTCTGGAGGTTTCTATATTCAGGAGCTAGGCAACACAGACGAAGCACAGTCACAGAATCAGATTAGCATGTTCTCTGGGGGTGCCAGACTACAGGATTCAACGGATCCCTTCAGTCTGGAAAAACTAGAGTAGGACCGGTTGGTTGTGAGGGTTTTTTTTTGTTTTATTTATTTATTTTTTTGAAAGTATGTTGAGACTTTAGTTATGAAACTTGGATGGAAAGCCTAGAAGAAGTTGTCCTGTCTATTTTAAATTTGACATTTGTATTTCCAGGCCAAGCCACTTATTGCTGATAATTATGCAGTAGCAGCAGCAGAATGAAGGCTTTTGATAGTCCCGCAGCAGTCTTGATAATGGTCTCTGCCCCACAGAGCATTCAGCTTTGGTTTCCCTATGTGTGGGGCCAGGATGTGCTGCCGTGAGGCAGTGGGATGATTGGTTAAGGGCAGTTTCTAATGTGCTAACATGCGAAAACTTGTTGGGGGCTGCTTGAAGTATTTTTGCTTTAAACTTCAAATGAAGGAAGGGAAGGTATGTAAGTAGTTTCAAAAGTGATGAGACTGAGGGCATAGTTTACCAGAAAGTTTTTAAATGAGTGTATTACGGCCCAAAAACAACTCAGTGAAATTAACTACATAATTTTTTAATGGATTCCAGAGAGTTTGGTTGTAAATGTGAGTGAAAGGTCATCAAAAAACTAAGAGCTTTTCCCAACTGATTTGCCTTTTCTAAAGTTTCATTGAAGTGAACTAATCTTAAATACATTTTTTTAAAAAGTGAATTTACTTGTTTATAGTAGACATCATATAAATGTGATTAAGTTAGTATGTACTAAGGCATAACAGCATAGATATATTAAAAAACTAATTGAAGAAGGTCAGCAAAAGCAAATGCTAAACACTAACAGCGTAAGCTAGGACTTAGTTGTAAGGCTAATACTATCTCTGCAACCTGTTGAGCTATAAAGATTAGCTGTGAGGAAGGGAATATAGTTTATTTATGGGATCCCACAGAATTGATGAATCCAGAATGACTTCTTGTCCTGCATGATCACAAGAGATTTTCTTACAGTCCTATTGTAGGAAATGATAATTTCTTTAAATTTATAGTCATCTTACTTTCTATCAATCAATTAATCAATCAAGCAATTTTGTTGATAAATTGGAATTATTTGTTTTTCTCAAGTGCTCTCCCATTTATTAGGAACACAGTTGTTCGGCATTGTTGCTGTGATTAGAATGGAATTACAGTACTGAACAGAATGCTTTTGGGAGTAGTATGAAACTTTTTAATAGATTTTGTCGTTTTCCTGAACAGTAATAATTCAGTTTGGTGGCAAAGAACTATGATTAGTGGTATCTCTGTTTTCTCCTTTATTTGGCCATGGGAGTCTGTGACAATGCTGGTCATGGCCCAAAAGCAGAATCAACATTTAAAAAAATTATCCTTTGTAATTCATTGATGTTAAAATAACATGTAATCAAGATAGTAAAAGCCTAGCCACAGGAATGAAAGATGTGAAAGACAGTAAGAAATACATTCTGCACCCACAAAGAGATTGTTTATCAGTCATCTTTGACAGCATTACCTTAATGGATTATTGGTAAATACAGATCTGTATAAATGCAATCCCCCCGTTGCCTCCCTTCTCAAGGCTTTAGCGAAACATGGGTGATATTTGGGGACAAAATAGCCCTTTTACTTTTTCTCTATGAAAAGGCCTCTTAAACAACTGAGGTTGACACAAGTTGATTTGGTACCACTCTGGGGGAGCAGAGTCCCTGTACAGCTGCTGAGGGTCTCCTGTGTGGAAGACAATCTCCATGTCTAGCAGGGAGCCAGACCTTCCTGGGTAGCAGAGCAACATATGCCACAGTCTGTTATGTCCCCTTTGAAATTTGTGGTCCACTCTAAATACAAGAAACCTTGACTAACCAAGGGAGGAAACATCTATAATATTCCTCACTCTGCACATGTTGGCAATGTTCCCACCTTACTTTGAGGCAATGAGCACCACTCCTACCCTGCCCCAGGTTGCAACAGCCTGCAGCAATCTGTAGAGCACAGGGCTGGAAGGGACGTACCCAGATCTGTGTTCAGGGTGGGAACTGTACCCACAGAAAAGCCCAAAACAACTTCCTTTTGTGCAGGTGTTTGGGAGTATGCAAAACCAAAGCCATTTTCTCAGACTAGGTTTGAAGCTGAATTGTTTGCATAATGTTTGGGGAAATGTTGGATGTGAAATAATACTGCTCAGTCGATATGGCAAGAATTAAAAAACTATTTTCCAAGTGGTAAATGCAGTTTGCCACAACTGGGTATCTGCTGCCAATGCATCCTGAGGGTACTTAAAAGCTTGGATCCTCAGGAGTGGGGGTTGGGGGCAAAACAGGGACATGTGTGGAGGGGATTCCATGCTCTAGCAGTTTATTAGTGCATTCTTTAGAAAGATAGTGAAAGCTTATGCTCATACAGTGGCAGCAAGATTTTACCCTGCCAGATAGTAACAATGCTATGTCAGTCTCTTAGAAAACACATAAACAAGGGCAAATGAAGTATTCCTCTGTAGAGCAGAAGAGAGTTTAAGTAGATTAGTCTTCGGTATAGCATTTCAGTTTATCAAGCATTTAGTGTTTAGGATGTACAATACAGGCGTATGTAACTTGCCAACTATCTGGGCTTCCCCCACTGTTTCTGGTTTGGCAGCAATGTGGTTTTTCACCCTGTTGCAATGCTGACTGCCAAGGAGACATGGCCAGCTTTCTGCTTCCTGTCTTCCTCTTTGTTCTGGCTTGGCCTGCATTCTGCCTGCCAAGTCACAGATGCCAAAAGCTTATACAAAAAGGTCAAACAACTAAGGCTTGAAATCACCTATGCCAACATTTGTGTTTCCCTTCTATTCTTCTGTATTTGGCTAAATGGAAAGTACACCCACATAACTTAGGCATACAGAGGACTTTTTGCAGAAGAGTGTATAGATTATAGTTCTACAAAGTGCTTATGGAGGCAGGGAGCACTGAGCCTTTCTTAAAATTCCTCTTGTGGAATTCCAAGTGCTGAAGATACATAATAACCTTTTGGTTTTGTGAATTTATGTCTCTCTGCTTCCTTACCCAACTTGGTTTTGCTTACTCTGCTGTTTTATTGTATTTAGGAGTCAAGTTCCTTTGGAATTTACTACAATCAATCTCTGCAGTTGGATCTGCAGCTGCGTTAATATATGTGACCCTACTGTAACCACTAAGACAATTAGGCTTTTTGTAATATTTATAATTGGAAAAGTCTAATAATAAGTATGTAGCTGTCTGTACAGAAGCTAAACTTCTTCAACATGAACCTTAAAACTCCTGAACTGTATGGCTTTATATATTTTCTCCAGAATAAATTAGTTTTCCTGATTCAGCCTCTCCTAACCTTGTGAGACAGAAGCAGAAAAACATATCTACCCCTTCTATTCCTGTATTGTTTCTTACCATGATAATGATAATCGCCTACTGCTTTAACCTCCAAGTTTTAAACTAAACACTAAGTAGCCTTAAATGCAGAATGTCTGTTGACCATGAGTTTTAAAATTGCATAGTTGTAGGGTAAGACTTTTGTTCAGATGATTCATCAAAGCCCAGGTTGCAAAGCACAGCTTACTATTTCAGTCAGTCCTGAAAGGAAACTCCTATCTTACTCATCATCCTCTCAGTCTCTCACCTACCCTACACACCCTTAAAGAGAAGGTGTTTCTTTAAAGTTATGGCGAGAAGCAAAATAAAACAAAACACAAGGATGCCTTCAGCATCCTTTCATCATAAGCAGTAGGCTTATTATGGCCTTTCGTAATAAGCAATATTGGATTGTCTCTCATTCAGATCAGCAAGAAACCTGTACAACTCTTAGTGGTTTTACTTTGTTAACTAAAAATGTTTTCCTGGACACTGCAAAAATTGCAGGGTTGAAGAATATTCCAAGGCATATGGTGGTGGCACAAGAAAGGTAGAGAGACAATGCAAAGGGAAGATAGTGAAAAGAAGGCGTTCATACAGGTGGTTGCAAGTGGTCTTAAGAGTAAATCTTTAATCATTTAACAATACAGTAAATCTTTAAGAATACAGTATGCCTAATGTTAATTGTAGACTTCGATTTTGGGTAAATGGAACTGCCAGTGTCTTTAATGGGGTGACTGTGCCCTTTCTAGGGCCAAATATTGCTTGCTGAGAGCTGCACATGTACAAAAATATGTCAGTATTCTGTCACTCTCCCCTACTAATCCCATGGAAAGATACAGTCCAGAGAATTTACCTTGTTCTGCCCTAAAGTCAGTGCCCTTCTTTTCTCATGCCTATAACTTAATAACTGTTATTTTTTGACCTGTGAATTTTTTTGTGTATTTAGTCTAGTCCTTTTTTTTTTTTTTTTGTAACACTGCAATATACTGGTTTTTCCATCTGCTGCTTATTAAAATAGACTTATGCTAATACATTTGGGAAGGCAGCTATCCTTTTGGTGTTGACATATGCCTCTGCTAAGAGATCTTCGTATGATTGCCTGTATTCTGCATGAACTTAATGTTAGGCTGTGCTGTGCTGTTTGAAATGGTGTAGGTGAGAACCGTGCCCACTTGCTTGAACGGAGCCAAGTGCCATATGAATAAAACTGTAGATTTGCAAGCTTAACAGTCTTCCTAGTGTGATGTTTTCTAGGCTGTCTCCTATATACAGTCACATACTGTCTAACAAAATGTGGAACCTCTAGACTAAACTTGATATAAAACTTTAGTTTTATTCTTATTGTCATGGCTGTCTGTCTTCATGTGCTGTTTTCATCTCCTGAATGCTTACATCATACTGTTATCAATAGCTATGCGTATGGAAGTGATTTCATTGTTCATTTGATTAAAATAGAAGAAAGGGTCCATACAATATGGCTAGTGTTTCCTGTGGGGACACAGGTCTCTAGACTTAGACCAGACTAACTGAGTTGATATGGAATATGCTTTAATGTTATACAGATTTAATTTTAGTGATTGTGTATGTAGGAAGACTAATGCCAGAATCACTTTAGAAAAATTGGCCAAACAGTGTGCTGGTCTATGCTTAATTTCAGGAGATTGCTTTGCTGCTGGTAGAGTCCTTCTGTTACCAACCCTGATGTTGCATTGCTCTACTGCAGGCATGTCACACACCATAGTTCTCCTTCCACATGTGGAAGTGAATATGGACCAGAATGTTGAACAGAAGAGCATCATATAAAAAGTGTTTATTTCTATTGGGCAGCTTCACACTTTTGTGGAGGTGGGAGCAGGGGGGTAAGCAATCTGGGATGACTGCTTGACCAGCAGATTTTACTGTACTGTGTCCTGGGATCAGTGCCTTTTTTTTTGTTTGTTTGTTTTTGGTTTGGGTTTGGGTTTGGGTTTGGGTTTGGGTTTGTTTTGGGTTTGTTTGTTTGTTTTTCTTGTTTTTATTTTTTTCTCTTGGTTTGTTTTTTACAAGCGTGATATGTGACTTACTAGTGGGCCCTCTTCAGTACTTGCCTGTCAGTCACACCCACTGGGTGGAGAAACACAGCCCTAGGCCAAGGTGAATTTTGGTGAGAATTGTATTTTCTCATGTTCTTGCCATTACTGATATCATACTGCTGTCCTGAAAAGGCTCTTTTGTTGTTGATGCTTCACTTTTAAGTTGACATTAAAGGGACATAGTTGTTATTCAGAAGTACAAGACCTCCTGGAAAACTACTTGAAAGGATAAAAGCAATCTGGGGCTTTGGAGATTTGCTTAAGACAACTGTTCATAAGTGTAAAATTATGAGCCACTTGGTCTCATCTTCATTTCAATAGAAATTCTAACGACTACACGGAAACCTGAACTGCTCAAAATTAGGCTGATGTGAATTAAGTCTAGACTTGGCATTGCACACTTTTCTGAAATCACTTTAAGTTGCTTGAGCAGCACAGACAGATTGACTTCACAGTGTTCTGGAGTGTTGGTAACAACCACACCAAAAGAAGGCCGGGCTAAACAGGGAGCTGTAATTATGTTGTTTTTTCAGAATGACACAAGGTGTGTTGTGTATTTGTGTGGAGCGGGGAGAGACAGGCAGAAAGGAGGAAGGTAAAGCAAAATCTGAGTTTGCAGGTTTCCATTAGAGTATAGTCAGATGCGTGAAAATCAGTCATAAAAAGGTCTGCCATAATTTCAGTGCATACAACTGAACGATTGTGTAGTACATTATGTCTCATCTAACTCCTTCAGGTCACGTGTTTTTAAACCATTTCAGGAAAACAGAGCTGCCAAGGGGCGTGAATACACATAAGGTATTAAAATGTATCTTGAACATGCTATATGGGTGCACAATAAGAAAAATTATTACTATTGTTCACAGAAGAAGGGCAGTACAAGTATGAAGTTGCTATTTTTTGCTCTAAAGCTTTTTGAAAAATCTCAAATATTTCTGTAGGAAATGCTATTGTGAAAGTGCTGTTCTTCATGTTTATTTCTGTTTTCTCAGTAGTGCACAAGAGAGTCAACATGTTTAACCCATTAGACTTCCCCCTTCTCAAAGGCAAAAGCATTGGCTATAAGTAAGATAAGCCTGAATCTATATGAATTTATAATTTCTGCACATGCACTCATATATGCACAAATACATGAAAATAAAGGGAAAATGGAAAGTTCTATATTATATTGAAAGGCCTTTAATAAGAATGTAAATCTGCAGTTTTAGTAGGCATGTTGAATATCTAAGATTACTCATTGTGGCTTCATGTCTTGGAGATGTTGGGTGGTACAACTCCTTTTGCTTTATACACGGATTGAAACTTGAGTTTCTGATATATTTTCAGTAAATGTGTTCAAGGTTTTTTAACTCCAAAGACTTTTTTTTATAGCTGCAGACCAAACCAGTCTTGATAACTTTCTCAAAGTCCTGCTGTGATAGAGTAATAGTAAGAAAATAAGCCTTAGAAACAGTGGATGGTTAAATAGTATTCAAGACACCAGCAAATTACTGGGTGCAGCAAGAATTTGAGTTGTGGTTTTTGTTCTCCCTCATTCTCTTCCCTGACTCCCCCCTTAATTAGCACTCAATTTTTACTCATGCAAAAAAAACCCAAGAACTAGTAAGCTATAAAAATGAAAGCCTTGGAATTTGAATCCATACATCTGTTTTTTAGATAAAAAGTAGTATCCTTTTTTCAAATATATAATACCCTTAGGTTCTGCAAGGACATGTGCCAACTTTTGTAAATAAAACAAAATTGAAAGAGGAAAAGTAGCCTCTGCTGTATACTGAGTAGGCAGGCATATTTTAAAATCAATATTGCAGCTGGTATTGTACCTATCGGATACAGTAGTCCCTGTCAGAGAACTTCACCTACATAGATGATTAGAAATTTAGGAAAATTAAAAATTAGAGAACTTAAAAGAAGTGATGTGTAATATCCAGTGAAAATTATAGAATTTCAAAACAGATGCTGACATGTGATATTACCCACAAAACTAAAGAGTTATGTTGGGCAGGCACAAATGAATATGATCAAATAAGATTTATTACTTTTTAAATAGCTTTTAAGCAATATGACTGCAACAGCAATACTGTTACTAGCAGGGAGATGAGGAACCTGTGGGAAAAATGTTCTTGAAAATTGCTTCGTTTTAAACTTGAAAGTCATGATTTACATGGTTTAAACCAAGATAACTTTTCTTTTCTTTTTAAGTTACATGCTTTAAAAATAATTCATTGCATTTATTTGCAGAAAATTGCTGCCCAAACTCAAAACTGAATTCGTCATACATTTGTATACTTTAGTTAATTCTACATTTTAAATTTTCCTGGGGCACATCATATGGCTACGTGCTTCCAATTTTTATCTACTGTGAAAGGTAGAGAGAAAACTAATTTGTAGGTCATTATTTTTTTATCACTATTCTTTCAGTACTTTTTCATCATTTGTTACGAACTTGTGCATAAACATGTTACCTGTGAGCACACATGCAATTACAATTGAGCTTTGAACCACTAGCATGAAAAGCTAGGGTGATTTTTCTCAGCCAGTTCTTGTGTATTACCTACTTACTACACATTAATAGATTTAATTTTTCTTTTGTCATGGTTAGTTTGTTTAAATTTATGTGTGTGTGTGTGTGTGTGTGTGTGAATATGGATAGGCAAAATGGTGCATATTTTGTCTATGACCTCTATAGATTACAGCAGATGAAATTAAACCCACTTTATAAAGAACATGTGCATATACTTCCATTTGAGATGTTGTTTTCACAAAGATATCTGATAAAAAGATGTGTTACTTGAAGATCCACAAGACTATGGCGTTCCTTATGAGCTATGTCTCTTAGAAGTAAATTAAGTAGCATTGTAAATTTCTGAACTGTTGAGGAATCTGTCTTTTATTACTGTGTGATTTAGTGGAGAATGTAATGCACTTGGAAGAAAAAAATGCAGATGTGTCCTACAGTATTTGTTGAAACACTTTTTTTTTGTTCTTTTAAACTGTAATTTACCATAGAATGCTTCATCCAAAACTTGCTGGAGCAACTTTTCATTGATTTTAACAACCTTTGTCTGTGACTCATGTTAACAGCACTGATTTTTTCTTAGTCCTGTCATCATTATCCCTGGCCTAAGAATGTTGTCTTATGTAGTGGAAATGTGAATTTTATCTCCCTGAACTCTTTTTGCTTTACTGCTCTACAGTTCAACAAAAAATGAAATCCTGATTGCATGGAACTCAGTGGTAAAATCTACATCGTCTTCTCTGAAACCAGAATCCATGCAGCAGGTTTAGGTTGGATGTTAGGAAGAATTTCTTCATAGTAAGGGTGATTAGAAACTGGAATGGGCTGCCCAGGGAGGTGATGGAGTCACCATCCCTGGAGGTGTTTAAGAAGACTGGATCTGTCTCTTAGTGCCATGGTCTAGCTAACAAGGTGGAATTCAATCATAGGTTGGACTCAATAATCTCACAGGTCTATTCCAACCTAATTTATTCTGTGATTCTGTAAAGATCTGAGCAATATACATTGCATATACATCAGGATCAACTCTGTCTTATAGAAGAGAATGAAGTGGACAGTCATTATTTAGCTGAAGGTATATGCAAGGAAATTCCTATTATTTGTTTGCAAATAAGAACATTTAAATTAATATAGTCTACCATATAATTTCTTCCTTCCCTAAACATTACAACAAATCTTCCACTGTGTTCTACATTTTGCTTTTGATTTTCTGAAAAATCAGTAAAAAAAACCCTTTATGAAACATAACGTAAAAGGCTTTCTTAGTTTCCAAAACCAACATCTGAATATTTCTGACTATAGTAGTATCCACAGTATCCTCCAGATGGTTAAAATTAAGCATTCATATCTCATCTTTTCCTACTGAATCCAACAACTTTTGGAAAGAAATGTCATTCTTTCACATTCATCCACATGTGGCTTGATACCTATGTAAATCTCTTCTTAATGTACATGTCAAAAAAGAGCTCAACTAATATTATGAGGTATGGGAAATATTTGTTTCAGGCCATGAAAAAATGTAACCCTTTTCTTAACTTAAAATATGTGTGTGCGTGTGTGTGTGTGTGTGCATACATAGATATGTATATATTCCATGCACAACTTAAAACACAGCTGGGGAAATTTGTTCAGTTTTCAATATGAGCAACATATGGTCTTTATAAATTGTATAAGAAATATTTTGAATAAATAAATGTTGTGACTTATGTCACATAAACAAATAAAGGAATTTAAATTAAAAAGATAAATCTCTACATGGGATATAAACCTGAAAAATCTTACTATGCATATTGCTATTTTCATTCTTTTAAGTGCTTCTAGGTCCTTGAATTTCTTTCAATTATATAAAAACTGAATTTACTCACAGAGCTCCACTTCTTAACTAGGGCAGTATAAAAACTAAACAAGGATTGAGTCAGTTAATTAATTTAAATGAGGTTACAAATCAGAAACACATTACGTAATGTTGATTTAATTACCATTTTTTATTTACCTAATTAAAATACTCTGAAGGAAAGTTAACAGTCTTGACAATGGCTGGTTGGGTGACTTGGCAGAGGCAGATCTGCTGATAAAAGGGGAGGTGAAGCAGGGAGCCTGCCATGACCCGTTGGGCTCCAACTCTGCAGCCCATCACACTCCATCTCACTGTCAGCCCACATGGCACTGGCATTCCTCTGACCAGCCCAGGCATGGGGATGCCCCTCCAGTGGCAGAGACAGGGAGTTTCACCCAGCCATGCCAGCCACACGTGACCTTTTCTGGGGTGGGAGGGCATGTGGTGAAATGGGTCAGCTGATGGCTTAATAGCTCTTGCTGTGTCCCCAGTCCAAAGCAAACAATTTTAAACTCAAATGAAAACTGATCCCATCTTCTGCTGACTATCCTCAGCAGAAGCACATCCATGGCCTGAGCCCTGAAGCTTTGTGAAAGTGATACGACTGCTTGGGCTAAAGCCTGGGTACCAACACCAACAGACACCTCAGCTTTCTGGGGCGAGCAGTTCTGTTCTTTGCTGCCTTTTCCAGGTAGGTGAAAATTAGGCAGCAGCACTATTTTGACCTAAAGAGCCTAAGTCACTGTTACAGCTCCTGGTGTGACACATGGGTGCAGATGAAGCCTGGCTGCAAAGGATCTCCACATCCAGCCTTCAGGATAGCTCCTGCTGTTGCCCTGGTCTCCTGAGAGGTCCCATACCTCCTGGGTCACTTCTCTATGCTGCTCATTTACAACCAGTTGTATGAATATGAAGCACAATAAAAACTTACGGGACTAGCTCTTGATGTAGTTCTTGCAGAAAAGCAGAACAACATTGTTAAAAGAAGTTACTGAAGTCAGTGTTGTGGATGTTTCCAGTCTGGGTGGGTGTCATGAACACATATTGCTAACAAGTATATTACTGTTGGGAAAAGATGCAAGGGCAAATATCTTTCTCACAGTGAAGCCCTACTTTTTTTTTAAGGTGCTGCTTCCTCCGTGTGGTATGTGCTTCATACCATATCTCTTCAGGGACATATAATCATGGAATATTTTAGATTGAAAAAGAATCCTGAAGTCCAACCTAACATTGCAAAGCCTACCACTAAACTATGTCCCTAACTGTCACATCTATAGGTCTGTGAAGTATTTCTACGGAAGGTGACTTCCTGACTTCCCTGGGCAGCTGATTCCAATGGCTGGCCGTCTTCTTGTGAAGAATTTTTTTCTAGTGTCACATCTAAACCTCTCTTGATGCAACTTGAGGCTGTTTCCTCTTGTTTTATCCCTTGTACATGGGAGAAGAGACTGACCTCACCTGGTTACAATCTCCTGTCAGCCTCCTGTAGAGGGCAATAATGTTCAGCCTCCTTTTCTCCAGGCTAAACAATGCCAGCTCCCTCAGAACTCCTCACAGGACTTTTCTACCAAGCAAATTGGTGGCGGTGAACATTTTATCAAGAGGAAATGAGAAAGCTAAAATTTTCTGGAAAAGTAGTTGAATAAAGTGTAGTGGTCTATGAAAATGTGAAAAATAAATCCCCACTCAAGTTAACTTAATTATGAAACAAGGGTGACAGTAGCATTTCTCTGTTTATAGCAGCCTTTCAGTGGACACTATCCACTTTTCAGTGGATAATGCATCAAACCACTTTTAGCTAGTTTATGCCATAAATTAGCTGTCCTATCACAAGGGTTGGTGTGAAAAATGCTATTAAAATGGTACAATAATTCTCTATTGTTAGATTGAGAAAGACTACACAAAGAAAGACACTGCTTTTGCAAAATGAAAGTGTTACAAGTGTTTATCAAGTCCGTTACAAGTTTATCAAGTCTGTCAAACCAATCAGTTGCTTTGTCAAGGTAAAATAGTATAGGCAGTAAAAGGTAGTTATGTAGTAAAATTAGGGCAATAATAAGTAAAAGTAATGATTTAAAGTACAGGGATGAAATTATTTATCTGTTTGTTTTATGGATTTTTGGTGCTTATGTTATTTCCTTTGGAGAAGAGAAAATTTACTCTTAAATTTCCTTACTTTTCTTTGCTGTGTATATTCTGAGAGTCTTTGAGAGATCAAGAACTCATTAGGCAAGGGCTGAGTGGGAGATATCCCCAGGTCTCTACCACACTATGGTAACCTGTGATCCTGTGATTTTCAGGGATACAACCATACAACCAGTGATGTCAGATGGCAACGTAATCTTGGCTGTCTAGAAGGTAGTTGTGATTCTTGTGCATGATATTGACTCTGTCAAGGGCTGTGAATGAATGTGTGAGTTTGACCAACATCATTCATGGTTTGATGATGGCCACATCTCTATGGTCCCTTACCCCTCATACCAAAATCAGAGACTATCAAAGAGCAAGGATGTATTTACCTGTTGGTGAATGATTAAATTAGTGTCTGTCAGCTGATTTCAACTGAGGTTGATCAAAAGCTGTCCTCATAGCCTGTGGCAAATAGAAATGTGTTCACTGAAACCACTGAGAAAGTTTATTTCATTAGTGTGATGCCTGTGGCAATCTACTTATTTCCCTATGACGTGGCTCAAGAAAGTATTTTTATATTTTAACAGATTCTGCTGCTACTTGTTTTCAATGCCTTTGATATTATGCTCCAACAGAGACAGGGCATAAGGAAGGTATAGCAGCTTGCTTTTTAAAGAGACTGTCTTATCTGAGAGTATCTTAGCTGAAAAGTGAAAGGTTAGGTTACTGAGGTGAGCAATACTAAATATGCTTCAGGAAGCTGGTGAAAACAATGTGACTTGCTTGTTGTAGCTGGCATGGGTGTCTTTCCTGCTCGTCCAAGATGGTGGTTCAAAGGGAGAGAGCGTCTCATCCTTCGCTGTATGGCAAACCATTAGCTTTTTTTTTTTTTCATTTTTCAAAATTTTTTAAAATTTATTTTATATTATTTGTTTTATTTTTATTTTCCTCTGCTTTATGAAGCCAAGACTTTTCTTAGTGTACCACAGGGAAAATGGAAGCTTATTTACTCACTTGAAGCAGGCCTCAGCAGCCAGTTTGTCTTAACTCTGGCGGCACTTGACTCATCCTGTTATACAGTCTTCTAGAAACAAGAGTAATTTGATAAAGAATTTGAATGTCTGGGAGATATCCGTGTTAAATCATGATAAATTATACATAAATTGCATCAGGGTTACGTGACTTGTTAAAAGTATAGTCTGGCTTGAGCCTATTTCAAATGGACTCTTCATCGTGGCGCAATAGCTTATCAAAGATAAGTTGTATCAGTCAGCACCAAGAAGAGCAGAGTAGATGTGCTACTGTAGCTGTGAGGTGCACATGAAAGCCATTTTGTGGATATGGTATGTCTAGGTGACCTTTTGCTCCCTATCAACAACTACAGCAACAACAAAACTAAGGGAACTTACAGTTGGGAGCTACCTACATAAAAGTTATGAAAATTTCAGTTTCATTCCATAAACATGATGGGGTTTTATTTGCTTCTTGTTGTGAGTCTTGTCATCCAGATTCTAGTTTATGAAGTTGCTTGGTATTTTGTTTGTTTGTTTGTTTTTGGTTTTTTGGGGGTTTTTTTTGGTGGTTTTGGGTTTTTGCCTTTTTTTTTTTTTTTTAAGTTTTTTTAAAATTTCATGTGTAAGAGTATTTGCTGGGACAATTGAATGCAAATCCAGCTAGACAGACAATGAATTTGGTTTATGTCTCCATTACTCTGGAAGAAAGGGCTCATGTTGTTAATTAGTGATCTTGTACAGATGAGGACAAAGAAAGATTTAAAGTATTTTAACATGTCTTTTTCTTCTTTAGCTTCTGTGGCTTCCCAAAAATGCCTCTTACTCCCTCTTTTAGAACATCATTTCTCCAAAGTATCTGTTCATTCAGCGTTCTGCTTATATGGAGTTATTTTAATATAATTTAATTCTATAATGACCATGATTCTTTAGTACTTTGCAAAGCTATTTGTATCCAATCAAAACAGAAGAGTGCTTTATAATTTCTGACATTGGTAAGAGAATTGGATCATCACAGGCCAAGTATGTGTCTTTTATCTTGAGGATCAGATGCTTCTCTGTGTTTTAACTGCAGAGTTCTATACCTTGATGTTCTCATACAGAATAAAAGTCTTTGATTTTTCAACTGCATTTAGTGGAGGCTGAGATAAGTTTCTTTTCATATTCCACTTCAGTAATCCTTTGCTTTCCCAAATCTCATTGAGATCTCTGAAAACACAGACCGAGAATCAATATGTAAAGGCCATGATTATTGAGTGGTCATCAAAACTGAAAGCTTAGTTTGACTGGAAAATTATAATAAATAGCCAATTGCTTATCCCTATAATTAAAAAATTCTTCCCTAAATTTCATATTAAAATAACAATTGTTTAAACTGCCATTAATCTTTAAATCCTGAATCCAGAAACTAGAAGTAAAGGCAAATTGCTGTGCAAGATCTAAAAAACTTACTTTACTTTGTGCTTCTTTTTAGTGAATTTTAGCCAGAGAAAACTTCAAAGGTTATTTTTTCGTAGACCTGATTAATTCAGTTTCAGATCTCTGTAAAGCTATGTTTTTCAAGCTTTATTTGGTTTAACTGCTACCAAATTGACCCTTCATTTAGCCGCACATCTGCAGTAGTTTTGCACTTGGACCACTGCTGTGTAAAATTAATCCTATCTAATAATCTCAATTTAAATAGTAATTTATATGGTTTGCAGAATCAAAGAATGTCTATTAGAAGAACATCTAATTCACACAGGAAAAAGGACAATTCTCCACAAATTGACCTATATGTGGAGAAACATTAGATTTTTAGCATTTCTTGTAGCTGATTAAGTTTTTAAATTAACTTGATTAATTCTTTTAAGGGAAGTATCATATCATGTGAAGAACCAGACATGCTGAATGGCTGCATACTCTGCTGCACAATGGGACTCCTAAGAATACCCATGTCCCAAACCGTGGTATGGGCAGAATCCAACTCATAGTCTTGCCCCTCATATTTCCTGCCCAAGGTTGAAGAAGATAGATAAAATTTCATGGGAAATCCCGTATTCAATGTGCATTTTATTGTGTACAAGTGTGACTTAATTCAGTATTGAAAAATTAGGGTTTTTTAACATCATTAGAACTGTTTCACATATGTCTTGGAATTCCAATACTCAGGTGGCTACCCAGATTTATATATTTTAGGATAACTACCATTCAGATCAACCTGAGCTGTGAAAAGGATTTCCATCTCAGTTAATATCTTCTGTAGAATCAAGCTTGTATTAACTTAAAATCTTTGAGAGACGTGTGAGTCAAGCAGTGTTTATGAAGCTGCATAACAGGTGGCAACAGATTTTAATGAACTTCTTGTAGCATGTAAAGGGAATCTCTCATTCTAAGCTGAGAACTACATCAGCTATAAGAAGTAATGATAATTGAAGGAAAAAACATTCGTTTTTATAAACTTTATTTATAAACGTTTTTATATAAACTTTTCTTCTTTTCTCTTTTGTTTTATTCTTTGAGCACTGTAAGCAGCAATGCATTCAACAACTCTACATCCATCTGGAGTTCATCTGGTGATAGGAGTTTCTATGATGCTGTAATGCAAGCTTTTGGTGGTCTTATGCTATTAATAACACCACTGCATTTAAGAAAATCAGTATTTTTTATTCAGACTCTAAAACAACTCCACTTTAGTTGCCTGTATGTGGAAAAATGGTGGTGTTTCATTTATTTTCTTCCTCTCTGCATTTTTTTATTTTTTATATTTTTGTTAATCTCTTGCAGTGGAGCCCGCGGTTGTTACATTATTGATGTAGGAATACAGTGAAAAGTAGATGTTTTGAAAAGAAATTTTTTGAATAAGGATATTTGAATAAGGATATTTTTTGAATAAGGATAATTTTTGAATAAGTTTTTATGAATAAAAATATAATTTATTATTTAGTGTATTAATATAAAGTTACATTATCCTCTTGATTTAGTAGGTGCATGCATAATGAAAAGAACACAATTTGAAGTCTACAGTGTTTGAGTTTTATTAGTTTTTACATTACATAATCCTAATTTCACAACAGCAGTTCTCAGAGGCTGGGAACACAAAGACCATATTGTATTTAAGCAGACTGTCATATCCTCATTGCAGTCATGAGTCTGTGGGAGCAATGTTGGCCTTTGTGCTTTAAGGAAAGCATAAAGCAACAGGCCTCATCACTGCAAGCACCACTAGTTGCCTGATCCAGTGTGTCTTTCTGGTATTTGCCTGAGAAGAAGTTACCTCTGCTTTGCCCATTATGCAGTATTATATTTGGGGATGGAGGAAAAGGAAATTAAAAGGTACCCTTATAAATGTGTTTACAGCTTGAATATTTAACTGAATGACTCTCTTGTCCTTATTCAGTCATCTACAAGTTCCTCTTACTAGGATCATTGCATCTTTCACAGTGTTTCTATATCTGCATAAAATAGGTTACAGACAGTGTGTTTGTTCAATAATGCTTCACATAAAAACTCAGGGAAATGACCTTTAAAGAATAAAGTAAAGTATTAGTTTCATAGTTAATAGAGGGTATTAAAGATTATGAGATTCTTGCAAAACAAATTATTAAAACATTTCTTTCATTTCTTTATAGATTCTGGACAACCAGGAAGTCCAAGCCACAATGATCCTGCCAAGAATCCACCAGGTAAATATAAGTTCCAGAACATGTGCATTTAACATTGCTTGAGAACAATGATATGACTGATAATAGCTAAAGAGAGTGTAATTGGTCAGCAACCTATCTTGCACTGGTAAATACGTATAATCAGGGCAAGTTGTGATAATTTAGTTGTTCTAAATTGGCAGTGCCTTTATTGCAGTTTCATCAGCATTCATTTAATCTAAGGAGTTTTTCTTTCATCTCATGGTTTTTAAAATTTTCTGAGTGGGGATGGGTAACAGAATAAGGAAATAAGGTCCCAAATAAGAGCCCAAATAACTTTATTTTTATAAAAGTCTTCCAATGCTACCAGTTTTCTCTCATCTCAGGCAAAAGACAATTGATCTAAGATTGGTCTAAACTCTGTGACTGAGCTACCAGCTTTTTACTTTTCATATGTACTTTGTAAAATGCAAATATGTTCATTTAAAGTTATTTTTTGGTATCAGCTCAGAGCAGTCTTTGAACATGTTAGTGTGTCATGGCTAGTGACACTTGACATTCCTTTGAGAGAGTTGTTAATGCAAATGGTCCTTTCAAGGACTCTTTTAAAATAAAAATGCATGAGAAAATCAAACCCAGGCTTTGCCATTCCAGTCTGTTTAGAGAAAAGGTTCCTTGCCTTTTCATGAGGTTGTCATTCTAATCAATTAGGCTATGCTAGTAAATCTTGTAAACCTTTGCCATGTAACAAATTCTATGAGGGTAAGACAAACAATTGTGACTGACACACTATCACTTCTTAATGATCAAGGAGTGACTCCACCCACCATCATCATATTGAATCTGCTAATTTTAGCTTTCAAAAGTTGTATGTATTTGCAACTAACACAGTTTGATTTTCTAAATCCAAAATGAACCATATTCTGACCAGGACATAATTTTATGTTGCTGAGCTGTTAACATATATATGGATATTTTCTGGATCTCTTACAACACTAGGATAAACAATCTGCTTTGTGGTTGTAGGGTTTTGTAGTATGCATATGATCAAAGTATTCTGTGTTTGTGAAATATGTCATGTGTATTGCCTGTGAACATCCAAAAATGGGAGAACCATCAAAGATCATTATACAAAAAGCCATATTCGTGTAATATAAACCCCAGATATATATACTTGAAGATAGCAGATGTATTTTAGAGATAAGAAGACAGAACAAGTCAAATAACATCATTCTGAGCTCTAATGCAAGTGATATTTTTTTTGGTCAAGTAATGATGCAGGCTTGTTTCAGTTTTGATTGGAGACTTTGATGATGTTTCTTTCCTAACTGTGTGGGATGTTGAGAGTGAAATTTCATTTTTCTATTAAATACATGCCATACATTATGTAGAATAGTGGTTTAAAACCCCAAAGGAGCAAATATACTCATAAAATAAATATGAAAACTTTCACTATGAATAATTACAGTTTTTGAAACTTAGACCCTTTAGCTATAGAGAATTTATTGTGCTTTTAGAATATCTCTTTGAGTGCAAGAAAATCCAAATGCATTACCTTACCCCTTGTAATTTCGAGAGGTTCTTTTTAGCTTCTGCGCTGGGGAAGCTGAAGGCAGGGTCAACTCTCCTTCAACAGGTTTTAAAACTCTGGTTTTGAAGTACCATTTAACATTTGGAGTAGGAAGGCAGAAGTATATATTTTGCTAGTGAGGATCACACCCTATAATGAGTCCAGTTTACCCAGCCCGTCAGCCTTAACTCCAGTAAGGAGTAATCTTGTTGCCAGTAACAGAGCCTTGGGGAGGTTCTCTTGTGGGCAGACCTGTGGGTCAAGATGTAATATTTGACAAACTCCACCGTCTCAGAAGGTGGAGGGACATAGAAAGCAGATAAATCTGTTGCTACTTTCATCATGAAACATTATGCTTAAAATATGAGCATAACATTTTCTTATGATTGGAGTCACTGCAGCCAGTATTATTCTTTTGTCTGCTGCCAAGTGGGGAGAGAAAATACAAGCTGGGCCTTGCTTCCCTTGAAACCCTTCATTTAAGCAGGGACAGGATAATTAAATGTCATCTATTGGAAGATGATTTTCTAGCTTTGTTCAGCTTCCCTGTTTAATACTGTTTTGGAGTTAAGCTGGCAAGGTGAAAGTGCTGTGGTTTGTGGGACAGCTGAATACAGGACTTCTGGGGTTGTGCAGGAGAATGACAAGGAATTGTATGCCGTTCAGCTTCTCTGGGAAAAGCACTACTGTCCTATTTTTTCTTACTAAACTAATTCTTCTTCTTAGAGCCAGACAGTCACTTCTGTCAGAACCCTAGAGGATATCCACTGTGAGGTTTGTTTCCAGTCCCAGGCCAGGTGTATGTGGACTGGTAGTGCCAGGAAGGTTGTTCTTCTATCATGTTTTGTTCATACAGTGCCTGTATGTCAAGGAGCCAGTATGCTGGCAAGGGATATGTGCTGTTAGCTCTTGAATGCCACCACCTTCACAAAGATACTGCCAAGGAAGTGGATGCTGGAAACAGAGTGGTAGTTGGCAAAGCTGTTGGTGTTAAGAGTGGGATTTTTATGGGTTTGGCGAGACTGTTGCATTCTTTAGGGTGTCTCGTAATTTGCTGTCCTAACAAGTTGGAGAGAGGGTAATGTCACTTGCCAAACAAAAGAACATTAAGAGCATTTGGTGGAATTCTTTACCATAGATTCCTAAAAATATACTGAATATTTTGATAGCCCAGTGCAGTATTAAGATCCATGGTGTAGCTTGTGGTGAAAGGGGTATGTAGCTTTTGTAGCCAAATCCAGGGACATCCTCCTCTAAATTTTATTTTTAGATAATTTTGAACTATATATTTTATAAAACATAATTTAAAATATGTATTTATATTAACATATTTTTATTAAGTTGAATTTTGCTTTTCAGGGAGCTGGGCTGTAAATTTTGCTTCTCTGCAGCTACTATTAAATAAGTTCCAGACAGATGGATAAGCAGAATTGAACTGAGAGATGAGAAAAATCTGAACACTACTATTGTCTGTATCAGCCTTCAAGTTCCTGGTATCTAAAAATTTGTACTGTGCTAGCACAGTCCTAACTATTAAAAGTTTACATTACTTAAAAGAGAGAATGGACATGACAAAGGCCCTAGTGAGGGTGTCTGAACAGATAGAGGCACACCTGATTAGAAGTTTGAAAATACTCATATTTTTGCACACAAAAAACAAACAGCAGCAAGCCACCAAAACCCAAATGCAACCAAAGTACTTTAGGCCTGTCTTGTTTTTTACTTTGTGCTCAGAATGCTCTGACCTACGGCTGGAACAGTCTGTTAAAGGAAACCTAGCATGGCAGTTTCAGTGTAACGTTACATTATTAGTTGCTCCCTGCAACTCCCATAGGTCTTTTACACAGTTTAGGAAAATCCAAAAAATAAGCCTTCACAAGTGTATCTGGAAATATGTGCTATGGTGTGGCAGGATATGTAACAAAGACAGAAGATGTCATCTTTCGGTAAATTAATCTGTTAAGCATAAGACAATTACAAGGGTGAGTAAAAAGACAAAAGTAACTAGAACTGTAATTAAGCTAATGGTATTGACCCCGACCATAACAATATGATCTTCAGAGAAACAGTTCTTAGTAGCCAGTTCTTGTAGGTGAGGATTTTCTGGATTTTGCTTTGCTTTATTTCTCTTTCCCTTTCTGTCTGCTGGCCACAACTACTTGATATTAATAAGAATTCTTACTGTTTGCCATTGGTTTGAGGTTGCTGCTTGGCAGATTTGATTTATGTGCTGGCCTTAGCACAACTGTGTCCAGTTGTCACTGTGTCGCATGAATCTTTGAAGACAGCCTTTTTAAGCAACTGAAGTAGAGATAAGAAATAGCAATATCTATAGAGTTAAACACTGTCTGGGTAGCACAGTAAGGAGACTCAATTTGCCATACAGCTTGCAACCTGTTTTTGTATGTATGCCTTCTAGATTTTGGAGTCATTTTTGTCCAGCCTTGGGGAATACAAAAGATGGCTTTTCAGAAAGTGCAAAGGGAATCTAGCTGTCCTGACACAGACATGTATGAGCCTTTTTGGTGAAGGAAGATGAGTGTGTTCAGATTTTTTCTTTTATCCTAGCAGGTGAGTTCAGAGGTTACTAGAGCTATGTTTCTTAGCAAGTGGCAAACATTAGATTTTTTATTTGTTAGGATTTTTTTGGATAGAATTTGTTCCATTTTAGCTGGTTTAAAAAATATTTTCATGTAAATTTTTTTTTGTATCAGATCAGTCATGACACAGAGAACTCAGGTTTGAGCATGTGTGCTGATGAATATTAATTTTTTTATATGGGGTAATACTTCTAGATTAAGAGATGAACAAACTGTCTCTGCCTGTTTGCCTTTCATTACTCCCCATTGGTTCCCTTCTTTCGTCCACAATAACCTGTGATATGTTGTCAGGGAATTTGCCTAGAGATAAAATCCTTAATCTGAACAAGGCATAGATAGTTGAAACCTCAGCCTAGCCTGACCTGGAATTGTTTTCCCTCTTCTATTTTCCCCAGAATTTTTATTTTAGGTACCAATTCCAAAGAAGACCTGAGTGAAATCACCAACTCTGAAGTGTGTTTTGATTTGTTTCATTTTTTGTTTTGTTTTGGTTTGCTTTAATTAAAGAAGGTGATGACAAAAACCTTGCAAAAAAACTCACCTATCTTTCCATATGCAAATCTATCTTGCAGCTGTAGAGCCCCAAAGGCTTTCCTTGCACTTTCATATGGCCTAGCAGCCATATTGTTTTTGGATCAAGCCCTTAGAAGTATATATAAATTTGCCTATATATTTCTGTTTTGGATAGAAACATTTCAGTTTTAAGTTTGAGAATGTGTAGTTTTAGAAATAACCTCAGAAGAGGAACGTGATCTCAACATTTGCACTCTCTTGGAAATGCAATAAACAGAAGTCTTTGAGTTTTGAATGTCTCAGACCCCAGATGCTTTCATTATTTTCCTATATTGCAAGTCGTGTCTTGTGGGTGAAGAATTAGCCCCATAATTAATTGGAATAGAAGAGATATTCCCTGGCTTCATCATTGTAAGCAGCTTTTCTTGTGAAAGCAATGATGCCAAAGTAGCAGTATAGGGAAATCAATCACAATTGTATCTAAATAAACACATACCCACCTCTTTTTCAACATGGGAGTGGATATCCTGATATGCTTCTGTTTCTCATGTACTTGAATCTGTGCTATCTCAGATAGTGATCTTCAAGTAAAACAGGGTTGGGTTTGGTGAGATCTTGATTTTCTGTGAAGTTCTCCCTTTCCCAAATGCTCTGTGAATTAGTAATGACAGTAATTGAGAGATGATACTTTTCTTTATCAGCTTCTCAGCACTGAGATGGAGGATTCTGGGGTCAGTGCCCAGAGGTATTATCTCAGTGCTCACAGATCTGCACAGGTTGCACAGCCCTGTGCCTCCCTCACAATACTGACCTCACCGTGCAGCTCCTACAAAATAGGAGAACCTATGGAAATCATCCAGAAATCCAT
>JBBMKD010000115.1:43359459-43432266 GCA_037834095.1 Argya squamiceps
TATTATCATTGCACAGACTGTCCAGGAGGGTGTGACTGAGGCAGGATCACCAGCTCCCAATCCACTGCTGCTTCTGGCTTTCTGTGCAGTTCCTTGCCATTTTTTTTGCCCTTTCAGGATGGTTTGGAATTTGGTGTGGGTAATCCCAGTTACAATATTATTGCAACTTTCAGGAAGGAAGAACCCAAACCAACCCGTGGGTGTGATACATAACTGGAGAACGTTGTATGATAACAAAAATAGTCTCATTCTCTAGGAAGATCTGTTCAACTGTTTCAATGATATCATCACTGAAGTCTTCTTTGTCTCTACTTGGCAAATATTATCTACCCATATCTATCTTTAAGATATTATGTTGTGGTAGCAACTTGTTTCTGGTACTATTTTTCAGGTAGTGGTTTCAAAATGCATGCACTAAGAAAACAAACTGCACGTCTGCTGACTGTATTTTGAGTTATGAACAGTGTGAGACTAATTTTTCACTACCACTTCTGACTGTAAATAGTATCTGTACAAAGTTGTAGCTACCAGCATCCAGAACATTACCCTGCATAACTTAAAGTTTAGGAACAGCTGTCTACTATAAACCAGGTTAAAGTTTTCAGCCTTTCTTCTCTCAGTAGCTCCTGATTTTGTATGTATTTGTTTTATTGCTAATAACTCTATCTACTATTGTATAACTCCTCTTTTTAAAGATCTAGAAATAAAATTATATTAATACAAATTGTTTCCAGCACTGGTTGGGTCCTTACCCTTCTTTTATAAGTTGCTCAAAACCAAGGCAGTATCAATGGGAAAACTATGTTTATAATGGCACCAGGAAACAGTTTTATGGTTAACCCCTAGCCACTATGCAGCAGAACATAAACAGGTATTCTATTCATAAAAGTACAATTAAATGAGAAGACATAAAAAGGCCAGTTAAAAATTTGCAAAGCTGAACGTCACTAATAAGCTTTTAAGTAATGTGAGAACAAGCTTGTTAGAGTAATTCTTTGGGCAAACTGAAATTATTTTTCAGTCAGTTGAAACTACTTTATTTCCTCCCCCATCCCCGGTCCCCGCCCCCCTGCTTTAACTTTTTGCATGGTTAGAACAGTTAAAAGCTACATTTGTAACTCATCTCTTCAGGGCGTAGTACAAGTCATAACGCAGAAATGGAGTAGGAGAGGTGCAAGGACTACGGCAGTGATTTTTAGAGCAGTTGGAGGCATTGCTGAAGGTTTCTGTCTTTACTGACTGTATGTAGGAGCTTGATCAGAACTGCTGCGTGGCTTAACCTGTTCTTTCATCCTTGATGCCCCGGGCCTGGCCATGGTGGAATTGTAGGGAAACTGTATTTTTCATAAGTGAGTTTTCTTTAAAAAGGTAATGAGAGAAAGGTTTTATAGTCACTGTGTACAATAACTAGGAGAAAATTTAACAAGTCCTCTTATATATGGGTTTTGGAAATTACTGACTCTTTATACAGCATCACACTACAGCAGTTTTGTCAGACATTCTCCTTTTATAGAAATCAGACTTTGAAGAATAATGGCAATAATATGCATTTCAGAGAGTACCATCTCTCAGGCAGGATGAGTTTTATTAAATAACGATGCTCAATGCTTTTCTTAGGTTTCAATGTTAACAACAGCAAAGTGTCATCATGACCATCAAAAGATAAAGTGACTTTTCGGTGAGGAATGCAATAGATTTTTCAAGTGCATTAATGTCTGTACTGAACAGATCAACAGAACACACCAAGACTCTTTAAGACTCTTTAACATATTATTGTAACAGTGCATTAGGGAACCCAAAAGCCAGTGAGGCCTATACTGTATGAAGTATATTAATATACACTGCATATTTTTGTCTTGCATGAAGTGTAATAATGTAAATATGAATGTTAACTCTTACTCAGTTGTGTGATCAGCTTCACCAGGTAATAGGCCATAAACACAGAATGTCCTATACTGCTTACCTTCTGCATACAGTCTCACTGTTTAACCTCTATCTTACATAGAATGCATGTTTCCACAACAAATTACAGCAATTTAATGGAACAGAATATTTTCCTCTTTTGGAGCTGTGAACCAAGTAACAGTTGTGTAACACACCCACCAGAAATTATCTTCATAACTAGGTGAAACTTTTGAATTCACTGGTGTTGGACTTTAACATGCACCCAGCGTCAGCATTGGAGTCCACCTTCCCTGTTGGAACATAAAGCTCAGCATGAAGTTGCTCAGTGCTATGACACAGATTGCTTACTGTTGCATTAAATCTTTGATAATAATTTGTCACATTACATAGAGAAAAAAGTCAAGTTGTTTTTCTTGTTGATTGAGATTGACAATAGCTGCAGTCTGCCTTTCTTTCCTTATGCCAGACAAAGCATTTGCATATATCTGTGAGTGTCATTATTTTTGGCCCATTCCAAGGTAGGATGGAACCTGGGTAAAAGACATATCCCATCAGACAACAATGCATCATTTCGTGAGGGGATGCGAGATGGTGGTACCGCTTGGTGGCAAAATACTTTCCCTGCTGCCATTTCATTATCACAAGGAGAGTAACACTAAATTGCTCTTGATATTAAGTATGTATTTTCAATATTGACAATGAGAAAGATTTAAGAATTTATTAGAGAAGACTGAAGATTAAAGATATATGTCTGGGTGTGTATGCATGCACAAATGTACACATCTGTGTTCTTACATATAAAATCAAATATAAGATTTTTCTTCTTTTAGTATGAGCCTTGGGTCTTGTTCTCGCTATAATGATAGCTTTATTAATCTACACTTGGCTAAAGCTGCTCTGAAGTTAGTCTGGCTTGAATGAGAGGCGTTGTGCTTCAAAGTAGTTGTGCTTGCATAAACAGCAGAGAAGTTCAATCATGTCTCATTACCAGCTTCAGAGCTGGCTGCATGGTTGTATACTGGCTTTATGCCACACTTCACTTACGAGCCAACTAAAATCAAGAAACCATTTTCTCTTTGGAAATTTCCATGTAGTACTTTAGATTGCTTGTGCTGGAGGAAATAAGCAGAGTAGGGAAAGATTGCCCTTTCTTGAGGAATTATTAGTGTTTATCCAGCTTGTCTGATCATAGATTAAAAAACAATAACTGAGGAGGAAAAGAAAAGTAAAAAATTTACTGTTTGCATTTTTTTATTATATGGGTATACCATGTTCTGTCAAGTAAAGAAGTAAATATTTCAGGACCTATGTCATGTTTTCATCCACACAAAAAACAGGGAGGAACAGTTCAAGAGAATGCAGGAAATCAAAGAGGGGCTGGCAATATCCAGGTGAAGGATAGTAAGAGAGGAGAAAGTAATGGATATGGAGAAAATCTGCCAAAAATGAGAGAAAGAGAAAAATATAAAAGGAAGTGAATTAAAAAAGGAGGGAGACCTGCAGAGCTACTAGTGGGAATAAAGACATGCAGGCATATGGTATGAAATTACATTGACTGGAAGATGAAAAGATGACTGCATTGGCAGGACACAGTTCAGGATGATCCCACAGGCCTACAGTGCTCTGTACCCTCGTTTTGCTTGGTCTTGGGGTGGTTCACAGCTGGGAAACACACTCTCCTAGAGGTCTGATAGCATAACAGAGGTGTTGGGACATGTGCTTGGTTGGATGGGTTCCTATTGTTTCAGCTTATGCTCTCTGTTGCACAGTTTATACCTGCACTGGTAAATAATACCAGAGGTGCTGGATGAGGCAGCTCTGTGGGACTAATAAGCAGGGAAAACACTATCTTGCCTCTGCTCTCTTTTTGACTCTGGAAAATAAGTAGAAGTTTCTCCAGATACACCAAGGACAGACCTCTCAGGTAAAGTGTCCTACCTTTACAGTCACTTTGCTGATAATAGTGGCCATGTTTTTGCTAAATCAATTGAAGATAAAAGCAGCAATTTCCAAAAGAAATCCAAAGAGAATAGTACCAAACCACTGTTTTCTAAATCGCTCTTTTGTTAGTTAAGACATCTAGAATACTTTTACTCCTTCAAACATTGGGAATGAAAAATTGACAGTTTATTTCCAAAAGAAAAAACCCTGTATTAATTCAGAAAAGAGACTAACGAAAGCTCAGTAAGAAATTCTTGATGCACTGTCTCACATGAAAACAAATTAAAAAGTAAGACTGTTGGAGCAGCAATGTGCACCAAGTATAGATCTAAATGCTTTTGTTTGTAAATGGTTGTTATTACTAACTATAAAAGGTCACAATGCCATGTAATCTCAGATTCACTAATACAGCTTCTGCTGTGATTACTGATGTGAGGCTTCCACAGAAACATGAGTTTCCTACCTCTTTTTGCATAAGGTTACTCATTACGCTACTGAGATAATCCATCTTGATTATCAGTTGCTGTTTCACAGCAGTACTTCAATTTATGCCTGAATTTCACAGCAGAGAAAGTATATAAAATACATTAATCTCAGAATAAGTAAATAGAAGCCAAAGCAATGTGTTTTCTTAAATGTAGGTTTCTAGATATACAATTCAGCATCTGTGTAAAGCACATCCCACTGAATAACTCAGCTGCTTTGTTCAGTTCCTGTTTTTTCTGGAAATAACCCATCATCTGCCTTAGAGATGATGATTTGGTAGTGGAGGTTGTATTGTAAAGTCACAATCAGCAAAGTGAGAGTTAAGTAAAAATCTCTTTTGCAGAAACATATGTAAGGACAGGGCTGCTCTATAAGGAAAATGCTTATCCAGCTGATACCAGTCGTAGTTCAATACTGACATAAAATTTCAAGATACTAGTAAAAGAAACTAGCTTTCAGACACATTTTTGATGGATGTCTAGGAACTAAGTACATTGCTTGTTAGATTTGATATACTTTTTAAAAATTGCTCTGTCACATATCTTTAAGCCTTTTTTGCACCTTTGCCTGAATTTCAGCTCACATAGATCATGTGATCAGCTTTGAGTGTACTTTGATCTGCGTATTATTTTTCTGGGACTCTGTTAATACCATTGTTAGCTGGTGTATAAATCTATAGTTATTTGTTAATCTTCTCATTATGCTGACTATGGTTCTGTGGTCTTTTTTCAGTGTACCTTGAGGATAGTTTCGTGAAATCTGGAGTATTCAACGTGTCAGAACTTGTGAGGGTGTCAAGAAGTAAGTTAATATTTGTGTTTAATCAGCCTGCTATAATCAAGTGAAGTTTTTTCCTTGAACTTTTTTCTCCACAAGACATAAAATGCATAGGAAATACCTATAACCATGCATGATTTTGATATATTTGACCACTACAGTCCATCTTGCACATATTTGGAACAAAACAAATAGGTCTTCTTCTTTCTCTTTGATACTTAAAGATGGAATCAATTTGTTATATCTCCCTCTGCACACCTAGTGGTCTGAAATTTCAATAAAATTACCATATGTAGCAAAACCTTCTAATTTTAGACTTAAAATATTTTAAGGATGCCTTACACATCCTTGGATATTGCTAAAAGATCTGATTATTCTTTTAGTTTCATTTTTAATTTGTAGCTCTTAAAATAAAAAGCAGTATAAAAATAAAAATGGATATAAAGGTATTCAACAATACATGAAATATTTGTGTTTCTTTAGCATTGGCTGTAACTGAATTTCTCATTACATTGTCTTGTTTGTCATCAGAGATATTACACTCATGAACATGTAAATACCCCCATAAAAATAAATATAAAAGTACAAGTGAAGCTTCGACTGCAGAAAGAAAAAGCAAAAAGAGTATAAGACCTCTTCTGCTGGTCTCTAGCAGTTGTTATAATAGTATAGCGTAAAACTTGACCACATTTTCATCTTGCATTGCTTCCTTACTCTTTCTTTTGTCTCTTTACTATCAACTCTATTAAAGTATTTCTCTCAAGACTTCATTAGGAAGTAAAGAAGAATAGTTGAAAGTTATAGTTAGTAGTCTCCACAGTGATGATATCAGCATTTTTAAAATTGAATAGTCCAGAAAAATCACTTTTCTGGTGAGGTGAGGGCAAAGCCAAAGAAGCTTCCAAAATTTCCAAAATGTCTGTCCATATTTTGCACAGGTGTTAACTCATGCAGGTCAGGCTGCTTGAGGAATTTAATTACCTTACTGAGGCTTTAGATGCATGGGTTATTTAATTTTCTGTGGTCAGAAATTAATATTCAACGACTAAAATTGTGTTAAATCCTTCAGCAAAACAATGAGCATTGCAGTCCTGCAGTGCTAAGGCACATCCTTTTTTATGCTTGCTGAAGATACAGTTTTGCTGTTTTAGAAGACTGTGTGAATTACAGCTTTCTTTTTGTTGTTGGGTGGTTAAGTACATTTTAAAGTATAAGGCCATCCAGGTTAAAAAAGAAACAATATTGTAATTATGCTATGAAACTGTGCATTATGCAGCTGTTATACATGATATACTTCTAATAATAAGCATTAAAGCATGTGGTTTCTGTGGGATTTCTTACCATGCATTTGTTTAACCTCAAGCCACAACAGAGTTGTACTTAAACTGTCAGGAAAAATACAAACTTTCAGATACATTACACAATGTGCAATTATTCTTTTAAGTGCCAAAGGTAGTTAAAATGCACAATGCACAGACAATGAACAAAGGCAAATGCACCACAATATGTAACACATAATTTTTTTTTTGAATTGCCAGAGTCTGTATGGTACACAGACCCTATAAGGAGATGAAAGTAACACTGACTGTATGTATTTGTGTGTAGGTGTACATACACAAAGCAGGACCTGTGGCACTGGGTGAAAGAAAAAGAAGACAGAAAACCAGGCTGTCAACACAGAAGGCTATTATTAATACAAAAGAGTTAACATTAAGGAAAAGGAATTAGCATGGCACTGAGTTTCTTATTTCCATTTTATTCAGTTCTTTAATAAATAATACTAGGTGGCCTCATAAACTTGGCTTCATTCATTATAGTGCTTGAGGTCTATATTATCTTTTTCATATTGGTGATTCCATGTTCTCTCTGATAAAACAAATGTATTCCATCTGCATAATTGCTTAGGTACTAGAGAAGATAATTCAGTTTTTAGATGCATAATCATTGATACAACTTGTCTGTGTTTGGTTTCCACAAGAGGCAGAAAATTAGATACATGTAGTAACATCTTGATATTTTTCTCAGTGTTAAAAAAGAAAAGAGCTAAAAAGGGAGAAGATTATCTCTGACTTCTTAAGATGATATGTTTTTCAGCACCCATAACCCAAGGAAGTGGAGTGAACTTCCCGATTGGAGAGCTTCCGAGCCAGCCATATTACCATGATATGAATTCGGGTGTAAATCTACAGAGGTCCTTGTCCTCTCCACCAAGCAGGTAAAAACTTGAAATAAGTGGTAATGTGAACCATGTTCAATAGTGTAGGACAGAAAATTCACAAATCCTGTCAACAGCCAACTACAGTGTTAATTTCCTCTGATTTTGTGAGGCTAACTGGCTTCTCTATGTTACCATAATCTCTGTATAGATTTGTAAGTTATAAATTTTGTCATTTGAAATGGTGGCATTATTGCCTGTCATCTTGCATAGTGTTGAAGATGGTGGTAACTTTCTTCAGGGTTTGAAGTGCCCACTAAATCATCTGCCAAGAGGACAGCTACACATCCCAAAACTGTTGCTGAGCTACAGGAAGGTTTAACACTTGGGGAACATGCTGGCAGGGCTCAGAGTGGTTGTGGACAGACTCTTTCAGGGCTCCCTCTTGTACCTCCATCTTGCAAGATGTGTTTGGACAGATACTTTTTCCTCCATAAAAGGTGTTAGGACAGGTATACAGACAAGGTGATCTCATCCATAACAGCCCAGTTCATGCAAATGTGTTTCCTGCCTCCGTCTTCCAGGGGGCATTTCCCAACAGAGTGGAAAGAAGGAGGAGCATGTAAGATAGTTACAGTTTAATTTTTCTCAAGAGTCTCCCTTTGCCTGCTACAGGCGATTTAATCTGAGGGGCTGACTTCCTCCTAGTTCAATATGATCCCTTCTCCCATCTCTGAGAAACAGTCCCATTTTCTCCCTCGGTCATGCTGGCAGGTCCATGCATGCAGAGAACCTGCTGTGCCCTCCTCCTGACTCCCAGATAATTTACTACCTGTGAGACCCCTAGGGCCCCTTGGTTTTCTGAAACTGTCTGCTATACCATGAAATCACAAGAACTTTAGGAGCTGTCATTTCCCCACAGTTCTGCACCCCAGTGAGTCAGGAAGTGTCTGCAAAATGGGACAGGGTTTAACAGGACTATCAGAGGGCTGAGATATTCTTCCACCAGCACTTGGTTCTTATGAGTTATTTTGCTCATGTTCCCATATTTCATTCCATCATGTTTTCAGTGTGGCAGTATGCCAAATACATTTTAGAAATTGATGGATTTATTAAAATAGATGGATTAATTATCACAGTGTAGCAGTTATAATTATAGCGGCAGTAGAAGTAGTAGCAGGAGTAGTAGCAGTAGTAATAGCAGTGGTATTAGTAATAATAATAATAATAATACACCATTAAAACCTTTATTCTGGTTTTCTCTGGCAGTCAGTATAACAGCTTCAGTATATATTGCTGTGAGGAAACTTCACTTTCCTCTGTTGTATTGAGGTTCTGCCTCATTTTATATGGTGTGACTTGAAATAAGGTCCTTTGTTTGTTTTTAATTAAACTAGTCAAAAATGATGGTATTTGTTTCAGGCTAGCCCTCTTTGGAAAGCTTGGAAGATTGACCTGATGAAATACAGTAAAGTACATTTTTTTCTCAACACATTCACAGAAGCTCCCATTCTACCTTGGCCTCATTGGTGACATTTGCTACTTTTGCTGCTTCAGGTTTTCTGCATACAGTTTAGTATTTTCATGACACAATCTTTTTTTGGTAGGCTACAGGAACTGGTTTCTTGGTTGTTCAGTGAAATGTTGTGGACTTTTATATTACCCATTTACACCATCTTTGAAATACTAAGTCATGTGAATAACTCAAGCGCATACCTGTGTCACATATTAATATTGCCTGTGCAAGTTAATGTAGGTGGTAATATCCAGATTTTTTTGTTGTTGTTGTTGTTAACCTGAATTATTCTCTATTAAAATGTTTGTAGAGATCCAGACTGTTTATATATCATTACTTGATGAATATTATATTCACTGACAAATCTCACAATTCTCCAACAGCAAAAGACCCAAAACAATCTCCATAGATGAAAATATGGAGCCAAGCCCGACAGGAGACTTCTATCCTTCTCCAAATTCACCAGCTGCAGGAAGTAGGACATGGCATGAAAGAGATCAAGGTGAGCAATATGGGATTATTTTACCTTGAATTATGATCAAATATACAATAAATCAGTGCCATTCTATTGCTGCAATACAACAATGGCTTTTTAGAAGAATCTCTTTCTCTGTGTGGTGTATGTATTTGCTAGTTTTGTAAATGTATTTAAAACCAACAGCCAACAGGGTATTGTATAAATAACCACAATAAATAATGTTAATAATAATAATGTTAATAATGTTAATAATAATAATGTTAATAATAATAATAATAATATTTATATCTGGTGACACCCTTATTGTTTGAAAAGATGTGAAAAATGAGGTAATTGATATTGTCTATTATGTGATCATCCCATTAGAATTTGGAGTCCAGTGCTTTCAAACAAAACTCAGAACATCTCCTTACTGTGGTTTAGTCAACATAAGATTACACCGTTTCTATATTACCATGACACAGACATTTAGTCTCTACCACATTACTCAGAGTAGATCCAATAGGCTCTTTCTGAAGAGCCCACATTTAACTCTGTGGGACTCTCTCTGCAGGCTGAGGGAATTGGTAAGTAGTGGTATGTTCTGGGTTATCCAAAGTGAAAAACATGATGTGGAGAAGAAAGTTGTGGCTGTCAAAAGAGTGAAATTAATTATCATAACTCTCCCCCATGTTATCTTGATGCTTTATAAATCTAGGTGCCAGTGCAGTCTTTTCCCTCCGCTTTGATACGTGAGAACGTGTTTAAACTCATATATTTGTACAGTGTTGGTTAATGGATCCTGTGGCTGAAGTACTGCAGCTGTCTTGAGAGATTGTGACATGTAAAGCATAGTATGTAAAAGAGAAATAGAGAAAAAGATATACAGTTGCTTCCTTTGCAAATCTTTCAATATTTGCCTTCAGTTTTCACATCTGTTGCTGACCATTGCTCTCAGTTCTTCAGCAACTGGATGACCCTTTGGTCTTACCTCATTTTTATACTGTTTTAAAGCTTAAAAAAAAAAAAAAAATGCAAAAACCCCAACTCTTTTTTTTTTCCCTGATAAGATTTCTCTGTCATCTCCATGTGCAAGGAAGCATGTGGCTGGTATTTCTTTTAGCTGCCTTTTACTTTCACATTTCCATTATAGTCAGTCTCCTTTTAATCTGCTTTTGCCTACCATCTTCACTGTGTTCTTACCATTTGTCTGTTCTTCTCAATGTTAACCAGTTTGTTTCTTCATAACTTCTTTGGTATTCCCTTTCTCATGGAGGCTCTGATACTTATTTTTGACTGTTTGAAACATTAACTTTTTTAAAAGCAATTAAATTTTTTAAAAAGAGGATTGCCTGTGGTTTTGCATAACCTAAGAACAGTAAATGGGAGATCTGCCACAAAGAATCTTCCTCCTTATGCAAAATATTTTTCTCTGTTTTGCTGTGAAACTTTACATTTTTTCATGGAAGACTGGATCATAATACAAATCATTTTTTTACTTTCTAGATAAAAGTAAAAATACACCATTAAAACCATTATTATGGTTTTCTTTGGCAGTCAGTATAACAGCTTCAGTATATATTGCTATGAAGAAACTCCATTTTCCTCCATTGTATGGGAGGGAAAACAGCTCGTTCTTCCTTTCTCACATATCCCCATTTTGAAATGAAGTAGTTTTGGTTGCTGTGTGAGCTGTAGGGGCTTCTGGGAAGTGCACTGCCCTATAGACTCCTGAGTGCAAGTCCTGATGACAGAACCTTTCACAGATGATCTCTATAGTTCTCAAGTATCTCAACTGCATTTTAGGTTTTGAACCATTCTACTTGCAAAGAATTATTTTCCATGAACACTGGATTTGTCCATGTTTGTATGAACTTCACATTGCAATTATCAGTAGTGAACAATGTCATGATTTAAATAGCTTGAGTGAATTTACAATGAACCTTTACTTAATTTCTCTGTCCTTAGATAGCTAGACTTCTGGAGTGAAGCAGCTTTTAGTATGTTCCATAAACCAGGGAACTCCAATATGAGGAAGAAAGAATAAAGAAGATACACTTAAATCAGTGTGGTTTACTTTTGCTTCCGGGAGTTTACATGCCTCCCTGAATATCCTCTCCTCCAGCACTAACAGACTTAGGGAAATTTTACCAGATCTCTGTCAGAGAGGTTGCCTTTAAGTCACTACTAAACTGTTTTTTTCATCCTGAAGATGTTCTTCCATTCCTGCAGAGACACAGATTACAGCACTGTCCAGTGCAAAACCAGTTGTACTGGGGAAATAGAATGCTTTTGCCCCTAAAAAGTTGTTTGCCTCTGATCGCTTTCTGAGGTTATCGTGCTGCTGCAGAAACTCCATAAGTAGTAACTGCAATGCCTGCCCTTGGTGCCTGGGCTCAGTGGGAAGTGATGTGGGGCAGCTCCTGGCATATTTGTTCTGCTGCTAGTTTGTTAGATCTTGATGTCATCTTCATGGCATTGATTTCATCTCTCTAGTGACCAGTGGTATGACCTGAATGAGAGGCATGAAGCTCTGTCAGGACAGATTTAGTTTAAATATTAGAATAAGGTTCTTTACCCATAGGGTGGTTGGAATAGGCTCCTCAGGGAAGTGGACAGAGCTCCAGTCTGACTGAGCGTTCAAGAAGTGTTTGGGCAGCACTCAGACACATGGTTCTTGGGGCTGCCCTGTGCAGGGCCAGGAGTATCAGGGCCAGTGGTCATCCTTGTGGGTCCTTTCCAGCTCTGGAAATGTGGAAATATAGATAATAGAATCATCATTCTATAATGATTCTATTACTTATATGTATCTATGCAAAAGCTGCATTCAGACACAGATGTTTTATCATTATATTGTATTTATGAAAACCTGTTTTCTGCTGCCTGCAAACACAAAGATAATATAAATAAATTTTTATTCCAGAGATCTCACTTGTGTTACTTCCCTCTCATCTATGTAAATCTGTATGCTATATGAGGTTAGGGATAAGTGAAAAAGAAATAAACCTTTTGGGGTCACATTTGTGTTTATCCAGCGTCAACAAGGAATGCTCATGTAGTCATCACAGGCGCTGCTTCTTCAGGCAGTATCCACAGGTCATCAACATCGAAAATGCAAACAATTTCAAAGTACCCACAAATAAATCTGGATATCATGTTTATGGGTAAATAGCTTCTTTATGACTCTACTGCAACTTTAAGTTTTCTAAGAAACACAACATCAGAAATAGTGTTGATACTAAAATATAATATTGTTGATTTCAGTTTCATTGTATCAGTTGTGAACTGACAGAGAGAGGTCTCTAACCTCTGAGCTGAAATAGATTTAATTTCTTCATCACCATATCTAAATGAAAGATTCTCATCATTAAGGCTTTTCACATCTTTATTTAACAATTTCTAAAGTAACAGAAATGTCATGAATGTGGTTGTTTGGAACTGGATAGTTGTGATAAAACAATGACATCTGAAACTCATTTGAATAAGATATTCAGGAGTTTCCTAGGTGTCCGAGGGGTATTCTAAAAGTTTTGATAGAGAGAATGAGACAGAAATTAATGGGCAACATAGAAATACACTGAGATTAAAAGTTGGATAGAGGAAAAGTTTGCAGTTGGGTGAAAGAGGTTAGACCAACCTTCTATTGCTTTGAAAAGCAAATATCCTTGTTTAGTAGGTAAGAAAACTTTAGGAGAGGAGTGATTTTGCTGTGATTTTGCAGGCGTGCATCCTGAGGGTCAGGGACATGATTACAGGAGTACTTGTGGTGTAGCCAGGATGTAGCATTTGTGAAACTAAGTAAAGGAAATCTAGACCAATTACAGTAAAATATTGCTCATACCAGACTCTGCTTTCAGTTGTAAAATTCCAGACTGTCCTTTTGCTGTTAACTGCCTTCCTGTCATAGTACTTCCAAAAATGTTTTGATAAGATTTCCAGATGTTGTGCTTTATAGTCTGTTTTGGGGGAGCTGTCTCTTTGAAGATGAGACTCTGGGCAGAAATAAGCAAGCATATCTTAAAAATAGTAACGTTATAGATGGCATACACTTGGTAGGAAATAAATAGACAAAGAGCTATGTTAACAATCTGATATAAAAATATAACCTCCCTCTAGTTAAACGAAATGAACATTAAAAAGAACTTCTAATTTTTTTCATTTATTGAAGTCAGATTATTAATCCTTGTAGAAGAAAAGAAAATCTTATGAAGCCGTGGTTCTGTCCTGGAGGTTTACTTCACTGTCTTTCAAAAAAGTTTGTGACTATTTTAAAAATATATGTAACCACAAGGGTGTGCGTAACTGTTTCAAAAACAGATTAAAAAAATACCATGGAATGACAGTGTTGTTTTTCATTTTGGAGACATCCAGTCCATGTGGGAAGATTTTGTAGTTTGTGCCATTATTTTTGCTATGTTGAAATGCTTAAAATATGCTTCTATTTGTGTGATTTTTTTGAAACAGGTTTGAGGTTTTCTGGCAGAGCAAATAGGCAGGTTTATAACTGCCGAGATTTCTCCCAAGAATTTTGCCGTTAGCCTTTCAAGTAACTGACTGTCCTCCAAAAATCCTACAGTCACAGAAAGGGAAAAGCCATCTCTGAGAACAGTGCATTACTTAGAAGTAGAGCCTTAATATGACACATAGGATTTTGATTGCTGTATCTTCTGTCAGATATTGTGCAAGTTATTTTTTGTCTCTTGTGCCTTGTTTCTTCAAACTGGACGCCTTAATAACTTCAATAATGTCTGGATCATGTCTTACACCTACATCAATTAGAAATATATCTATGTCTAATACGTAATTTTTAGTAGATCTCTTCCTGTCTTCCTTTCTCCGGGTTGCTGTTACTGAATTCTTTACTATGTTTCCATATTAAACAAAATTTTGAGTTCCTGCACTAGTAAGATTTGGTGAGATAGATGTAAATTATGCCTGAGTAAAATTGATGAGTGTTTTAAAAATGTAGGAGTTCTGTGCAGTAAAAAAAAATTCCCCTCACAATTTGGAAGAGGAAGTTACTAAAACTCTAAAAAGTCTCTAGTGACTAGTGCAGTGGCTAAAGATTTTTTTAGGATTTAATAGGCTAATAACTGTTGGTGAACATTTTGATTTACTAAGTGGTAAGTAAATCAGATGCTTTTTTCTTAACTTGTGAGGAAACAAGAATAGCAGAAAAGGGAAGGACAGTGCGTGCATCTATGCCTCCTTTCTGAAAGCTGGCTTAACAAGGTTCATTAACATAATTGCAGAGAATTTCTGTATTTGTCCCTGATACCTGTTTTACTGTTATAGTGTTAAAACACTGTGTAGATTGGAAATAAAACAGTTGTCATCAGTGCACACTGTTCATATCAAAAGTGAAGAGATTCATGGGGACTTCCATAGTAGTTAGATGTCTGGAAATACTGGGTATCAATATACAATGAAGTGAATTTTAATTTTACAGTTTCTTCATCATGTTCATTCTCTTACACCTCACCCACCTCTAACAACAGTCAAGAACCAAGATGCCATCATTCCATTAAAACTGAAACAGCTGGACCGCCTTCACCTGTTGTTTGGCCAAAGAATGTTGGACCGTCCACTTCTCAGGTCCCGCCACCCTTTGTTGGATGCTCCTCTTCTGGACACTTGTCCCCTTTTTCTTTCTCCCCATCCTCTGGAAACTCCTTCCCCATTGGGGTCCTTCCTGATGGCTGTTTCTTACTTGGGTCTTCTTCTCATCAACTGTCAAGGATGGATGTTCTCATTTCTGAAGTGAGGGAACTGAAAGAGGAAGTAGTTAATGTGGTCCAGGAGTTGAGGACGGTAACAGAACACCTTGGCTTTTTGGTGTCCTCTATTGGACAAGGTTCAGGATTTTTTTCAGCTCCTGGTGCTCCTTCTGAGGGCTGATACTTTAGAAACACACTCTCCATCTAACAGATCAATTCAGCTTGGAAAGGTTCACCTTGATGAGTACCTGTTAAATGCCATTCTGTGTTTTCGGCTTAGTCTGAATTCTCAAAACCTTTCTATGTCAAAGTATGTTTGAAAGCAATTTGTATCTTGTTAGTAGCTTGTTGCTTCTACCTTTGTATATTTTATTATTTCAAAATACTCTTTAGGAAATGTATACATACGCATACACATGCATTTCATATCTGTGTAGCTCTATATAATACATATAATTTTCAGTGTTTTTAACTAGTATGACGGGATTATTTTCAGCACTGTAGTCAAGTGCTGCCACTTGATAAATTTTCATAACATTACATTTGTAAAATGAGAGAGATTTTCACCAAGACTGACTTCTCAAAATGTATTTCCAGAGTAAATTCTAAGCCTGTTGGCTTTTGTGATGCTGGAAATGACATCATGGTAACAAACAACAGCCTTAACAAGGAAGAGTAATCTGAAGGCCCAATTTGAGTTTTCCTTGTTCTTCCTCATTGCAGAAAAAGATGTTGACAGAGTTCAATGAGTGAACTTGTCTACTTATTAAAAATAATGTTAAATCTTGGGATAGTTTAAACAAATCCAAGACCAATAGGAAATTGGTTTATTTTTGTTTTCTGTAGTGGCAATGTTGCAGGAAAAGCTGCTGGTATCTGAAATAAGTTAAACATTATTTTTATAAAGATGAAAAACACTTAAAGCTTGAAAGGCACTAAGTATAGAAAAACAGGTGAAGGATCTCCCAAATGCTTATTTAATGAAAATACAGAGAAAGAAAAACATACCATGAACAGGATGGCAAAAATATTACCTGAGTAAATTGCTTATACATCCAGAAAATTGACATCCTGCATAATTGAGAGTGATGTTAAGTTTATGCTCTCTTCAAAAAAATAAAGCAACGATGATTGTATCTGTTTTTAAAATAGATTTAGACAAATTTACAACTTGTTCATAAGTATCTTCAAGTATTCAGAATAGCAGATGAGGAAGTTTTTGTTCTGGGCAGGGCAGGGACCGGACTTTCCCTTCAGCCCTTGAATACTTAAGTCTCTGACTGAATGAAGAGTAGCAAAATGTTTAGAAATATACACAGAAAGACAAAGATATTTGGAGATGCAATAGGAAGCATGCAAAAAAGGTTTGCTTTTTTTTTGTGTTCCTGGAAATTACTGTTGTTTGCTCAATAAAGTCACTGTAAAAAATCTCATCACAGATTCTTTGTCTTTTGTTTTGACAAATATATTGTGGAAAGACCTATTACCTAATGTTTTCTGTGTGTGATTAGTGAGTTGAATACACTCAAGGTCTCCATATAGATCAATGGAAGATGTTAATGTAAAAGAATATTTTTCTTGTACTCATGGCCATTATCCTGTGATGAATTTTATATCATGGCAACATCCTGTTATCTGGATGGTAGATATCCTTTGATTGAAATTAGTGATAAAATTAATGTCTTAATGCAAGATTTGTCCCAGGAACTATTATGTGTAATTTTCATACTCCAGTTTTGCTGAATAAGTGATTTAGTATTTTGAAACTGATCACCTCTTTGTAAAATTTGTAGCGTATGTGTGAGTCTGCATAATTTAACATATATGGTGCACAATATCTTCGTTTGTGGAAAGAAGAGGTATTGTAATTTTTTGGGCACCTCTTCATTCAAAGGTTCTGGTTTTGTACATAGATATATTTGAAGGGTACTTTTTTACTGCTTTCAAACCATCTGTATCAAACTTGATCAAAGTAGTATATTTCTGTCTGACTTAATGATTTTGTCTTCATTCAAAACCATTCTCTACATGGATCAACAATTAATGTAGTATGCCTCTTAAAATATCCTTAACTGTTGCCAGGATATACTGTAATAGTAATAAAAAAGAGATTTCATAATCTGAATGCTTCTCAATCAAAAAGTTCCCTCACATTATTTTATCTCAAATAGCCCTTTAATCTTTTTGCATTAGAAACTGGAAATACTTTTATGACTTTGGAAGTTATGGTTACAGGATTGATTTTATTTTCTGGCTAAGGTACTTGGAGTCTCAACTCCAATGAAATGTTACAGCTATACATTTTTCCTTGAAGTCTGGATGACTTTCCGTAGGATAACTTAATAAATGACTAAAATGTACTCCAAAGTCTTTATAGTTTTCTGGGTTTTTTAGGAACATTTTTGTCATTCTTCTTGCAATGCTCTTGTATCACAGCTATGTACAGGTGTATATATATATACCTCTTAACAATGATTCATAAATAATGAAATGGCTCAGTCTATTTCTGAAGTGTAAAGGTGTAAAGATAAACAAAAATGTGCTCCAGTACCTGAAATACACTGGAGCTGCTTAGGGGTTTTTTATGGCAGTGGCTTTCTTAATGATGGTATATATATTTGTTATAGTAACACAGTATTTTTGGTCTGATGCCTTTTATGTCTATTTCCAAAGTCAGCCTTATTACTTGCAGTCCCTGCTCCATGTTTAATAGGTAGCCACCCCACTGAGCTCTGTGTTAGTCCCAAGTACTTCCCATATGACATCTGACGGGCTGTGTTGGTACAGAAGTGTTTGGATAAACTGAGTCTGCAGTTGTAGGAAGATGTGAGACAGGAGAGGCTGCAGAGGTGCAGCTGGTCCCTGTGGGTCACTGTGAAGGGGGTGGAGACATTTTCACCTCCTTCCAACAGCACTTCAGATCCCAATGATCTCCATGATGTCCCCTGTAGCTTGGGGCTCTCACAGCAGAACACTGTTTCTGGTATGAGGTGAGGGTGAGGAAAGGTGAGGAAGGCTGGCCAACTTTATGCTGTAAGATCAATGCTTGGGAAAAAAAGATATGTTTTTCCTTACGGGAAACAGTACAGATATGGTAACATAGTCATGCTGATTATTATAAACCTCTCCTGTGAGTTTTACTGTTACTTCCTGGTGAGAAGAGGTGAGGTGTGTCTAAAGGATGAGAATGAAGAAGTGCTACCCACAGCCTTTACAGGACAGCATGCCGTAGTTTCTGCCTAATCTTGGTGGGAATAGCTGTAAATTTACATGGGCATAATCTCTTCAGTATGGCAGTTGTGTGATACTGTCAAACAACAGTTATGGAATTAGGTCTGTATGTCCTATACTACAGCTGGACATTTTTTGAAATGGGATGTGGATAGTTTTGGTGCCCACATAGTCAATATAATTGTTTTGTCTGACCATCATTGCTTTTGTCATCCCCCATTTTATAAATGGCCTTTTGTTAAGATTGAAAAAAAAGAAAAATTAAAAATTAATTTTAGGAAATGTGTATGCAGGTTTCCTAATTACCTTAGCTTAAATGTCCATGCACTAGATTATGCTTTCCAATGATAGTGCATATAATTTTTACAGGAACTGTACTGAGTTATTTTGCTTTCTGTCCATAAAAAGTAGGATAATAAGTAATGAAATTGAGAATTTCAGTTGTCCAACTTTATACAGTTAGTCTCAAACACCAGCAAATAGTGTCCTACATTCATGTATACAGGAACTTGTCTGGGTTTTCCACCCTGCCTCCCTACATTCTGTCTCCCCCAGCATGCTGGGAGGTGTAGGGGCAGGTAGGTAAAAACTTGCTTCTTGTTCAAACCCCTTTCTGCTGAGGTAAAGAAAATCTTCAAGGTAAATACAGCCCACAGAATGTTACTGTTGGCAATGGAGTACAGTATTCTGCAAGTTCTTGTGGATGAGGACGAGAAGAATGACATGTCTGCTCCATCTAAAGGGTTTTAACTTTTGTGTTTCACTTGTCTGGAAGTTCTTGTATCATTTTTTTCTCTTAACTATAATAATACTTATAGAAAAAAGGAAAATAAAATATTGTAATTGATTATAAGACTAATGAAAAAAAAATTCAGTTGCTATTCCAAGTAATTGACTCATTTTGCTGTAGCTTTTCTGAATTGCAGTATTGTTTTAGTGTTTTTCTTGATAGCTTACAATACTGAAAATGACATCAGAAGAAATTCTAGTCTAGTTTCTCTTCCTAGGTTTTTCAATACAAATCTCAAAAGATGATACATTGAAATGGTTTATCTGTTGTGAAATGGCATAAAAGCACAACAGGGTTTGATTATCCTTGGGCATGGTTGCTGATGGGACACCAATTGTTGCAGTCTGGTAGACTGGATTGTGTAATATCGGAGGTGTGCCTGTGAAGATAACATTGGTGCTAAGTACGCTGATTTGAAAATGGGAGGTTACCAAATCTTCATACACTGAAATATTCTAATCTAGTATAAAATTTTCATATGTAAAACAATTTTCAACTTGACATAGAAGTAAAAGTAAAACTGAGATAAGTTTTTATAATGTGAAGTAAAACAGATTAGTCTTTTAAATGTGAAGTGAGCAGCTCTTTCCAAACCTTGATACTAGTCTTAAAGTTTAGAACACTCTCAGCTGCTAAGCAGAATGCAGGCAGCTGCATGACCCTGTTGTTTCTCTCAGAAATGAGTACAAAGGCCTTCACCTTCAGAGTTGCAAAACATGACTCAGAAATCCATAGCACAGAATTGACCACAATTTGTTTGTTGTGCATTATTTTGTTGATTTTTCATTCTGGAGAACCTCAACTACAAGAATTTTTCATGGAAGTAAATAAATTTTTAGGAGGCTTTGTCTCTGGTCCAAGACAACACTTACAGTGAAGTGGAATGAGACACCAGCAAGTCAAGGATTAGGGCACGGATTTGCTAGTTGCAAGGACTGGTCTCTGTCTGATACAGAACAGGAGCTCTAAGCCAGTCTTTCTCTGTAACAAACATCAGGGATCTCAGACACCCAGCTGTTCAGGCACATCTCTCTTTCTTTCCTATTTATTCACATATCTGTATAAAAAATGTGTCCCTACTCCTTTTCTTCTTTTTGTGGAGAAGATAAATGAATTAAAATGTTTTGATTTTTATGACTCTTAGCTTCCATCCAGCCCCAGTGCCAAGTCTTTAGGGCGGATATAACAAAGCCTTTTTTTAATAAGTGAGAGGTGGTTGTGGTTTAAAGTCACTCAGCTGTCAGTGTTCAGCATTAGGTGCCTTATTAAAATGCACAGTTGAGAAATACATAATGCTTATAATGTTAAAGGAAATCATATTGAGTTCATTAGAAAATTTCTGATGCTGGCTCTGCCTGTGCAAAGTAGCTCTGCTTCTGCTTCACATGTGCAGATGCAAAGCAAAGGAAATTCTCCTGAGCACAGTGGGATTTCTTGACATTATACAGACATTCAAAGTGAATTCAGAATTTTACCTAAGTTTTCACATGATTCATGCAAGTGTACCTGTCAGATGAGGTGAAGACTGAGACCAAGCTGGATAAGATGTATGTTGTGTATCCTGCCAGTAGAAATGATCCCAAGTACTGCCTTTGGGAAAGACCAGTTCATTTAAAACTGTAGCATAGAAGGATGTCTCTTATAATTTGATAGTGGTGCTATGGACTCCATAGATTTTGTCCTTCATTATGGTGATACACAGGCTGTAAACTGAATATGGGTTTGTCTTACTTTTTCTGGAGGTGATACTACACTAACGAGTTGTAAATAAATCTTTACAGATTGTTGTTTGCAAGAGTGTACCTTGTAAAGAAAGGCTTGTGAAACCAAGCAGTAGAAAATATATTAAATTAAAAGATTCAACATCAAATTTAATTTATATTAATTTATATTAATTTATATTAAATTGAAATATTAAAATATATTTCTTATTTTTTATGGATTCTTCTAGCTCTGCTCATAAGCATCTCTCATAGGCAAGAAAGAGAAGCTGCTATGCTTCTCTTGGTGCTTGGTGGTGATCAAGAAAGCGGGTCAGGCGTCCAGAAATAGGCAGGTGGAGGTTTAAACTTGCCCTGGGTCATTGTTTGATTCCAGCTGAGTTCTCCTTACAGGTAGCTTGCCAAGTGCTCTGCCAAGATGACATTCATCCAGGAACTGCCTGGATGGCAAGCTGCTTTAGACTGAGGAAGAGGGTCTTTGATGAGGAAATTGCCAAAACTCATGTCTCATTAGTGTTTCCTAAGGTTCTTTGGAAGTGAACAACAGTTTAATTAAAGGCTGATGTAAACATGTTTCTGCACTTTCCCTGCAGCATTTTATCACATTAGAAGTGATCAAAATTGTTGCCTTGGGCTGTCTTGAGCAGCTATACATCTGGAGCACCATTTGTGCAAGCTGCTGATGAACAGGCTACATATGCTATGTTTCACAGCAGCTCTTCTGCCTTCCTATGTAGGCAGATTTACCTTGGAAGATGAGATGTTCTGACTATTTTTATTTGCATAAGCCCTTTTTACTTTGATGCGATGCTTTAAAATGTATAACATGCTACTTGTTTGGGTGCCTGTGTGCTGTATCTCCAAAGGAATATGAGACTACAAACAATAGTGATTTGGAACAGCACTGAGAATTTCACATTTGAAGAACATTCTCAGCAGGACAAGACACTGCATCTGATTAATTTTGACCTTACAATGGCTTTGTCCAAGTGCTTTTGGCATCTTTCTGCTTTTCATCTGTATTTCAGGGGTTTTTTTTCTGAATGTCTGTTTTATTTTCATTCTCAAAGTAATAAGGATTGGAATGCCTTCCTGAAACTTTAAAACAAATAAATAATTTTTCAGCAGCATTGTTGAAGATATGAACTTTTCAGGGTATTCAGACACTCATCAGGCGTAGTAGTCAGGATCAAAGTGGAGGGTGGGAATTGCAGGGGAGGGTGGAAGGTCGCAGGCAAAGTCTGCTGTGGGTCTGGTGCCAGTGCCTGTGCAGGGCTTGACAGCAGGATGGGGCAGAGTAAAGAAGTGGACCCTCTTCGTGTGTCCTGCTCTAAGTTCAGTTCAGAAAGTATTGATCCAATTTGGTCTCAATAAGACATTCACATTTCGCAGGTCTGTCTTAGCAGAATAGGGTGTGCCAATATTAAAAGGGTCAAAAATCCTTTTAAAAATAGCAAGGTCCATGAAAGAAAGTCAGCTGCAATGTGGCCCCTGTCCAGTAAAGTGCTTAAGAAATTTCCTCTGCTTTGAAAATGAGTTAAGCCATTGATTTGAAATGGAACCAATTACAATAATGATGTCTGTTTTATAAAAATATTGTAATTAAATTTGAAATAATTTGAAATAATTTGGCAAAGTCCAACAAATATTGATCAATTAATTTAAACTTTCAAAAAAAAGTCCAGTATTTTTGCTCTGTGGGACATCATTTAGCTTGGTAAAAATCATACATTTGTCCCTACCAGTGTGTTAGCTTTACATAATGAGCTCTGAAGAGAGGTTATTGATAGGGAATCTCAAAGGAAGAAGTGACAAGACCATCCTTGAGACATGGGAAAATATGAGACAAGTTAAAGTATCCCTTGTTCTTAGGGAGGTTACATTGTTTCACTATGGTTTTGGGAGGAGTAAGGGATAGGTTTTGAAGTAATGCAATAAAAATACATACTAAAATAATAAACTGGCATGTGTATGGCAATTACCCTACACATCTGAGTATAGGTGTTCCATTAAAAATGAAATAAAAATTATGTGGCTGTTGAAGGAACAGATGATTTGGTGATGTTCTGGGGGGCTGAGAACTGTCTAGGGAAGTTCTAAAGACATAAATTTCTTCACTGTTTAACTTGTCTGGTACAAAAGGAATGCAGTTTCTGTTTTGCAGGGCAGGGACCTGTTAGGACATTATTTTTAATTCTCAGATTTGAAAGCAGTAATTCAAAATTAATTTATTCACCATAGGGGAGTTGGATCATGAAACCATATTTGTGCTAGAATAGTAGGAAGAAAAATCTTCAGTCTATAAAATTATATGTCCTGGGACAGACTTCTAAGCTAATGCCACTGTTACATTGTTTTTCTATTGTAGACATGTCTTCTCCTACAATGAAGAAACCTGAAAAGCCTTTGTTTAGTCCTACTTCTCCCCAGGATTCTTCATCAAGACTGAGCACTTTTCCCCAGCATCACCACCCAGGAATCCCAGGAGTTGCACACAGTGGTGAGGGTTATGGAGGAGGAAATAAAAACCTCCCTGTTCATTTCTTCTGTTCCCCCTTCCTATAATCAGATTGTGATGCATGTTTGCAGACTTTCTTAGAGACCTAATCCAATTTATAATACTGGTGAAAATAAAAATGGAAAAGTTTAGGATATCCTTGCAGGAGTGTTCATTTAGCTGTACAGGTAATCTGACTGTTAGAAGTCACTAAAGAGGATTTAGGATTAACCAGTGAATAAAATAAACTGTAAAATGCATGAAGAAACTAACAGAGAAAAATCCTCCCTGTATTTCATCCTCTCACCTAAATCCCTTTTTTCTTATTGTTGCTATGACTATATTGTATTTAAATACCAAAATAGGCAGGATTTAATACACAAGAGAATTCACAACCATATTCACTATGTGACACAATGAAATAAGTACCAGTGCTTCTTTTGAATGCTGAGTCTAAAGAGCCCTGATTAAGCATTTTCCAACACCTATTTTCTGAAATCATTAGTAAATCCATAGTAAAAATTCACTTGAAGCAAGGATATGTGGAATGGGTCAGAATGCATATCATTTGAGGGTTTATCAGTAATGACAGGGAAATTCCAGCACCATGGTCTGTTTAATTCTATAGGTGAGACTGACTCTGGTTTTCAGACGAGAATGCAGTCCTCAGAAGGGTCCCCTCAGCATTTCATCATGTCTCCTTATAAACTGCATATAAAAGTTTTAATTTCTTGAGCAAACCTGAGTGACTAGAGGAGTAAAACAGATTCAAAAACTTAGTTCTTTTCTTTCACATGCAGTTTTGCTTTGAGAAGTTTCTGTTTTTATTTTTCTTCCATGATTTCAAGTGACTCCTTTTAAATACATGTGGAAGGACTATTTTCCCCTTAATATCCACTTATTTTGTATTACAAAATAGTCCTGGACTCATTCTGGTCACTGTGAGGTTTCCACTATCAGCAGATACACAAGCATTGCATTATAAGAGCGTATGAGATGGGTAAAATTGAAGGGATAGATTTCTCTTCATTTGTGTTTGTTTTGAACAGCTCTGACATGCCAGAGCAGTAACTAGTATTTTGTTTAAACTGAACTTGGTGGGCCTTTGATTAAAATGAACCTGCTACCAAAAAAAAAAAAAAAAAGCCTATCTTTTATATCTTTTATATAAATATTTTTATATTTAATTTAGAGTATAGTTTTAAAATATACTAAAATATACACACTTGAGTGACAGTCATAACCTAACTTGTGGCTGAACTATTTACTTGTTGGGAAACCCCATCTTTATCACTGTGGCCCGTTCTATTATGTCAATGAGCAGTGCCCAAAAAAGTAGTAAGTAAATTTTAAAATTAAAAATGAAGCTGAAGAAATCCAGAGATGTGAAATGTGGTCCAGAAGGACAGTGTTGGTATCCTTGTGCTGATAACAATAGAGAACAATTCAACAGTTTATAAAGGACATTGCTTTACAGACCTGATTTTGTATTTTTCCACTAATGAAAATGGAAACTCCTTGTCTCTTCTCCATTTCCATTGAACTAAGAACCTCTTTTTTTTAATATACCAAGTATGCACTCTCTAGGGATGTCAAAAGGGTTGAAAGCATGTTCTTGTGATGTGCTTCCAGACTGACAACTGGGCATCAGAAGGGCAAGCTGTACTTTCCTTGCACTGTGAAAACATTGTCATTTTAGACACTGCACGCAATCTAGATAGAAATCTGGATAGAAAATTGTGTTTGTAGGGGCTGGAAATAAAGAGAATGAAAAGTATAAAAATAGTTAAGGTGGATAATTTTTATTAGTTAGAGATAATTTTATTGGATGGATTGGTTTCTCAAGCTCTGAAGTTGAATGTTCATTAACATTTTCATAAAAGTCAGCAAATATTTGTGACAATATTGATGAGTAGATATTTCCCTGTCCCCAGATGAGGCAGGTAGAGTGCAATGCAGTGAGGAATCCCTGTTTCTTGGGGCTTGGTGATTTTCCTCAGTGTTGGAGTGTTGTAAAAAAATGAGGCCTTTACTTAGTATTTGATTTGGGTTTTTTGGGCTCCAGATGGGAAAATTGTTGGGATAGCTTTAATGCTGGCAAATGACTCCTGTTTAACAAAAAAAAAAAAAAAAAAAAAAAGATGACATAACCCGCAAAACCAAACCAAGATACACTATTTATGAATTTGAAGCAGTTACACTTTCCATTTCCTGGGATAGTGTGAGGGCAGGACTTGTAAGGTTTTTCTGTAAGAATGCCATAGAACAGGAATAAAATACCTTGATTTATAACTGACTTTTTATTTTTCTTGCTGTAACACAGAGGTGAAGAATTTTAGAAGAAACAAGATGCGAAGTAATTTTAATTTTATTTTATCTTCTCCAGTCATCTCAACTAGAACTCCACCTCCACCTTCACCATTGCCATTTCCAGCACAAGCTATTCTCCCTCCTGCCCCATCTAGCTACTTCTCTCATCCAACGATCAGATATCCTCCCCACCTGAATCCTCAGGATACTCTGAAGAATTATGTACCTTCTTATGACCCGTCCAGCCCGCAGACTAGCCAGGTACTGTAAAATTATGTGAACCCTCAAAAACAGGTCCTGTGAGGAATATGTGTCTTCTAGGGTATCTAGACTGGTGTCTTTCCAGTTCTGGTCTTAGAGAGATCTGGAGCTATTTTATAGGTGATACAACTCATCCTGTTCATTGTGGTTGAATAAAGGGTGCAGGTTAATCATATTTATTTGCTTTTCCTCTGTCAAGCATAAGAAAAATGCTTTACTGAAAGCCGTGGCAACAGCAACAGGGCAGATCCTGATCCTGCAGCCCTCCTGCAGGTTGGGCCACCAGAGGCAAAGCTCCCACTGCGAGGAGTGTGCTGACATATATACATGTCCAAGCGCATGCATGGACAGGTATATTTATAGACTGGAAATGAAAATAAACTCTTGCAAGTTAGTACTTGCCCTGTTCCATAGGCACTGATATTTCTTTGCATAGTGAGCCCAGCACAGGCATACAAATTCTATTTTTTCCTCCTTTTGTGGAGAACACGCTGTAGCAGATGTGTTCCTGGCAACTGCACAGGTTCCAAGATGTGTCTGATATTGGAAATTAACATGTTTTTCATTAGTGAAGTAATTTGTGAAGGACTATGTGCAAAACTGCTTTCCATGATAGCATCAGCACACAGCATTAACATGTGATATGCACTACAGGATAAACTGCAGTTGAGACTTGGTCTGTCGATACCTGGGATATGTCCAATGTCAGTGTAATGTTGTTTGCTGCTCAGGCTGTTAAGTTTTTGATGCTTTTTCTGAAATGCTCTTGTGAAGCCCTGTTGCTTGTGCTTTAGCTTGTTTTTTTAGAAGAGCCTTGGGTATGTAAACTGAAGAGACAGTGGTCAGGTTTTCCTTCTCCTAAGAGTTAGGTTCCTTTGGAAGGACTTTCTTAACAGGGATGAAGGGGTTGCTATGACAGTGTTTAGTTTTGGCCTTAGTTTGTTTTGTTTTTCACCAATAATAACAGGCCTTGCAGCATTCATTTTGATTACAGCAGTAATGGAACTTAAGACTGAATCAAACTTTCTCCATTGAATAACAGATACGTACCCTTTGGACTATGCAGAAGGTCATGGTTGCTATTGTCCCCATGGGCTAATTTTCTATTTTCTGATCCTGCTGCATGGCTTTCTATATATTTAATTAATTTAAAAAAAAAGAGGAAAAAAAGTGGATCCATAATATCAAAATTTACTGTGAAGAAAGAAATCCTAACTATGTGGGTTTCATTGGTTACAATATTACTGCAAATTAAACCAAAAACTGAATGTGGAGTATGTTGACTTCAGAATACAAATTGCTATCTGCACATGGATTAAAATTGTTTCAGTCCTGTGTAGCATTTTCTCTGAGACTCAGCTGGGAATATTGCATGCAGGACCTGATTTTAATTTGTGTAAAATTTCCATGAATAACAAAGTCTAATTAAGACACCCATTAAAAGTCCTTAGCGTTAATTCAGTGTGGAAAATCTCAGAGTTCTGTTGGATTTTTTTTTTTTTAACTGATGTCTTAATTAGGCACTATTAAGCAAAAAATTATGCAAATTAAATCAGGCCCTTACTGTTATGCATTTCTTTAATTATTCAGTGCTTGTTTTACTTACATTTTGATTTCTTATATATGTTAAAAGAGGAGATTAGGTGATAATCTCTGTGGATTGTCCCATGTTCTGCTTTGGATCATTACTGAAAACAACTACATCAAAATGAAGTATCTGACTTTCAGTTGAAAAATGTGCTGTCTTAAGATTTCAGCATTGGAGAGTATATTCATTGAGCAGAAGTTATGCTTTCAACTTTTGCCCAACTCTTTTCCCTTATCTCTAATTGAAAAAAAAATCTTTTGACCTTAAGATAAAATTTACTCTGCTGATTTTTTACAGAGTAGTGGCAAACTTAGAAGACTTCATGTTTTTGTCTATTCCATAGGGAATAACAGACTTAACTAGTGCAAATTTACTATATTCATCACTTTCCATAACCTTTTTATTAGGGTAATTTTTTTCATTTAATTTGAGGTTTGATTTAGTTCCTGACAAGAGGGGATGGGGTAAATAACACCAAATAGACAATTTCAAACATCTGCATTATCTATTCAACATAATTTATAATCATTATTCACTATTATTAGTAGAATATTCAAAAAAATTAATTATTTGAAATTAATCTCTGAGATTTGCTGTAAATTGAGGTAGTTGCATGCCTAGTCAAAATATCTCTAAAAAAAACAGTTAAAGTTTGGCTGTAAACAGTAAAACAGCAGGATTAATTTTTTGCTTAGGAAAAGAAGAAGCAACTGTCTGTGAAGTTTCAGTGACAAAAGGGAATTGTTCTGATACAATGGCATGCCTTGAGCCAAACCAGTTTTTCATTTCTAAATAAAACATGAATTTTTATTCAAACAAATTTTATTATTATAAAATGCAAAACTACATCTGTAGGAATACCACATCAAATTTAATTATACTTTCCCACCTCAAAACATACGCATTTGGATTCAAAAGGAGAACTATGATGATGGTTTTAATTCAGCTGTAGAAATAGAAAGGATGGATACCCTGACAGCATTTACCTAAAATGAACTGTTCTCCTGAACATCTTTCAGTAATACACTAATTTAGATTGTTACAACAAGCAACTGAGATGCCTTGTACTTCCCCACAGCAATTTTGAGATTAATTACATTACTGCTGCACTGATTATAGTGAGACAGTCATGCTATTCAATGGAATACTTTAAGTAAAATTAGTTCAAGGATATAGAGCTCTCATAGGCTCCCATGATGGGAAGCACTGAGCAATTTTCTTGACATAATGTTAAATAGTCCAAATTATGTATGATGAACAGTCAGGAAGTTGAAACAGGCCCTTTGGCTGCAGTGAAAAATGGTTCAACAATGGATGATCCTAAACAAAAGGGAGCTGTTGCTGCTGGTTTCATGAATATCTGCTTTTTATCCCCTGCTCAATATGGAGAATAAACAAACAAATGTACTGAACAGAAAGAGACCTTGTTAGATATAGAGCTGGACTTGTCTCAGGCTAGTAGTCTGGTAAGTTCCCAGGGTTTTGAGAACTGCTGTAATTTCCACTGATTTAGATTTTATGCTAAGCTCTTTTTAGTATATTTATTTCAATTCCTTTCTTCTTAGCTATGTTCTCATGTTACTGGTTGAGATTGTATATGGGAGGATGTATCTGTATTATGATGGGTTATGGGTGTCTCTGATTGATACTGGTTATTCAATGCAAGTTTCATCAAAAACGAATTGATTGATATGTGTCTAATCCACCTATGGTATTTATCCACATAGACTGTGTTGAGGTTTTCAAAAATATCACGAATTTCCAGCATTTAATTCCTTTTTGAATGATTCCAGATGGGTGAAGCTTTTAGTCTTAGAAAATATCACCTCCTCTGTGTCTGTGCACACACACACACACAGAGACAGAAATATGCACACACATGAAATTCATTATTACTCAGGAGTGTATAAATCATATACAGTATCAGAATAAGACTTTCAATGAACCTCAACAAATTGTCAAGCACAATATCATTTATGTGGCTGAAATCAAAACCAAAACCTCCAAACATAATTCACAGTTGAGTTAAATGGAATAACTTCCTGAGCAAGGTGTGGTGAATCACAGAAAAAGGATCAGCAAGTGTGATAAAGGAAAGGTAGTAAAGCAAACAGTCGAGGTGGATCCTGCTGGTGGACATCCTGGTATCCTTAAGAATTTTCTTTTTTTTTTCTGACTGAACCAAGCAAACAGACGTAGACAATCTTCCAAGCTCTTTGAGTATGTCATTATCAAAGGAACAGTTTACCTATAACCTTAGCTCAAAAGTTGTGATACTTATGATGAAATATGCAGTTTTCATGATATGGTAAAACTAATCAAATTTGGTGGGAGTTAAGTTCTGGACTGTTTTCTTCATACAAGAAATGGCTTACATGTGTTATGTACTACAGGCTGACTGAACTGCTACATATTTGCAGCATATTTGACTGCATATTTAGCTAAAATGCCTGGGTCTGATAAAACATACTTTATTGCAGCATGGGCTAGTTTGCAGCTTTATCTTTTCATTCATTTTATCTTTGAAGACAGAAGTATCTGAAGTGCTTGAGAATAGTTGTTTCTGGAAGCTGACGAGGCCACTTATTTTACTGTCGTAATTGATTGGAATATTGAACCTTTTGTTCAATGAAAGGCACATTCTTCAGGGATGCCAGGCAGATCCTTTGTCTTTCATTATTCAATACATTAACTACAGTCATTTAGTGTTGATGAGGGAATCTTGTGAGAATCTCTTTGGGCTGGTCAAAACGTTTCCTGTTGGTTCTTGGGAGAGCACTAGCAGAATAAGCCAAGAAAAAAACAGGAGCAAAATTGTGTGCATGTGGTTTCTTTGGTATAGCTAGCACCTCTTTTATTTGTTGATGTTTAATAATTTTCAGCTTCTTGGGCAAGTCTTTCCTTGTAACTTTTAAGAAATTATTGAAGATTAAATAAGGCAATGTGCTGTTTTCAGTTGTGATTGGGACGCAAAGTTTGACAGTGTCCTAGCTTAAGACTATCTACTGACAAGGTCTTTCAAGATTTAATTGCAGTTGTAAATGATTATTTTGTATTTAGTCTGCTTTAAACGCATAAGTCTCCAGAGTGCATGAAATACTATGTAACATAAAGATATCTTTTGAACATTTATCTACAAAGAGAATTCCTTTCCCATACTTCTGTCACACAAACTTACCCTATAGTTAAGGCAAATACACAAGAAAAGCTGGGTTTTTCTTCATGCTCTACCTGTTGACAAATAACTGACATTGCGGGCTCACAGGTAAAATTGTGGTTCAGGATGTAGGATTCTGCACTGATTTATGAGATCCAGTCTTAACATGGATTGCTGAAACTCTTCAGTTGCTCTCAGTGTCAGCAGGATTATATCAAGTAGAAAATTCATGCAGCAGTTCATCGAATGAATTTGACTTTAGGCCTTTCTAGATCAAAGTCGACACCTTGATTTCTTATAAAAAGTACAGAAGGGACCTTGTCAGCCAAGAACGAGCAGCAACGTGTATTTTTCTAAAGCTAATTTTTTCAAGCAGAGAGGTAACTGCATGTCGTACCATATGAAGCTTTGGCGTGGCTTTTCAGAGTGAGATCTCCGCAAGATATGCTGTCACAATGAGTTACTTAGATTCTTAACACAGAAGCTACGGAGATTCGTTCCTGTGAAAAGTGGTAAGGGACACTGAAAGAAGGCAAAGGGCATTTCTGTTGCTACCACAGTGTTCAATAGCAGAAAGGAAACCTGTACAGCCTTGATTCGTGTGAAGCAAATGCTTTATGGAACCCACCAGGTTCAAACTGCTCTACAGTATTTTCTAAAGTCTCAGTGGTGGTACTATAGTAATGCCATTCCTTTATGTTAACAGAGTCTCAAAAGCAGTGGTATTTGTCAGATGGGTGATAAATTGAGTATATGTGTTTCACACATTTCATGAAACTGCAGGCTGTACCATTGAGGTGTGTCTGGTGTGACAATAACATGACCATTTGATTTTTGGAGGTGGTGGAGTATTAGGGTGTCGTAGACAAAACGGAGAGGGAGAAAGTTAGAAAAATGGAAGATATTTCTGATTTCTTTCAGTTCTAGATTTTCTAAAATGTTCATCATTCTCTGTGGGCACCACACAGCAAAATGACGTGGGCTCAAAGACAGAACTTATCAGTTAAGGTTCAGGGATATGTCTAGTAAAGAAATTTTAATATAAGATATTTGGTATGAGAGCAAGGGACCAAAATATTCAGAACTGTATCTCCTATACTTTCATCAAGAGAATTAATTCGCTCATTCTTCACAAAACTACACTGCCATAGGGTTTTGCAATTATATTATTCACCATAATGTTGGAACTTCTCCTTTACAAGCAACTGGAATTCTTGAGAGGAAATGGGTGACAGTATTTCCAAATGCATGATATCTGGTTTGACCCCAAACTCCATTCACTGGTTTATCACCTGGCTATAATATGATAACATTGTGAAATAGAATTTCTATTAAAAACCTGTGTTTTGAGAAGCAAATTTATTATTCTCCAAGTGTAGGGGTTAGCTGGAATAATTTAATTTTTTGTTAAGCCATGAAGCTTCTTTCTGAAACACCTAAGAGAGTTTCATCTGTAGCTATATATAGGGCATGCACAGATTAATATAATTTCTGGCCTTTGTTAATTATTTGTTTGAAGATGATTTGTACTTAAGATTTCAAGGAAAAGTGGATTTATTTGTAATTGAGAAGTATAGTTAAAATTGTTTTAAAAAGTGCATATGTGAGCAAAAATATATTTGTTAATTTAAGCAATAAATAGTTAATGTGAATTTTTTAATAGATGTGTCAAACTTCTTGTTTGGGTAGTGCATCTGTAGATGTTATTAGTTTCTGTTTCATTATAACATCAGAAATATTTTTGTGACGCTGAAAGTAGTGAACTATATGACAAACACTGTCCTGAATTGTGACTGAATAACTAAGGTTAAATAGGCTGATATTTGGGCATGTATGCAAACAAAAGTCTGAAAGGAGGTTGATTAATTACTGATCATAAATATGTTAGAAAATCCTGTCAGGGAAAAGAGCTACAGTGAATCCTGACTTTAAGAAAGTCCATATTCATATATGTTACAGGTTTCTGTTCAGACTTCAGACCTGAAGATTAAAATAAAATGTGTGCAGTGTGCACCATCAGTTAAAAACAGCCTGACATTCTGAGTTACATTACAGCTGTGACAGCAAATACAACTTGCCTTTGGCTTTGGACACATAAATGAATTAAAATGTGGCAATTCAAGATGGTGTGGAATTTAAAAAGCTGAAACTTATAACACATCTGGAAGTCAAATTAGGGTCCAACCCAACAGTAGAAAAAATGTATGCCTGCATAAATAAGGTCTAAATTTCCCAGATCTTCATTGTGTTTACTTCTTTTCCTCGCAAATATTCCAATGCACAGCTTGTTTATCTAACACAGCTGCCTCTATGGAATTTGCTTGAGGTTTGTGCCTCAGGCATTGCCTCTGTGAATCCATCACACAGACATATTGATGCCCTATTTGGTGGTAACAGCTGATTCTTCACCTGCAATGCATTTTTTCTGTAAGAATCTCTACAGGAAAACTCGAATTAGAATACAGAACTTGTTTTGTATAAGGACAAAATTAATTTGTGTTAAATGATGTACTATAAGTATTTGCACTTGTAATTCAAGTGGATAGTGTCCAAATAGATATGCAGTTTCCATGCTAAAATAGTGTTTGGTATAAGTGTAAAGGACAAAAGGAGAACAGGTCACAGAAGTTCTTTCTAGCTGTGAGTTTTCAGTACGATTATGAAGGGGCTGTTTCTGATCACAGGGTTTCTCTTTTTGGACTGAAAACTTAAAAGTGCTCAAAGGACTGGAGATACATGAGAGAGCCAATGTTCATGAGCTTGTACTGGTATCAATTGCACCACCCAGAATCTAGACTTTTATTTCAAAACTTTTAGTTCTGTGATTCCAAAGATAACCATAAAACTGTGAATTAAGTATAAACTGATGCAGCACTGTCCACGTCACTCTGAAGACAGACCATAAAAAGAACTCTGAAACAAGTATGTGATCTGTTTTCAGGACTACTTTTATGATCTTAAGCTGCAAACTAGTTGTGATAGCTTAAATATAAGTTTGGTTAACTGCTCCACTGCTGTTCACTGCTGCAAGAAAAATAAATATGAATGTTTTGTGAAGGCTTCTTATGAGAGTCATTCTTCTAATAGAATTTGGGAGAGTTATGAGAGTGCTATTCATAAACTCTGTTTTCAAAACTGCTGAAGTTTAAAGCAAATTTCAGGTGTACCATTTCCTATGACAACCTTTGTCAAAAGGAGGACCTTGGTTTACATCTCAAAGACAGCTCGATTATTGAAGAAGAATTGTATTTGTAAACATCACACCATGTATGTGCTGACCTACAGCTGGTTTGCAATTGCGTTTGAAATCTAATGTGCAGAGTGTGAAAGCTTGGAACTGTAAGAATTGAACTTACTGAAGTAACAAGTTTTCATTGTTTTTTACTTCAGAGGTTTCTTTGTGTCTAGGAGACCTCAGTGTCATCGTATTGCATTTGCATTCACTTTTACATGTGAGACAGATACAGAATTTCCATTTAGGAGAAAATTGGGGGAATAATAAAAATAGAGAAATGTAGATACTTGGTGTGGGGAAGCACAAACTGCATCTACTAAAATCACTGGTAAATTCTCTATGGATGTCAACAAGGACAGGATTTCACCCTCTGTTTGGATGCAGTGGAGTGATGTACTGCACTGCCATTGTGTATCACACAGGGAAGAATTTGATTTAGAAGAGAATGGGGTATAAGTATAATCTTTGTCTTAATCTTTGAACAAGGAGTGGGTTTGCTCATGTGGGCCATGTGGATAAGGGCAAAGCTGAGGTCCATGTGAGCCACTGGATTCCTGTTGGCTGGGATCACTACAGGACAATATAAGGTGGTACATTTCTGTAAATCATCATGGTCTCCTGTGACTTTCTAATTTATTTTACTTTATTCTAATTTATTCTAGTCTGTTTTTGGAGACAGCTGCTTTTGTAAGCTGATTATACTCTCTGTTTAAATCCATACACTCCATGGAATCCTCTTTCTTAGTTTTAATAAAAGTTGATCATTTTGGTAAGAGATTCTCAGTCACTTTTGTGATGTTAGCGCACCACATAAGCTAAGGCTCCTAAGGTAGCCTTGTGGTTTCTGGTCAGTGACTCCGCCTACAAACTACCAGATGCAACTGAGAGGTGGTATCCCTCCAGCAGGCTGTGTGGGCAGCTGGGCTGCCTGGACAGGAGAGGAGGCTTGCCTCCGCAACAGATTCCCTAGAAGCATAGTAAGAAGAAGCATTACTCCAACTTAGTGAACACGTCTTACTGACAAGAGTTGTGTCTAGAGATTAACTTTTTCACTGATTAAGAGGGGTAGTTTTTTTGCCACTCATAATCAGTATGCATTTTTACTGTTATTTTTCATTGTAAGACTTGTGATTTTAGAGAGGAGAGATAGTCAGCTAACTGCTCGATGTTCTATGGACACCATATTAGTTTACATTTGCACTTATATTTTCTAGTGTTTTTTGCTAATTTAATTTTAGATGTCCTAAACAAAACATTCCCTTGGGTGCATTTGCAATGTGTAGTAAATCATACTGCCAGGAAGTTTCTTGTGCTATTAATTTTAAATTTCCTCCTTCTCAATTTCATTCCATTACCCCAAGTATGTATTTCCTGTATTTTCCAAATAATTCCTTCCTCTTCTCTGTGTTTATACTTCTGACATACTTGCGGTAATTGTCTCAGTCCAGCTATTATTTCATTACCATAGTCATGCTTACCTCTTTTAACCTTTCCTTGAATCAGTTGAATTGTGTCCTTTATCAGTCCATGTCTTTAGATTATCTTAATTTGGCAAGACGCTTCTGATTAAAAGATTCCCAGTATTTCATGTTTGTATGACTCTTTTGAAATACTTGTTACTCAGAGAGCACACAAAAAGTTTGAGAGAAGTTATCTGCTGCTGTTGTAAAAACTATTTACTATGTGCTAGTTTTTATTGCAAGTTATTTACCATTGGAGTATTCGCAGTCATGCAGAATGTCTAAGGTGTGTTTAAGCACTGGGTAAACATATATTTACCAGTCAGCTTTGCCATATTCAGATATGCCTACATGCAGAAAGTATCATATTACCTTGATGACCTGTATCTAGGTCATATGCAGACCTTGTATCTATGAAAGAAGTGTTGTTACTTGTTATGCTCTTAGCTTGTGAAGTTCCCATTATTAAACACTTCTGTGTTTTTAATAGGTGGGCTTTTGCCAGATCTTACGATGTGTACGTTATTGTGCACTGTATCCAAACCCTTTATCCTATTCCCAAATTGTGAATCATTAGTTAGCTTTCCAGTGTGAGTAATCTCTGTGGACAACTGTGGTCAAGTCTTGGTTATCCTCCAAGCCAGTGTGGTATGGCATGTGAAAACAGAGGTTTTACATCAGTTGTTTGCTCTTAATACTTCATGCATTAGGGCCTGTGCCTGGTCAGTTTACTCCTGCTGTCATGGGATTTTGGTTCACAGACACTGCACGAGCAGCAAAAATATTTTGAAACAATCTGATGCATGTGCATCCAGGAAGGAAGAATACAGAAGAATGTTTACCAAAAAGTACTGCTACCTAGGCATATCCTACCTTTCTGAGAAGGGACCTGCCTGATGAAAATATTACATGGAGATTCACAGCCTATTTAGAACAGCACATTCCAAAACACATGTGCTATGATGAAGGGCAATTCAGGAAAACCCTAAGATAGGTAGGTTCCTTAAACACAATCTGTATGTTTCACAAGGCATTCTTTTGGTTTTGTTTTGTAGCCTAACAGCAGTGGTCAAGTAGTAGGGAAAGTGCCTGGCCATTTTACTCCAGTTTTGGCACCCTCTCCCCATCACAGTGCGGTGCGACCTGTGACCCTGACCATGACAGATACTAAACCCATCACTACATCCACTGAAGGTGAGGCATCTTCACCTACAGCAACCAGTAAGTATTTCTTTAGGAAATAAAAAATGTCCATCGAAGATTTGGTATGATTTCAAATTGAGGCCAGAAAAAGGCGCCTTTTCCTACTATTTGACCAAGTGGATGCTCATCATTTTACATGGAGAGCAAACATGATCTGACTGCAAAGCTTTTCCTCCCAAAATTTCAACTGAAGGATCATGTTACATGAACCAAAGTTTGTGACATGACAACCAAAACAAAAGGGAAAAGCCTGCATATTTGACCACTATTCAAGGAAAAGAAAATATGTTTTTTCATCTGAGGTGGACATTGTTAAGACATTGAGAAGCACACCCAGGCAGTAAGGTTTTACAATGCCCGCAGATGGAATTCCAAACAGGGACTGGATAATTTGCTCCTCAATGAACTTTCCTACAGAAATCAAACCTTGTTACAACGCATACTGAACCTGAGCTATGATAATTGCATGTTAATATAGGTTGTGTCATTTTTAGCAAAAACAACTGTTGTGGCAAAAGAAAATTCTAATTCCTTGTCATTTCTACAAGGGATGGTAGATCCACTATTTGTGCTTGTTTGGTTTCTTAAAATAGAATATAACAAACTCTAACTTCAATGTTTTGAGTTCTTTACTACATATAGGATCATGTTATTTGTCCTATTATCTTCAATGGAATTGCAGTTCTAGAAATAAAGGCAAATATCTAGACTAGTTTCTTCCCTTCAGAGTATTAATGATCAGTGGTGCAGAATGTTGCTTTTCAATTGTGTTCTGCATTTCTGTTGTCCTTGAACTTGTATTTGGACTTTGGAGATGGCCAGTGTTACCAGCATTTATCAGAGTGGTGAAGATTTTTAGGAGACACTTCCAGATTCTTGGAGAAAAATCTTAACACTCTTTATAAGTCTCTTTAGGGTTTGTAGCATTAAAGTTACTTGTTCCAAACCTATTTAATATTTGAACTTCAAATACGCTCCCTAACTGTTGGTCTGTCATAAATAGAGACCATAAACTGTATGCTTTTCAGGTGTTAGACTAGTTTGAAACTTTTCTTTAGAATCTGAGGCAGAGATGAGACTCAAAGACATAAGATGTAAAGGAGGAAAACTGTTTAAGCTTTATTAACAAAGGGTAGTAGTAACTTTTGGAGAAACTACTGCTCAAGTATAAAAAAAATATAGATAGATTTATGGAAGCATTTTATCTGCCCTTTCAGTATATTAGCTTCATTGAGTGGCAGTAGAGTCTAGCTGTAGCTCCACTGCTGATTTGTGGAACAGATTTTGGACCTTTTGAGAAGAAATTATTTTAGCATCAAAGTAGAAACTGTTGCTCTAAACATTTGCACCAGAAGAGAAAACTGAGAAAACTAAGTTCTTGTACAGTTTCAAGTATTTGTGGTTCCATTCTACTTTGACATGATTGTGCTTGGCCTATATGTCTCTCTTAGGTGAGGGCAGGGTTTCTGATAAAAATGGCAAAAAGAACACAGTAAATGCCAGAACTGTTTTGGGATGTTTTCTGGCAATATGACCTTAATCATCACTATGGGAAAGTATACCACATCTGTACATTGTCCTACTACCAAGGGAACAATTAGGACTATATTTTCCAATTAAATCATCACCCAGTTTCTTGTGCAATTCATGGGAACCTTAATAGCTGTTTCCTGCTGAACCTTTAGAACATCTTGGCTTAGATACTTAAAATAAGGCTTCCTCATACTTCCATAGTAGTTTCCAAGTAAATTCTTGCCACTACAGCACATAACTAATAATAAGAAAAATACCTGTGTGCAAATTTTATTTGGATGGGGCTGTATGCCTACAAGATAGTGTAAAACACCTCACCTGCTCATCATGTTATGATTTTCAGAAAACTGCTTTAGTCTATCTCCTTGGTAAAGGCTTTTGACACTGGATTGGTAACTGTGAGAGCATTAAAAAATGAAGAAATATAGCTTGTTGATGAATAAAATAACAATTGAGGGATCATGTCCTTCCGATATATAAATTGTGTATGAATACATATAAACTATATTATCAGTCAAATTGTATTATCAGTCGTAATGGGTCCACCACACAGATTACTGATGTTAACTTAATGGAAAAATCAACACTAACTATATTTTATGGCATAGTTTTACTATTTGCAGTGACTGATTGATTGGTTTAAAATATATATAGTTATATATTTATATACCTTGGACAAAATATTAACATTATTATTCAGTGTGATGAGAATAACTTAGCAAATGATTAGCACTGCTTTTCATTCAGAAGTGCTATAGCATAATTTTTAGTCATGAGAAAGAACATCAGACTTTAATAATATTTGGGGAACCCTGTGGCCTCCGTCATCATTTTCTTCTAATAATTGGTTAATTCTTGTGACAATTTTTCAGTAAATCCTGTTTATTGTATATAGAATTTTAAATTTTTTTTAATTAATGCATTTTCTTGGGTTTTTTGATGTCAAATTAACATTAGCAGGCCAGTTTAGTAAGTACTCTCATCTAGCTTCTCACTGGCATGCTTGTATGTGTCCATCCAGTTTTAGTGGTTTTTCTACTAAGCCTTTGCCATTTTTCCACAACGTTTCCAGACTGTGATGCTGCAGATTGCAGTGTGGACATGTCCACACCGGGAAGTTGAGTAAGATCACCTAAATAATTTGATAAGTGCCACTAAAAGACATGAGAAGGTAATGACTTTTAGGAATTACTGGGAGAGACCAGACAGGAATTTGTCCTACAGATGAAGGATTCATTCTCTGTAGCTAAATCCAGCATCACTTGCAATTCTCTTTCTCCTCAGAAATGGGTTTCCTCAATCTTCTGTAGCATTCCTTTCTTTCTTAGGAAAACATTAATCAGATTATATCCCATTACTGTAAAGATTAATTTCATGCCACATAAGTAAGCAAAACTTTTTATTCTAATTTATGTTGTTCTTTCACAGTTGTTTGGTGTTTTCTTGGTAAAAACAGACCCTTCAAGAATTATGTGGTCATGAATATTTTCTCTCAGCATTTTAATTTCAGTGATTTCACTATTGCTTTAGATTGTATAATGGAAATTAAAACTGTGATTAGTTAAAAAAAATGAAATAATTTGAAAAAAAATTAATCAAAGCAAATACTATGGACAAGAGACATCATTACGATTTACACATGCAGCTTCCATTGAAGTTTATAGGAATTCATACATGCCTTTCCAAATTCAGTCCAATATTTCTTTTGCTTTCTCTTAAAGAAAAGCCAAAGACACATCCTATATCTTGCAAAATCATAACTCTGGATCTCTAATATTTTTACTGTACCTGCAAAAGGTAATAGATATGATAGGTTGGTTTTTTTATCAATATGTTTTGTTCTTCCTTAATCAGCCTACACAGCCTCAGGCACATCCCAAGCCAATCGATATGTGGGACTAAGCCCAAGAGACCCATCCTTCCTACACCAGCAACAGGTGGGCAAGTTTCACATAGGTGTAATGATAAAGAGAAGCTTTTGCAGTATTACCTTCCTACATGCTGCCACTGGTACCTTGGATTAGACTGAAATCTTGAGGGTTTCAGCATTTGTCATGTGAAGATGAAGCTTGTTCAAAACAAAATGAATGCTTTAAGGAATATCAATTTAGCCTATTCTTTGTTTCTTAGATTTTGTCCCATCTTAATGACTTCCTAATAAGTTTCTTTGAATATTTTAATTTTCAAGAGTTCATATGTTGAATCTTTAATAGGATTTTAGGAAGTAGAATGAGGTGTTTAAGAAACTAATACTACTTTCAAAATCAGTTAAAAAAATAAGCAAAACTTTCAAAACAAAAAATACAGTTTATTATTTTCAAGTTATTTTGTTACCTCTTCCTCCAGATATTTAACACATTTTTTCCTTTTAGTTTTAGAAGATCAGTTCTAAAACTGAATTCTCAAGGCAACACATCATAATTTCTCATGTAATAGGTTCAAATTGGTCTGATGATTTCAAATGTGATAAAACCACGTTTTTGTTCTAGTTTCTTACATCATTTATATTTCAAGTAGCATTTTAAATTTCACATCTCATTAATGCTGTAAATTTAATGGAAATGAAGTGTTTACCCAAACTGTGAAAATATAGAGCGGAGATTAATGATGGCATACAAATAAATTAGCTGCAGTCAGTAGCAAGGCTATGCACATGGTACAAATGGTACATTACAAAAATAGATTCAGACCCTTTAGAATTTTAATGTACTTTGTGATGTGTGTTCATGTTCCTCTTAGATCTTAACAGCAGAGGACTTTGAAATTCACAGCATGTAAAATGTTACAAGGAGAAAAGCTGAATATGGCAATTAGAAAGAGGGTGTTAAATAGGTCTTGGTAGTTGTTGTACTGTTTTTTTTCTCAGACTTGTGTTCCTGTCAGCAGTTTATATGCATTTTTTGTTTCATTTTTCAACAAAACCTAACTATTCTACATTGCTGAGATATAGCTGACCTGTGCTTCAGCTAAAACTTCCTATTCATGCCCATTCCCAGGGCAAGGAGGCAGTATGTCCATTTTAAAGGTCACCACATACAGACTTCAGAGAAAATCATAAATATGATAATTTATTCAAAATAGATGATGCATTGCCAACTATTTTTTTAACTAGTAAGATCTAAATTCAAACATCTGTACACTTTTATGAAAATATGCAATGACTATTAGTGAGTTTTCCAGCCATTAATTTCTCAAAAATTTTTCTGACATATTGTTTTGCTGGATTTTTTTAACGTCTCAAAGATTTTTTTATTATGAAATGTGTTATAATTACTATGACACGTTTCTTTTTAAAGATAAACAGCATATGAATATTATATTTTAAAGCACAAGCAACACATCTCTTTTTTACCCACAGCGAATGTAATGTGTGGAGTTCTAGTGAAGTTTTATATAATATTCTTTGAAATGTCTCTGACATCCTGTTAATTTAGGGATGCACAATAATTTTTTCCCCTCTGTAATTTTTGGACACAATTTTTTCTGCAGACTGCTCCCGCTCAGGCCTTCTTCACCTTTCAAGCTCATTGAAAAACTCCTAAACTTCTCGTGACATGCCATAAAGTAGTAGAAGCATATTTAATTTTCCCCTGGCTGAATTTTGATATATATATATATTGCTAATGTTTTGCATCTTCTATTTATTTTTTTGCCTTTGTGTAGATCAAAATAGATTTCAAAATTTCAGCAGTGTCTTCGGACTATCAAAATGAAAGAGATCTCAAAGGTCTTTGGTGTTCACATGCATTGTGTCTGATGTTTTTACCTTTCATGGTAAAACATGTGGCCAAATGGCTTAAAGGGAAGGGGAAACTAAGTTAGATCTCACATACACTTCAGAAGCAGAAAAATTATTTTATGCCACCGTGTTAAACCTGTGTTCTCCTTTCTAAGGTGTATTGCTTCCTGGTCTCATTATATTAGTCCAAATTGGTGAACCACGCAGGATATTTAAAATATCAGTGTTTAATTGTCTTTGCTCTTAACTCACCAATCTCTTCTAATATATGCAATGGACATATCTGTGTTTGCCTGAGTGTGTTTGTGTGTGTATGTGTGTATGAATGCCTACACGTATGGAGAAAATTAGGGAGTAGTGTGTACAGATGAAACCCTCTGAAGGAACAGAATTCTTTAAGTAGAAAGTTTTTCAGATGGATAAATATAAACATATAAGTATGTATAGGTATGTTTCTAATGGATTAGTTACCTTCACTCAATTTTAAAGGTGACATGCAGAGATGACAGACTAGGTTGTGTGTGTGTGTACACACACACACATACATACATACATACTACCCAGAAAGTAAGGTAGAGCATTGAGATTGTCTAAACAATTTTAATCGAGCAAAGGTTATCCTTTGGTAAGGCAGAAATGGGATTGATTTACTATGTCCTTTTATTACTTTACAACAATTTGAAACAGACCACTCTTCTTGTGGCAGATTTTAAATGCATTTGCTTTAAAGCAACCCATGATGAATGATAAAAAAAATCAAGGGGTACGTGAAATAAGGCAATTAATCATTTTATATTAGTGGAGAGAAATTTTCAATTAGAAAGCCAGTGGTTTTAGTTCCAAAGAGGTCTTTTAAACATTCCCCATACCCTGTAATGCACAATGACCCCTCAAGAATAAATATTGTCACTGATACCTTTTTTACTTCATTGGAGGAGTCTTTATGAAGATTTATTCTCTCAGGTTATGAGAAATATTGTCATGTACCCTTGAGTACTTTTTGTTGCTGTTAAAAAGAACCATTATGTAGCACATTTAAGTTATAGTAACAAAAATATGTTTAGAAGTTACATATGTATTTTGCAACATGCGCTCACATGGAGTCCTGACAAAGTGATAGCTTGCTAGAAATTCCAGTAAACAATGTATAGCACAGCGCACCCAAAATACTCACATTTAGATGGGAAGCACTGAGTAAAACTTTGAAAAACAATGCATAATAGGGCCAATGAGAGAATTTGTTGGTTTTTACTGGTCTGGATACTGTGAATTGTGATGTTATATGGTTTACTTAGCCTGTAACACTGATAGTTAGAAAGACCAGATTCTAATGGGAAATTGTAACTATGCAGTCCACTTTCTGATGCACTAGCTGCTGGATCTTCTCATTACTTGTCTTGATATTTTTATGCTTTGGCATGAATAGTTACAAAAAGTACATCTTGCTTCAGTAGCATTTGGAGAATCATATGTATCTTGATATTTTCTTGTAAAAAAGTCATATCAGACCTCCCCTGTCTACTAGAAATTACTAGTGACCACTCGTTTTTCTTTTCTTTTTTTTTTTTTTTTTTTAATTCAGCATCAGTTTCTGAGAGTCGTTGATTGTCGTTAAATGTTGATAATGTAACTGCAGGAAGAACACCATGGGAGAGGGCAAGGGACATGATAAGAGCTGGTACCTGAATGAGTTTCTCTTAATTTTATTATTAGTCATTGGTGGGAGTATTTTCTGAAGCCAAATCTACTGCTCATTACTTTTCTTGATCTGTGCTGAGAAACATCCTAACTAAATTAAATAAAAGAAAGTTTGAATAATCTTTGCAATTATATGGGTGCACCTTCATCCCCTCCCCCTCCCTCCACTTTTTAATTTGCATTTATTGAAGATTTGTGGTTTCTAAGCCTGGACTAGAGGAAAAAAGCAACAAACCAACATACTGAGGAAAGTCAGTCAAATTCAACCTTCTATAAGTGGATACAATTCCTTGCCAGATTCTAGATGTGTCTGGATTCTTTTGACTAAATAACTTTAATGGCAAGATCATTAGCTCAGTAACAAAATCTTAATAATCAGTATTCTCATGGTTATATGATAACATTTCTTTAGACTCCTTGTGTCATGGTTCTCCAGCTTCATGGATTTATTATGGTATTGAAATGACAAACATTTAGAGTCAGGTTATGTTGTTTCTGGCAATAATGGTAGAAAGTTGCCAAAAATAGTAGTCAAATACTTTGCCTGTGTAAACATTTAAAAAGATAGATGGATGGATTGGACGGATGGATGGGTGAATGGATGGATGGATGGATGGATGGATGGATGGATGGATGGATGGAGGGATGGATGGATGGATGGATGGATGAATACATAGTTGTATTTATTGCAAGTGCAGATGAATGGTGTCATAACAAAATGAGGTTTCTGTTGGAATGAATGAAATAACTGCAAGGTTTTTGTTCTTGATCATTTAATTTTAATGCACCTCTGGGCCTTGTATGGATGATTCTGTTTTTAATTAGAAAACATAAATAAATGGAATAGCTACTAAGGTTGTTAACAACAATCTGTAGAACTTTCCTGGCACTGTGCTAATGCTGGCCCAATTGCTGAGGAGTTAATGAACTCTTCCAGTCACTGCACTGATAAACTCAGTGGCATGGTTTTCACTAAAGGTTGCACTTTCTGTGTATGGTATGTTGCATTCATGATTTTCACACAGATTTTACAATTATGAGTGAAACCTTTTCAATGTACACAGTAATAAGGTCTCCAAAATGGTCAGAAAACTGTAGATATTTTTTATTTCCTACAAATGCCTTCCCTGTCTCTTCAGTAGAAAGTTGTTCTTATCAGATGCATCCTTTAGTTACTGAGCTGCACAGGTCAAAATGTAGTTCTCTTCGTACTATTAATCATGGAAATTGTGAACTTAACTGTCCACTGAACACAGGGTATTTGTTTACAAAAAGTTTTGGGTGGATGTTACTTTTGCATTCAGCAGCAGGCTGAAAGAAGAACACAGGAGGACTCCTAAAGAGAACTTGTCAATAAAGTCAGGAAACAGGTTATCAACACTTAGCCTGTTCTTATTGTGTCCCTTATCATAATTGACAGTTTGACGTAAAACTGGGTCACATGATTACCAGGGCGGTATGTAAATGGCTAAGAGGTCACTTTTCACATATACTTGCTGGAAAGGAAACACATTCAAAGGAAGTTTCAGTCAGAACAATGACAATATGCAAATACTAAGTTTTATGGGCTTTTCTCAGCTAACAGAAGCTATAGCAGTCTCCTATTATACTTTCCAAAATACAATTCTTCTTTCACTAGCTATCACAGAAACTTGAAATGAATGTTAGTCTTAGCCATTCTTTAGATACAAGACTACAAAATCTGCTTAAATACTAACCCCTAAAAAATAATCATACTATGATTAAAGATTGAGCTGTTGGCTGTGAGTTTTTAATGTATATGTGATTTGCCTACTTAAAAAGCTGCAGGATGGTTGTGCTTTCAAGGTGCTGTTTAAACTGTGAAGACAGCTATAGTAAAATATAGCACTTGGGTAGAACGTCACATCAGTATGTCTCACAGCTCTGGAAAGTGCAAAACTAAATGTATTTCCTGGCATTTTGGAGAACAGAAGCACTTGGTCTACTGCTTTGCTTGTCTCCAGGCCTGTGTCCATTTCCAGACTTCTGTCTCCTTCCTGTAAAATGTCTGAGGTGAATACACTGCCTCTCAGGAGAAATGCATGCAGTGGGCTTCATGCTCTCTGCTGCTTCATGAGTGTAGCAGTGGGGATGTATCACAGGTGTAAGGGCAGAGCCCAAGATCCAGGCCTAGGAAAATGCCTGGGCTACCTGTGAGGATTGCTCATCTCCTGCAAGGCTGTGCATCCTTTTCCACTTCATAATATAGACTCATACTCTTTTTTTGTGGTTAAATGAGAGATAAATAAGAAAATAATTAATAATGTTTTGAGGATGGAAGATGTTATGGTAGGGAGATGGCTTGCCTTGCTGAAAAACCACAGAACTGTGGACTGAAGGTCAAGTGTTCAACAGCCTTCTAGGAAAGACTTTTCATCATGTCATATGTCAGGTCAGGTCATTTATTTTTCATTAATAACATACATTTGAGAAAATTAGTAATGTTTTCAGCAGTTGTTAGATCTATCCTGAGCACTGTTTCTTATGTTCCTCTATTGAGGAGTGTAAGTTTTCTCAAGTAGTTTCCTTCCTCTTCTCTTCACATATCCTGCAGAGATATTCCTTCAGATGGCTTATAGTGGGTAAGAGTGACTGTGCCTTCTCATCTTCAGGTGACACTGTGGCATGATTTTAGAGATACCTAGGTTACTCAGAGCAGGATAACTGGACAGACAGTTTTCAGTATGACTCCAGACAACATGTATCACTTGAAATACTGTAATGAAGTGTCTTATGTCCTTCCAAAGCTCGTTACTCATGTAAGGTCTGTGCACCCAAGCTTTCCCTGCTGGGCTGTCTGGACATCCTCCAAGGGCAGCCTCTCACTGCTGCTGTGAACAGACTTCTTCAATCAAATGGAGCCCAGGTTTAGAGAGTTCTGTTAAATTATGCAGTATTTTTACCCAGAAATCACTCAACACATGCACAAGATGCAGATGCAGACTTCAGAAGTGATATTTCTAAATCTTAGACATGCAGAGATCTTTCAATAGGAGTGACTTGGGAGAGGAAATTTCATGTGAGTGAGATTTTAAAAAAATAAAATAAATCCAGGCAGGTTAATTATTAAAGACATTGGGACTGTCATGTGAACCCACTGAGGAGTGTGGAGCAGCAATTTTTGATGTTGGGAAGGTAAGGACTGTGCATTTCAGTTCAACTAATACAGCCCTAAACTTGTAACAGAGCCATCTGTGCTGCAAACCTGCACCTCTCCACAGTGTTGTCAGTACTGCAAGCATGGCACAGCTGGGTGCAGTGAATAGCACTACAGCACTAGCTGTGAGTCTCATGGAGAATGAACCTTCATATAAATGTGCTTGTACATGCTTGCATGTACAGCTTAGGTATAAAATGCACATGTTGCATTATTATCTTTGCAGTATTTGGATGTGTGTGAATTGAGGTACTTATGACTATAATGAGAAGCATGCAATTACTAAAATTTATGAAATATATTTCAAAAGCTTTGTGGTGCTTTCTTAATGATAAATGTAACACATTAATTGTACGTGTGGAAGGTTTTCATACAGACTGTGGGAAGAATACAGTGATTTAGTGCAGAAGCTAATTTACTAAAATGCAATATATCAGTCTCTTACTATTTTCCCCAAATGACAAATGCAATTAGGTTCTATATAGCAAGCTAAGTGCTTGCCAGATTTCTGAGTTAGACTTAAGTGAATATAATAATTTGGTAACACTAAGTTTGTGATTTTAGTATATTTTTAATGGTTCTAATCAGCCAAAGGGCTTTTATTATTAGATTTCATATTTGTGAAGAAGTAAAAGAGGGGGATGGGTGGAAGGGTTTAACCTTTCAGTCTTTTGTTTCAGCTGCAAGTGAGTTTTTATAGCTAAGTTATGAATCTTTAAAATATGCATTTGTAGTGAAGATGATGACATCCTTAAGGATAATAGCAGAAATATGTCTACTGTACATTGAGTAACTGGGCTGTCATATTTTATTATGTTTTCATTATTAAAATCAGGTTTAGGATCCTGTTTTGTATAGTGACTAAATCAAATGTTTACTTACCCATTTCTTTAAACATGTTTAATATATTATTCACAGTTACCTCTAGCAAACTTTTTAACTGCATGTTTCCTTTTCTGGTTAATTTCATGTGGTTTAGTCATGCTTTTAATGGCTTTTAGAAGGTCCCTTGGAGTTCTTTAGATAACAAACAAGAAACAATCCCTATGAAAACATCAAAGACTAACATTTCCATTTCTCAGACCTTAACAGCAGGAAGCTTATTAGTCTAACAGCCAGATAGGGTCAGGTTTGCAATATTGTCTTGTCCTCAGCATTTGTATTTTTCAGGAAAGGACTGCAATAAATTGTGCTTCTGTGAAAACAGTTTATTGTAGTTTGTTTGCTGTAGCCTGTACTATCTCAAGAATGTGAACATGGATAGAGAAAACTAAAATGCATTTAATGCAATTAAATTCAGCAACATTATCTTCAATTAAGAGTGTTTAATCAGATACAATAGTACAGCAAGTTATATAAACATGACCATACAGAGGATAAAAAGTATATTTTCTTCAGAAGTCAGATAAGCTCACTTTCTTAATCTTAAAAATAAGCAGCGTATATTTTCAATAAATCTGCTAACACTATTGGGCAGCTGTTAAACAGAGCTGCCACGGGTTGCTTGAACAATCTGTGAAGGCAGAACTGATGATTTGAGGATCTGGGAAGAATTTGTTTCAGCTAATATTTAGTACACTCCTCATTATATTAAAATTCAGTAAAGTATTCTAAATTCTAATTTTCTGAGTCCAAATAAGATTATTTTATCACCTCTTGCTAAGTAATATCACTTTCAGCAATACTAGATTAATAGACTTCATTTACAAAATACCTTTACTCTTTTTAAATAGCAAGATAGAAACAGTTTGTTTAATTTTGCCAAATTTTCTATGTCTCAAAAAATTACATGTCTTCTGTTTCACAGAAAGCATGCTAGAAGATATTGATTATATTTACCTTACTAAATACACATTATATAGAGCATTGTTTAAAAAGCCAGCATAATTATTTCCTTTCTTAAAGTATTGCACTATTGATTATTAATATTTCCTTTTATTCCAGCTCAGTTTTCAGTCTAATAATGGCTAATTGATACGTGCTACACTACTTACTCTTTTATGCTTTATTAATAGAGGATCATATTAAAGTATCATTATATTAAACAAGTCTATAGACATTTCTCAAAATAAGTTTTTTTCTTTGTTTTATTTTTACAGTTACTTTTTGGGAAAGTAAGACTTTTGCCATGTACAGTAGTAGTTTGCATGTATTCATTTAAATACTAAAAACTGTAGTATGCTCGATCCATATCTGACTGCTAGGTTTCAATTGACAGCTGAGAATTTGTGACTGGACCATGAATCAAAACGGCAGGCATTTATACCCCAGTGCCAGTGAGGATACATTGGGAATTACTTGGCAAAGGTAACATTTTAATTATTTCCATCCCTACACTGCCTCTAAAAAAGTTGCATAGAGCGACAATATCTGTTTTAGTGGGCCTCCAGAGGTATATGTGACAGCATTATGATCAAAATATGTGTGTAACATTTCTCCTAAATGCATTAAGGTTATCTTTCATGTAAGCTGTCTTTAGATGGTCCCTTAAGGTAGCACCTGAAATAATGTTATGTTGCCCTATGCAAAGGGTTTGTGAGTTGAAGGAAATACTGATCTTAGGCTTTAAAAACGTCGTTTGCACTAATATTTCTGTGACCTTAGTGGTTAACAGAAAGAAAACAGTGCTCTTAGAGGTATAGATGAGTATAATAATAAATGGCTGAGGTGGTGGTGGTTGTTTTTGGGTAAAGAATAACTGTGTTATTTGTAGAGACATTTCTTACCAATTGGCTGCTGTAGTTTTAGGTCACTAACATATACTTGAAGGTAAGATATAAACCATTTTATTTTTCAACTAAATAATGTAATAATTAGGAATTATTTACAAAAAGAGTTTCTTTGTCTGCGAGACCCCCCTATTCCCCCCCACCAAATAAACCAAACAATAAGCTCCACTAACCTTTGATATATTATTAATTTATTGGATTTTATATCTTTGGGTATATAGTGCATTATGGTAACAGCAGAAGCTGTATGTTTATTTAAATACGCATATAAACAAATTAACATAATTTTGATACATCCGTTTTCACTTTTTCCATGTACAGGATTATCTGCAGCACTCAACACTAAAAGGGGGTTGTACATGTAAAGCTTGTTGGCTGTGAGCCTATCAGATGAAGTATTAGCCACTCACCCATGAGATAATTTAAAGTATTTTTTTAAATTTATGTGGATGTGAAAATATATAACTGTGAATAGTTAGTGTAAATATGTGTGGGAGTGTTATTTATATATATTATGCACAAAATGCCTTTTGATGCATTGTATTGATGGTACTATGGATTGCTAGAGATTTTGGGGCTCTTGAGAATCAACTTGGAAGGGAAATTACTGAATTTGAAAATTGGTGCTGTTTACAAATCTGAAGTTTATTTTTTTTTCAATTTTTCTGAAACAATGTTTTAAATCTGGGAAAACTGTGGTGTTAAAATAAGGCCTTGTCATTTTTTTTCCTTATATATTTAATAGTGCAATGGAAAATTAGCTAATGGATTCACCTCATCGCCTCAAGGGCTGTGATTCACATTGCAGATCCCCATCATGCATTAATTGCCAGAGTTTTCAATGTACTGCCAGTAGTGAATCCAAACTGAGCTTTTATAGCACAAGGGAGGGGTGATTTATTCTCCTACTACAAAGTGGCATTTTTCAGGGCATTGACAGGCATTAGAAAATTACACCACAACAACTTATCTAGGAACATCCTCACACAGTTATAATCAGTCACCCCTCAAGCCCCCCTTAAAGCAATGCCAGTTGTACTGATTGAAGCACTGTCCTAGTGTTTGCTAAGTTATGTTTTTCAGTAGCATCATACAACACCTTGGGCATAAATTGTGAAAAGAAAGGAAAAGTGGGGGAAATCATTTTTGTATGATGGTCAAGGAAATTTTGGTGGTGAATCAAAGCCTACTCCATGATCCATTCGCTGTTACAGACCACAGTGTTTTGCAGGTAACTCCCAGAATGCTGCCTGCCACTGTGGCCCTAGCAACCTACACAAGCACTGCCAGAAGAGCTTGGGCACAAATTCTGCCATGGGCATTTCATTATAGAGGCCTAGACTCTGCCACTTGCTCTTGGATTATGCATAGCCTTGAAGGACAAGGAAACAAACAGTTCTGCCTAAGCAGATGGCTTTTAGTTGTTGGGCTTTGAAATATGACATTCTTCAAATCCCATAGGAATGAGGACCTAAGAAGAGAAATTATACCTCCACAGGCTAAGGAGCAGTGAGTCTTTCTAACACTAAAACTAATGTTAAAAAATGAGAATATGTTGCAAAAGTAATTTTCATATGTTGGCAAAGATATATATCCCAGTCCAGACGAGTTTCTGCATCTCCAAATGGTTTGATGAATGCTAGATTATGTGATTTCCTTAGATCTGCAAAGCTCATTTTGATTGTGCTCAATCTCACCTTTTACATCAGGCTTTTGTGGTTAAGTATACTGATTTTTTCAGAAGTATTATAGACCTCAGGGAGGTGAAAAAGTTGGCAGTGCCTCAGTGTTAGCTGCCCTGTCTCTTCAGATATCTCTACAGGTAGCAGAGATGGTCAGGTTGAAAGCTTTGTCATCAAACATTGTTGGTGGACCACACCTTGGAAGTTGTAGAAAGTAAATGACGAAAACCTTCTGTTATTTCTGTGTTCTTTGTCTTATTAATAGTTGCCTGTCATACATCATGGTAGGTATAATACATGGATTTTAAAATTTATTTGTTTTGTCTTGTTTCCTTGCATTTAAAGATTCAGGTGTAAGATAGTAGTGGGCTGCATGCAAAGGCCGAACGTTGCAGAAAAGAATATGAATAATATTAAACAAAAAAGGACCAACAAGCCACAAAAAGTTAGATCACTGATACACCATTTTCTACAAAACCAGAAGACTTACAGGGAATACTGATAACAAAAAATAGATTAATACTCTGCATAGCTGAATTAAACATTCTAGTAGCTTTCAAGGAAATACTTACATTAAACATTGAGGCCATCCTAAAAAAAACCCCAAAATATTGAAAAAAAATCCACCCCAGTTATCTGGTGGAGTATTTAGAAGTAGTAATTTTTACTTTGCTCCTCATACCCAAACAATCTACAGTTTTTCTTTGGGTTGATTTGATATTTTTCATTGTTACTTAGAACATTTATGGTACGTATTCTGTCTTTATGTGACTTTTTATATTTATTTGTAAATGTATTATTATTGTGTCTGCTGAACTTTCAACACCATTTAAACACATCAATAAAAAAAGGTTCTCCAGTACTTTTATGACCATTTAGGTAATTTTTTGGTGTAAATGTGAAGAAGATACTCAAAACCATTAAAAAAGCCCTAAATACTTGTATTTTTGATAACAGGAGTTCTGTTTTGCTAGAGACAGAAGGCAAGGGAAAGCTGTGAAAATCTGTAAGGCTCATTTAGAAATATACAGTCTCAGTTACTAAGTGAGGGTAAGAGTGTATGCAAAAAGTACATTTAAGAAATGAGTGAGAGTGACAAGAAGTGGGGGTGTGTGTGTGAGGCTGATAGCATGAGTTTGATCCCAAATCTAAGCCACTCATTACAGCATTGATGGTATTTCCAGTATAAATACTCATAAAAGCTGGCATGACGGGTCTCTCCTATACCATGTGGAGAATTTGCAAGTCTTCCACAGACTGTTAGCAAATTTTCATTGCCAAAGTGTACGTTTCAACTCAGTTATTGACAAATGTATTTTTATTTATATTCATTCTTTTAACAATCATTCTGCATTAACAGTTTAACATTATCTTTACTGTATCCAGGCAAATGGACTAAACTACAATTTCATGCTTTCATTCTGTTATCTTGACACATCAGCATAGTACAACAGCTGGCTCATTCCTGGACATGCTGAGGGGAGCTCTGTTCTCAGAGTGCTGAATTTCTTTCTCAGCTGTAGCTGTGGAGTATTCAGCATTCCAAGCATCATTACTCACCCTGCCCCCACCCCCCCCACCATTGTGTGTTTGTGATAACAGTGCTGATAAGGCAATCAAATGGGATAATCTGATTTGTGAAAGAAGTTGGATGGGAATTGAGAATGGGTGCATATTGCTTTTGGAGCACAATATTTTATACAAGTTTGGTAATTAGAAAACATGTACCTAAAATTACACAGCCAGCAGCGTGTCTGTGGAAGCACATTTGGGCAAATTTGTCTAACAGACACCTGTTAGAGCAGTAGTTCATACACTCTGACCTGTGTCCCTCCTTCATTCCTCTCCCCAGCAATGGTTTGGAATAAAAGTACCATTTAATTACAATTCAAGAATAAGAAGGCTGAAGTTTCCTGATTGTAAAAATATTCACAGAGAGAAAATCTAAGGATTTCTTATCTTTATCAATTTAAATTACTAATTCTAATAGTTTTGCCCAAGTCTGTAATGCAGAAAGATGTGCAGAACATTGTTTCCTCCCTATCCAGGCAAACATCTTCTGAACACTTCCTAAGAAATTAGTTGTATTCAAGCCAGACTTGCATGCTGCCATCCCACAGGAAATGGGTCAGCAATCCATTAAGATGCCATTAGATAATCTAATTTGGAACTTAATCTCTAAATTAACCATGCTCCATACTTGAAGCATACTTGAGAGAAAGAAATAAAGTTTATGTTTGAATTGATAGGGGAGCCGAAGCGTGAAGAAGGCTGTTTGTTTTTTCTGTAGCTGTGGTCACGTCTCAAGCCGTCTGGTAACCAGGAGAAACCAGACATGATGTAATTCCAGATTGAACATGAACTTCAGGGACTTAGAATGGGGGAACAATGGACCATAGGAATCAATAATGTCCATTTTCCACATGATTATGTTTGGAGCTTTAAGTTAAACTTTATGGGAGAAGCAACAAGACCTGCAGTGTGACCAAAATGAGTGAGTTGATGTAGAAGCAAGATGTTAAAATAAAGAAAACAACTTAAGTAATAATGTCTGAGCAGCACTGCAGATTCCAGCAGGATTAGAAAAGTTCTTGCTCTGCAGTGAACTAGTTGCCTGTTCTGAGATCTCTTTGTTCACTTAGGTGGGACAAACTTAATCTTATGTTTCCTGTCAGATGATTTTTGGCAGCTGCTAGGGAAGGAGGAGCATATTAGAGAGAATTCCCAAGTGCAAATTGTATCTTTAACCCCTTGGTTACTCCAGCTTTCTACTTCTTTATCATCTTACCTCCAATTGTTTCTTTTAAATGAGTAGAACTGATTTGTTTGGGTTATGTTGTTTGTTTGTTTGTTTGTTTGGTATAGTTAGGACTGTCTGCATTATTATTTAGTCATATAATTTGATAAACTTATAATTTTTTAAAGTGCTAAGGTAAGCATTCTAATGATTTTAAATGGAAAGTAATATTTGGGAAAAGAAAAGGTAGTGCAGGTGTGTAAAGTTGAGAGTCAGTTTTTCAAAGGCAACCTGTGGACTCCAGTAACCAAGCACATGTTCTCCATGGTTTGGGTTGACTTGGTCACAGCCTCCTCTGTGCAAGGGCATGTTTGAAACCTTCTGTTCCTGCACCAAGTTTTCATACATGAATGGTCCAAAGCACAGCATAGACGTGTGCCATTTCTCTGGGCCCTCCTTCTCTTGTGGGTATTCTTTGTTAGTAATGGGCTCTGCAGCCTTGTCTGATCTTTGTGTACCTTTTTGTGTTACACTGCCACAAAAAGAAGTCTGCAGGGAATAGAATAAATTTTGTTCTTATAGGACATTAGCCTTTTCCATCCTGTGGGCATAAGTCAGTAGGTCTTTAACTCCTCCATCTGCTGGCTGTGTGGTATGTCCCTGCAAAACTGTAAAAGTCATCCTAAACTAACCTGAGATATGCTTAATACATCTCTTGAAACAAGTGCTCAGCTTGGAGGTAAAATTTGGCAGCTGTTTACCTATGGATGCCATTTTAAAATGATAACAGAAGTGCCCCATTAGGTAGATGTTGTAGGTGGTTATTCTTTTTTGCAGAAATGGGAACTTAGACAGGGCACTGAGAGTAGCAAAATTGCATTTCCAGAGTTTTTATGATCCAAGTAATTTTAAATGGTAGAAGTCCCTCTATTTGTGTGGGCAAGCACTTTCTACAGAGATAATGTGCCTTGCTTGGTGGCTTACTATTGTTACTTCACTCAACGTTGAAGGTATTTCTACCTTTTCCATCCAAAGACTGACTTTGCAGGATCTGCTCTATTTTCTGTATGCTAGTGAGTTCATGTACATGGTAGTAAAGCTGTAAGGAGGAAATAGTAGTTTAGATGTGCTTTCTGAATTGCGAAATACTCTCACAGATTCCTGAAACTGTAAAAGAAAGAAGGTAGTAACTGGTGGAAAATAAGAATCTGGAAGACTTCCACTTCTACTCAGGTCAGATTAGATTTATTTTTTATTGCATTTAGTTAATTGCTTAACATTATTATACTCTTTATGTTATTATAACCTCCAAAGTGGACTGTATATACATATAATGCAAGCACTACTTGTGGTCCATTCCAGTAATATTTTAATCAGTGGCTTTTGAAACAGCAATTATTATCTTTAAGAGGAAATCATGGCAGAAATCTTGATTCAATTAACATCTGGAAACTGTAATGGAAAGTGTAATGGAGAATGTTAACCCTGTAGGATTTTCTTTCGCTGTTTTATTGCATTTGAACGGATAAATACATTATATTTCCTTTGGCTAGAGAGGGAACTGATGACTGCATAATGTATCTGATAGTTGAGCTATGCTGAAAACTGCTGCCGGTAGTGAAATTGTTTAAAAGTGTGGTGCTTCAGGAAGGTGGTCCTGCAACAGAGATGGATCTGAATCTCACAACACTCTCATGGTGCTTCTCATGTAATTTTCTTCAAAACTTAGCCTTGAGCAGTTTTTTTAGGTCTCACTTCATGTTTCAGTGGAAAGACATTTCTATTATCACTGTCAGCAAATGGGTAAGTTTTCCTCAGGAGTAGGAAACTGGAGTGTGAGGTAGACCTGCTTTATTCCACTCATACAACGCAAAGACTTCTAATCTGAAGGAGAAGCCATATGGGTATCTTATTAACTCTTGCAAGGGCAAACACCTTGTCTCTGTCCCAGGCAATGGAAATAATTTTGGCTTCCCTGGTTGAGGTACTGAGTGGATAGAGGCAGAGTATTGCCTCTGGTTTTGTGAAACTACATGCTGAATTTTAACTGGGACTCATACCAACTGCTGGATGGTATGGTGAAGGGAAAGGTGTTCCCCTATTTCTTGCTCATATGGGCTCCTGGGGGGAGCTTGGTTTGCAGCCAGCAGTAACTGTTATTCCTGCTGGGATGTTCTGCAGAAAACCCGTGGGTGGTTTCCATGGCAGAAGCTAAGCTCTGCAGTACTCGGAAAGGTCCCTCCCAAGTAGGCTGGAGAAGGCTAACAGGGGGACCTTGCTCTTCTGGGCAGTTGGCTTGGCTTCATACTGAAGTGCTGGGATACTACAAAGCAGAGTGTGGTTCACAGGGTAGCTGAAAGTCCAACTAAATTTGCCATAAATATAAAGGGAGGTCGTGGGAATATTGGATAGACAGCCACACGCATGTAGCTTAGTAAAGCCTGTGTTGTGTGTTTGGGTATTCACAGTTGTGTCCCAGCTGTTCTCAGAGCTCTGTACTGTAACTAGGGTTGTTTTCCTCAATAGCTTTCATTCCGTTTTCTCCATTTGTTTGCAGTAAGCCTCTGGTGGTGCAACCTGGACTGGGGTGGCCCAAGACAGAGTTACATCCACCTGAATGTAGTATGATAACATTATTCTCTGAACTACAACCAGAACTCATCAAGCCTTGGAAATAATGGCTTAGGAAATTCCAGAAGAGGGAATGTGTCATTCTTCCCAGTTGCCAGTGCAGCCGGACTGTGCCCAGTGTGTGTGTTAAGACCAGGACTTCAGCCACCTCCGCAGGTGTGGAAGTGGTGGCTGTCCTGGGCCCACAGGTGCTCTGCTGCCTACAGCACCATCTCTGGCAGAAGGCTTGGTGTGAGCAGTATGAGGGGCTTTGAAACTCCTCAAGGAGTGTATATCCTCAAGGATATACACAGTGTTAACATGGGTGATATATTTTCTCCCTCAGAATTCATAAGTAGTACTGACAAATTTCTTGCAGTCTGCATTTTTGTCATGATTATGATACAAAGTGGGAGGCTTGAAAGGTTTAAATAAACACCTATATTAAACTGATAGGTCATATGGCAACAACAGTCATATTAGGAACTTGATATAGCTTACTTTTATTGAACAGTTTCCACAGAAATCAAGATCTTTGTCTGATATTTGAAGTAGCAGATAAAAATTTCACTGCAAATAGTAATTTGGTTTTAGTCAGCACTGACTTGTTTCCTTCACCCACTGTAGTCACTAGAAGGCTGGCAACTTTAAAACAAAGCAAAAAGTCAAAACTGTATTTATCCAAACATTGAAGTGCACTGTAAATCTTCAGACGGATACCCTGGAGCCTGTGTGTTTAGCCTTTGCCATAGAATTTTTTTTTTTAAGTAGAGTGTTGACCTCAAAAAAATTTATATTCTTTGAGTTAATGTTGTATTTTTTTTGAAGTCACTAAACGCTGTAAATCCTATGTAACAGAACAGCAAAGAACTATGCATTGTAACACATATATTCAGACAGATCCTAAGCAAACAAATCTGCTTGGCTCTTTTTTTTTATTACCAGTTCTTATTTTTACAAATCCATGTGCTTGGAAGCAATTTGATTTTTGTCTGTTATTTCAGAATTTACTTCTTAGCATCACTGAAATCCAAAGAGGAAGGAACAAAAAATGCATTTTAAAACAAATTGTGAAGGAAGATAAAGAATAAGTTGAAACAATTTAGCCTCTTAAATGAAATTCTGATATTGAATTTTTTTCTTTTTGGAACGTATTCCTTTCTTTATATTGTCTTGGAAAAATCTTTCATGCTTAACAAGATTTAAATCTTTGTGAGTGCTTCGAGATTTGTGGTGTAGCTGTGATTTAAAAATTTTAAATGAGTTTTTATTTTCCTCCAATAGCGGATTTTTTATAATAGTTAATAGAATTAAAACAACAACAAAAAATTGAACATATTAGCTGATCTTACATTTTGAAGACAGCAACATTTTATCTTTTTTTTAATTTCTGAAAATGTTAAAACTCTGCAGATTTTTAGGTGTCCTTCAAGAATATAACCATTTGAAAGAAAGAACCCCAACAGCCTCAGTGAATAGTATTTGTACATCAGGCATTGAAAACATTAATGTATCAGTATTTATTGTATTTTCTTCATGAAATAAGATTAGTCCTTCTCCTTTGGGAATATGGCCATTGAGACAAGCAGGTCAGGAACTGTTTCCACCTTTTTGTGTGTAAAACATTGCACCTGAAATTAATTTCAAGGAGTTAAAGTAGTAGACTAGCAGAGTTAGAGAGGTAAGTATTTTTAAACAGAAGTAGATTAGAGGTCTTTGTATTTTTTTAACATGAAATACCTGAGAAATGTCCCCTGGATTTCACAAAATAAGTTGACTGCTTTTCAGCAACTGAAATGATCACTAGAGGCTGCCAAATGTAATTATGTCATGAACATTTGAAATAAATAAAAAAGGCTAATTTTTCTCTTTATACCTGATGCTACAAAAGCACATCTGCTTGTCCAGGGAGAGAGCAGTGAAGAAATGGGACAAAAAATATAGAGGGAAGAAAACTTTTTGCCTTCACAATACACATGTTGAAGGGCTTCAGATGTGTTATCAGGAAGCCTGTTAGCCTAATCCTGAAATGTAATTCCAAGTAAGCACTTATGTTGTGATAGCACTAGAAAAGCTCAGATACAATGTAATGCAGAGGAAGGGTGTGTTTGCATGCTGTATATCCAGTGTTGGTATTAGCTCTTTAGTAATGATGATGACTTAACGATGCTGGTTTTCTTCTGAATAAGTGTGACAAAAATTTCTTCGAAGTCATAGAATCATACAGCTTAGGATAGTCTGGTTTAGACTTCTGGGTTGCCAGAACCACATCTAAGGAAAGGGCTGTTCAGGCTGCTGGGTACTTAGCACCAGCAGCTGAGACACGTCTTTGAGTATCCATCTTGCAAGTACTGCTGATTGGTGCCTGGTGAACCTGTGAATGCCACTGCGACTTCAGCTCCTTAGTGACAGAGTTCTTTTGAAATGATGACTTAAGTTCCTAAGTCAGTGGATTGTCCTTGAAAATATTTTCTTTTTCAGAGGCATGTTGAAAAAAATATGGTATTTGCTGTTACACTTGACTCACGGCTACCCTTGGCTGCAAGTGTTTAGATGATTGGATCCTATGTTAGCCAGTGTTTTTGAGATTGACATTCTTAGGAAATTTTTTTTTTTTAAAGCAGTTTTTTTGAACATTAAAAAGTCCTCTGTTCTTATGGGCATCTGGGCATTTCAGAGGCCCATCTTGGGATGGTGACAAGATAAATTGCTGTGCTGTAAGAGGGGAGCAAATCTCACAGGATGCTGAGCCACTGAATCTTTATACTGTATTCTTGAAAAAAAGAACATCTGTACCCTGTGGTATATTTCACTAGCTCTTAAACAACATCCATCACACTATATAGTGTCACTTGTATGGTTTAGTTGTGTCTGCTCTATATATTTGCATCTGACATTTTGTGGGGGTCTCATAAACAGACCACTCAGTGTAAATCAGGAGTCATACAACTTGCTACCGAGTTCAACACAATTATTTTTCTTTCAAAAAACTCATACTTTCACAAAGAAAACTAGAGTAGAATCTCAAGTTACTTTCACAAATTTCATTTCCGGTTTTGTCTTAAGTAGTGCTGTTATTAATGAATATTAGCTGGACCTTGATTTGAATTCATTGTATACATGTTTAAATTATGTTTTTTTTCTCTCTCTCTTTGTCTCTCTTCTTGTCTCTTTCCCCTTTTCAACAGTCCTGGTACCTGGGCTAGCTTGGTTCCTTTCCAAGTATCAAATAGGACACCGATCCTGCCGACAAATGTCCCAAATTATGGTTTGAATATAATTGGAGAGCCTTTCCTTCAAGCAGAAACGAGCAACTGAGGGAAACAAAATTAAAAGCAAAATTAAAATTAAAAAAAAATTAAAAATTAAAAAAAAAAAAAAAAAAGAAGAAAAAAGAAAAAGAAAAGAAGACAGTATGAGAAAAGAACCTGAAGAAAGAAGAACAAAAATAGACCAGCAATTGCAGCTCTTACAATCACTAATTCCCTTATGGTTGAAACTGAAGTGATATACAAAGGGTCGATGATATTTCACTGATGAGTAGAATGCAGCTCCTCCTAAGTAGCCTTTGTTATATGAAGTCCGCTGGGAAATAGATGTTCTGTCTCCGACAATATATTTTAACTGACTTTCTAGATGCCTTAATATTTGCATGATAAGCTAGTTATATTGGTTTAGTATTCTTGTTGTTTACGCATGAGATCACTATTCCTGGTTATCTCACAAAACAAAGGCTAGGCAGCAACAGCAGAGCTGCAGGAGGACGAGGGCCGTGAGCCAGCCATTTTCTCAACAGTCTGATTTCTAAATGTTTTAAAAATAAGCTCTGTAGCCTTTAGTTATCAGTATGGATTTATTAAACTTTGGCCCTTAATTCAGCCTTTTTCTAGTGTGTTATGCAGTTTGAAATCTTCAATCAGTATGAACACACAGGCTCTATGGAAGAAATGCCTCTATGCAGGTAAAAGTGTTATCTTCTCATGCAACAGTAAAAAAAGAAAAAAGTGACATTTTCCCCACTAAAGAAACACTTACAGAGGCAAGTGCAATTTAAAAATCGTATCTAAGAGGTCATCACTATAAGTCCTTCAGCCCTTGGACTCTAAATTGAGGGGATTAAAAATAAAAATAAAAAATTAGTTTGAACAAACTTATTTTTCCCCTCAGTTTTTGAGGGCATTAAAAGGCATTAAGTCAAGACAAATCACATCCTTTAGAATAAGAAATCAATGGAAACACAGCACTTATGTTGGTTTAGCTGCTGCCTCCACAGAGGGGTAGGATTTATTTATTTAAAGTTACTTGTTGCATCAAGAACCCATAGGGTTTACATGTGTCTGTAAAATCTACATCATAGAGACAAAGACATAGGCAAATCCATGTCACAAGGGCAAAGCTTTCCGTTTACAAACTGGTAATACCAGGATGGGGATATGTTGTATTTAAATAATGCACTCTTAATGTAAGTCTAATTACAGGGTGCTGTAAACTTGCATGGTGCTTTCAGAAGTTAGCCTTGTTCAACAATTTTCACATATTGACAGAAATATAATGTGCATGGGCAGACATTTTGCCTCTATGTCTCTTTAAAAATTTAAAATACTCTTTCCAGTAATCCTAATTTGCACGAAGATATAATGTCCACATTACGTGCCTTGCCTTGAAATCTAAAAAATGGAAAAAAACAAAAAAAGAAAAAAAACTACAAAAAAATTGACATCACTACACTTGTTTTGCTGCATTTATTATAATTTTAAATCTTTACCATTTTTATGACAAAATATTTTGTACTCCAGATGCGAAAAATGTGTGACATCGTGGATTTTTTAGACAGTTATACCTGTATCTCACATTTATAAAGCATATCATGGCTGTGTATAGTTGCCGCTTAAGAATTGTAATCGACCAGCAATATTTTCAGTATTTTGGTGTTTTTTCTATTAACCTTTCATGTTTTTCATCTTCCAATTAATATTGGGGGGAGGGGATACAAATTTATATGAATTATGCAATACCAAGTTTTGCCTATGTAGGTAGTGCTTTTAGCTGTATTGGTTATTATAGGTAAGTACACAGATTTAAAAAAAAAAATAATGTATGCTTTTTTTGTTTGTTTTAATTGACCAAAGTGGGTACTGCTATTTTTGCAGTGTGATGAGGTCCTTTTCTGTACTGAGAGGTGGACAGGGGATTTTTTTTTTATACATACATATATATATATTCTGGGGTTGGGGGGAGGATTTTTAACACTTTACAGTGTAGCTGTGAAGCAGTGCACCCTTAGCCAGGCAAGGGCTGCAAAGCAACTGTTCTGCCTACTGTGACAAACGTTCAAATCGGTTCCCTCTTTTTAACTTCCCACCTGGGGTGCAAGCTGAAATCATTTTTGGATTTAAAAATAAATAATGAATTCTGTTGGAGGCAGACTTGACTTGAGGAAATTGTTTTCCTTCGAGGTTTTTTTCGTGAGAAAGAGAGACAGACAGAGAAAGAGGTCAAGACCCACAGTGAGATGAAGCCTTTTCTATTCTGGCAAAGATATGGCATCCTGAAGTGTTCATGTTAGAAGATGTTTTTCGCTCAGAATGACAAAGACATTCACTTTGTCTAGGAAATGCAAGTACAGGGCCAAAATCTTCGCTGGCATAATTCCACTGACTCCAATGCCAGTGGACTCTGGAGCTGCTCAAGCAGAGAATTTTCCCCCTCATCCTGCTTGGTTTTTTTTCCTGTACATATTTTTTTTATATTCCATTCCCCTCTCACCCCACCAAGTTTCTTAATTCAGCATTTGAATTACAATTTTCAGCCTGCTTGGGCTATGTCAGAACTTTTCAGTCTTCTCATAGAACAGATCAGATGGAGACCTCTGGGGTGTAGCAGAGGAGTTTCTTTACACAAGGAATTAGACCATGGTGGAAATAAAAGCGTGTGTCCAGTAAAATCCCCTTTTGCAGACCAGTAGTAGGCCTGTTTCTGGTGACCTCTTACACAAAAGTGATCTTTGCAATGCATGGCTCTACACAGGGTGAACTTTTCTTTAAAGCCCAGTCTTCTGTTAGTGTGAAAGCAGAGGAGCACATAGTCCTATGGATGGGAAAATTCATCCCTTTGTAGTGTCTCTGCGTTTTTGAGGCTTCCTACCCTGGAGCAGTTGCAGAGTCACAGCTCCAGCAGCAGCCACCCCAATGAGCACTGGTCAGGGGTGCACCACCATCAGTCCCTTCTAGCTCCAGCTGTGGTTAAGAGCAGCAGTGGCAGCACACCCCCAGGAGGAGAGAGGGTGTAGGCAGGGCTTGAATGGCTACAGAGACAGGAATTGTAGGAAAATAAACCTTTGAGATTCAGCTAAACTGAAAAAAAAAAAAAAAAAAAGGATCAGATGCAAAGAGAAATGTGGAGTTCTTTAGTTCTTTTTCAGAACCTTGCTGTAAGTTGATTTGTTTGCTAGGCACATGGCAAAGTTTTGCTTGACCCAAGCACAGCATGCCTCAGACTCTGGCCTGGTAAAACAAAGTATGTGCTGTCCTTTATACATGTCATGATACACAGCAGTTTGGGAGGAGAGCTGTGCTGGGGGCATGTCCTTGATTAGTTCCATTAACAAGGTGTTCTCTGAAAGCCTTTCATTGCACATTGAGACAAAACTGGAACAAGTTCTGGCTTCAACATGAAATATCCAGAATGGTGATTGCCCTTTGTAGGAAGCTAGATGCCTTTAACAGAATTGTTTTGGTGGTGTTGTTTTGTTTTTTTTTTTTTTTTTCTTCTGGCCTCCCATATGAAAAAAAAGGTGAGCTTTTTTAGGGAAGTAAACTCCTTCTTTAAACTGGGTTATTCAGCAACTGTGGGTTTCTGTCCCCTGCCTCTCTAATAGAAATGCCTGCTTGGAAGATAATGAACTTTTCATTTATTGTATGTTTGGTTTTAGGTTGGCTTTGTTGGTTGGGTTTTTTTTAAGCTCAGCAGTCAAAAGATTAAGATGAGATTGAGAACTCAAATCCAGTCTCTGGCCTCCTCCTTCACCAGGAAGTGTATTCTGACTAAATTGAGCCACCCCGTTCTATGTGCACTGTTCTGCCTTTATTAAGTTGCTTTGCAGCCCTGGCCTCATGGCTGTGCCACTGAAGTGTGTTTCCCCTGGAGTGACATGAACGCTTGAGGCTTGACTAAGGAAAAAAAAAAAAAGGCAGTGAAGGAGACTGTACATAAAGACATGGCAAAAATATTAATTATAGCAATATAGTTGTGGGGTGATGTTCAGGTGGGCAGCTCCATTGAAAATATGTGAATGAGTTTGTGAAGCTGCAAGTAGCAAGAAGAAAGGATGATCTTCTGAATAAACCGCCTACCTTGTAGACAGTAATTTGTACACTGTATAGTTTTGTTATGAATTTTTTTTTAATTAAAATACCCTTGTTTGTAAAGCTAACTTTTTAACAATTATAATGGAAATGCATTTCCATTTTTAAACAGGAATATTCTTTGTTTAGAAACTGGACTTGGGTTAAAACTCTCCAGTTTCTTAATTTATGTATTAAAAAAAATCTGTCCATGTTAGGAGTTATTTCGCAGATTCCTATGCTTGAAAAGCATAGGCTACTAATCCTTTAAAAATGTAAATGGAGAAAAGTTATATTTTATGAAGGTTATTTTGTTGTATTTAGTATTGGAAAAGTTGGTTTTCAGAGCATTTCAAAATGTTGGAAGCACCACTGTCTTTTTTATTTTAGTATATATGGCCTTTAGCAAAAGTTTTTGTGGTTGTTACATGATGGTATTTAAGATTAGGTTCACAGAGCTATTCAGGATAGGCAGAGAGCTAAAACAGTACTTAAGTCTCACACAGCTGTGTCCTCAGGGAGCAGAATTTTGGATTTGCAACTTGTAGCTTCATAAGGACTTAATGAAAAAGATTGCACAAAGACATCTGTGACACCGGAGTGTGTTCTGTACCTAAACCTAAATTGTATGTACTGTGTGAGATTATGAAGGCTGCAGAAAGTTATCCCATATTCAGTGTACAGTTTTCACTTTTAATAAAAAAAACTCTCTAATGTTGCTGGCAGTAAGGCCCCAAGCATGACATCCTTTATGGTTTACATGATCCTGTCAAGGTCTTTTGTTAATGTTAACCAGCTGTATGCTCCTGGATTTTTTTTTTATTGTGTTTCTATAGAAAACTTTAGGAAAAAACCAGAGTAAAATCCCATGCCAGCTAATCAAGTTAAACAGGAAAGGCTCAAAGTTGAATGTTCTTCTCCATGCTGAAGGAGCCAAAAACTGCCTCCTTCTTATTTGCACTTTCTGCTAGTTCCCCAGTTTTATTAATTCCTCAAAATTGTGCGGTTGGAGGATAACATGGACCACTGATTTTGCCCTTTAACCCTGCACAATGACCTTTGCATCAGCCAAACTTATTGCCATGACAACTCTTTGTACTGTTTCCATGCCACAGCTCTGTTGGTCACATTGTCAATAGTAAAGGGGACAAGTTGGAGACGGTCAATTTTTACCTTTTTTTTTTTCTTTTTTTGCAATTTTTTTCTTCAATGGTTGTAAGTAGTTGTTTGGTTTTTTTTATGATAAAAGGGTTCACTAGTTAGTACTCTTTAGAAATATCTGTGTGTTGCAATTCAAATGTATGTTGAATTTGTGAAAACGGCTTCAGTGCCACTAGCATAATGATATCCTAGAATAAGCCTTTGATACTTTCATTGCATATCGTAACAGTAAAACAAGGTGGCCTAAATAAATGGAGAGCAGTGTGAGCTAGTGACACTAAAGCCAGTCTTTGTATTACTGTATTTTTGACAGAATGATTTTGAAAACTGTGCTACAGGGACTGATGTGGCAAATGTATCTCTATATGCAGAAGGAAGTTTTTTAAGAAGTATGGCTTATTATGCATTTTTCATTGAGGGCATTGAAGTTGCATGGACTGATAGAAGTTGATGCAAAATGAGAAAGAAACAAAACCAGCAAAATGTTTACCAAAAAACTCAAACAAATGAGCAGTGCCTGTTCAATTTCACAGTCTCTGTTGAGTTCAGTTGTAAATATGTTTCAGATAACATTTTCTTCAAAAATAATCTCTACAACATTGTAGAATGTGAGGGGTTCCTCAATCCCAGGCATAGGCTTCTCAAGAGCTGCATTAGATTATGTCTTCATCAAGCTGTTAATTTGTGCTTATATCATATAGGACTTTTAGTAATCTGGGAAGAGGCACCCCATCTCAATGATATTTCTCTGAGAAAAAACTTTTGTAGGGCTGTGTATTTCTTTAGATACATTTAGTACAACTGTAGGTGACAAGTAGTCAGTTATTGCTTGCTAGCTACATACCAGGGTTGATCCATTTTAAAACTTTTGGCATTTTTTCCCATACTGTAGGCCATAAATCGTGAAGGTTACATTTTAATTAAAAAGAAGGTGCGTGCAGAGTCTTTGTGTAAGGAACCTTCACTAGTAGGATGCATTACAGTACAGCTACTTAATTTTGGAATTAGGGCCCTCTGGCATTAGACCTGATTTTAGCCTGAGTGTTAACAAAGGTTTTTATTGTGCCTGGTTGGAGGATAAAATGTTCTTTCTGGTACTTTTTTTTTTTTAGGTTACAAATGAACTCAACTGCCACAAGTTTTAAACTGGTGTAAATCAAGCTTGACTTAATGTGATTGTTACTGTTATATCCAGCCTATACTGCTAGCAGCTGCTCATACTGCAGTCAATTACTGGAAGCGGATATATTTCCTATGCAAAAACTGTTTAAACAATAAAAATGAGCTATGCTACAGACTTGGTCTTATGTTTTCTTTTCTGTCTCTAAGAGTCATAATTGCTAATATCTTAGAAACAAACTTTAAACCTTGTAGCCTAATAGCATGGCAGAATATATGCAGTTCTGTGTATACCTAGTTTAATTTTACCATATTTGTTTGCTCACATTTGGGCTTAGCTTACACTAAAAAAGGAGGAGAACAAGAACAGAAAGAGATACAATCAGATAACCAGGTCAATTTAAATTTTACCTTTTGTTTTCATCATCATGTTCAACCAAACTAGTAATTATACAGGTGATCTTGGTGCCAAACTGATTTTTGCTTTTATATATTCTTCACATATATTTGTAGCTCTGTAGCTGATTATTGTATCACTATATAGATTCATACTAGTAGTTTCCTATACAGTTTGGCAGAAAGACAAATCACATTCCTAGGCCCCTATCCTATCTTGCTTTTTCTGAGAACCAAGGTAAAGACATTCTCCCATAAACAACTTTCAATGAAGAGGGGCTTCAGAAGAGGGTAGGACCAAAAGGAGGAATTATCTCAGCAGCTGTGTTCTAGCTGGGGATTCTTGTCAATTTTGCTAATTTGCTAAACTTATAAAACCATACTTGCTCTATGTCACGTGCATTTTTGGTACATTTTCGGTGTGTATTTCAGTGGGTTTGTGCACCTGAGGGGACTATTCATAAAAGGTAGCTGTATTTTTATCACCTAGTTATATAATATATAATATAGATATAGATATGTAGATACATATTACATATTATAGATACATATTATAGACATATAATATGTATCTGATTCATTACTTTAAGGACCAGAAAAAGGCATCCATCTGCACTGCATCTCCTGTGATGTGAGATTAGGCACGATAGCAAAAGGTTAGGAGACCTCTCTTTTGTTTTATTGTTATTGATTTGTGACAGAGAGTCAAGCTTTGATTTCTTAATTCTCTTCATGATTACATTTTTGTTAAATAAAGATCCAATCTTCCCAAAATTCTTCCTGAAACCAGAAGACTTTTTTTTTGGGTCAAGATCTTTCAACTCTACAAAAGAATTCTTTTTCATAAGTGTGAATTACGTGTATATATGGCATGTTTTATTCAGTTCAGGTTCTGGGAAATAAAAAGTTTTCTTCTCAGGCCACTAGGATTCCATGAACCAGTACCAAGACTTAACAAGTAATATGAATATGGTCAAAAGACTGGTGGGACAATAGTGTAAAGATTTAAACTGGATTGCATATAAATCACCAAATTTTGCCCCACAGTGAAATGAAATAGCTGTCCATATACTTAGATAAAAGTATTCTTCAGTTTCTAGACCATAAGTTTATCCAGTTGCAACTCATAATGTGAAAAATATAAAATGGTTTTCTTTCCTGTTTTTTCTCTACTGATTTGTGAGCACAAAGACCATTTCTTTATTAAATCCACCAAATTTTCTGTGAGAGGCCATTTTTGTGTGTATGTCTTTCCAAAGCAAGTTGTCAGGCATGAAAATGTAGGAAATTAAAATTATTTTTCCTGCTGGAATTTCATTGAATGGTGCCATTTGGCCGTGATTTGAAGACTATATTAAGGCCCTCAGCTTTCATGTTTAAAGCTCCAAACCAGAAAACCTTCCTGAATAATCCAGAGACAATTAAGTTCAGTCCTGCCTCCCTTTTCTTGTAAAAAAATGCCCTACTTCTCCAGTCACTCTTCAGGCCACTGCAAAGCATGCCACTCATGAAGCCTGCAGCAATCCTGCCTGACTTTGATCCCCCATTCTGTGCATGCCAGCTGTATGGTGGCACTGATGCAAATAGCTGGAAAGAGAATGGCAGCTGCCTGATACTGTCACTGCCCCAGCCACACCTGCAATGCCATGCTGCAAATGCTCAAGGTATACAAGACGTCCTAGAGCACCAATGTGAAAGTAGCAGGAAGGAGAGAATGCAAAGACTATGGCTTGCAACTTTGTGGGGATTCAAAAAGTGGAACGCTCCTGGTTCAGGCCTTTCTGCTTTCCCATTTACAAGATTTTTGAGAAGAAATGGACAAACAATATTTTTTTTCCAAGCCCTGTGTTATTTTTGTGTATTTTCCCTTGAGCTGAAAATTGAAATTGAAAAATGACTTAATTCTTGACACCAGGTCCAAACACATGCACAAGCAACAAAGTACATGTGTGCAGAGCCATCTCAAAGATTTTTTGCTGCTTAAGTCATTACATGAAGTTCTGAAGTCTTTGCTATATCAGGGTTTCTTTCTGAGTTTTGTCTTATTTTTTATGCTGGTTACAGATCTAAATTTGCACAGTAAAACTGTTGGTCAATCAGCTTCTGGTTTCTTGTGTAAAGGTTAAAGCAAACGTAACATCTTGCTTGTGAGCCTCAGCCCATGGGCATCCATTTCTTTGGGGATGTTACCCTGATGTTCTGTTTCTTTGGACCTGTTCCACTGAGTGCTAGGAGACCCTTAGGAGTGTTTAACTGCCAGTATCTGAGCCACATCCGGGAGTGTCTATGAACACAGGGAGGTTGCTGAATGCTCAGCACTGAACCATATTTTGTCTGGAATTTGCTGGAGGGAAGAATATTGCTGCCATCCAGGTGATCTCATGCACTTCGTCACATCTCCATTCAAGAGAGCTGCAGCCTGAAGTCTTTCTGGTAAGGGGGATTGTTTAACAGAATGGTATAGATAGGTTATATAAGTCACTCTAAGAAATGGTAGAACTATGTCCACTAAGATTTAACAACAGAGACCAGTCTAAAGCAAGCTGTTGACATTATCAGACTTTGACAGACTTAAGCAAGACCTCACCAAGATCTTCATTAGAAGATGTATCCAACTTCTGCCTGGCAAATACATATTTAGAGCATCCACTAATAATTTATTTAAGGTCCTTGACACGACACCAGCCAGTATTAGCAAGGCCATTACCCACAAATGTTCAGGGACTGAGCTGCTGAGAGATGTAAAGAGTTGAGCAAGGACTCAAGTGTGTATTGAACTCAATTTACTTTTTATGGCATTCAACATTATGTTGGACCCTGGTCCACTTTTGTTACTCTGTCATATCAGTATGTTCTCCGGACAAAGAATGGAATGAACAAAGTTACAGGACATTGTAAAATCTGAAACTTAAGAAAAACCAACGTGTGGGAGCTATAAGGACACCACTGGTCTTTGATATCAACATTCTGTTACAGTGAGTGTCTGCACATGTTGTTACAAGGGATCTAAACAGAACCTTCTGCTTTAAAAAAAATTGATTGAGGAGTAGGTGGGACCTCTTCTCTGAAATAGCTGACTGATGTCGTTGGGAGTCAATAGAATCCCTCAATTGATTTTTAACAAGTCTTATTTAAAAACACCTATATTGCTGTCAAGGCACCTTAATTAAGTTGAACACATTTTTTTTCCAGGTCTTAATATTTATACCTCTCTCTTTTTTCCCCTGAGGTGGGTGTCTTATGGTGAAAGCAGATGTTCAAAGCAGAAAATAGTTGATGCAGCTAAGATGATGCCCACTGCTAAAAGAATTGTCTCCATTGACTACATTTAGATGCACTGCAGCTGCCAAAACCAGCACACATTGGTGTGGGCAGACAGGCAAGAAATTCTGATACACCACAGGAGTGGGGAGAGATACATTTCTACATAACTGACAAATCAAGCTCTGCGGCACTGTGAAGCTGGAACCATTATTAATTGTAAGTAGCTGTCTCTTCGATTTTTCAGAAACTCTCAGATAATTGCTGATGTTTCAAAAAAAACTAATGTTTCCCCCAGTTAGAGCACTGAAATGCTACACAATGCAATGAAGTCATTCAAGGATAGGTGGGGACTTTAGTACTTAAATATTTTTCAGGTTTATTCTGGTTGTAAAACACCTCTCTCCCAAATTATTTGAGACTGAAATATTTCCCTCAGTGTATTTTTCTGATGAGGACACAAAATGTCACAGTTACTTATAGTGGATTTGTTTCACAGACCAGAAAACTTGGATCTGTCATAACCATTAGAAGCCGAGTGTATTTTTTGTTTCATGGAGACAAGAATACAAAGATAAGGTTGGGATTTTTTTTGGTGGTGTTTTGGTTTTTCTTCTTTTGTTGCCTTTTTTTTCTTGTTCTTTTTAGGTGTGTTGATCTCCTCCCACGCTCAGTCCCTCCTTTTGGAAGTATATGATATAGGAATTCACTTTGTATCCAATACCGGAAATATCTTATGTATGCAAGTTTATTTTGAATTTGAACAGGAGAGGAGGAAACACACCATAGTATTCATAAAATACCCTCAGTAATAAGAAAATTAACTAAATATAATATGATGCCTCTAAGACTCAGAGCTTGCACAAGTTGGAAATATTACTATGTGGACGGTAGATGAGTTAAGGCACTTTGGGGGATGTGAAAGTGAGATAAGCAGATCACGCAAAAAAATCACTGCAATCAGATGTTCACCTGTTAAGCATTACTTAGTGTCTCCTGGGCATGGTAAGCTAGCATCACAGTGGGATGACTGTGCCATTGCAAGTGCCAGGATCACTCTGCTCAGGAGGAGACAGCAGCAGGAGCTGTGGGATTCTGGGCAAGCCTGAACTGGTGTATCAGTAGGAAGCTCTAACAGTATGTGCTGAGGATGGTGTGCTCCTTTAGGATAGTGGCTTTCAACCTTTGGTCCTAAGAAATCTTGGGGGTCTTTGGAACACTTCTGTGAAGGAGTGGAATAGGGAAGATTATCACATAGTTATGTTTCTAAGGAGACCCCTTCACAGCAGTTTTTAAATTGATAACCCTTCTGTTCAGACTTGTGATGTTTCATGCAAAGAACAGTGTGGGGAACAAAACCCCCTGCTATCTTACACACTTAAAAGTTAATTCACTTTGAATTTTGATAATTGTTCGGAGGCTCCCTGGAGGATGATATTAAGGTAAGACAAGAAAAGAAAGAGTCTTGTCCTGTGCTCAAGGATGAATTGTTTGTGGGCACATCATCTTACTGTGAAACATCAAAACTCTCTGTTCCCAGTGCTCTAGGGACTGAAAAGACAGACAACTGACATATCCAGACTAACAGCTGCTTTCATAAACAATTCCTGCTGCCAGTACTGTCCTCATCTTTCCATGGGTTCACAAGGTTCTTCTCCAGTACACTCAGCGAACCCCCTTCTCTTTCTTGCCTTTACCCTAATTCTTCAGTTGCTTATTCTCCTTACATACCATTCCCCGCTCTCTCAGCCTGATGTCAGTCAGAGGTTCCCTCATGCCATGTGTCCTCCTTGTCTCTCCTGAGGGTGAAAGATGGTAGAGTTGGATCACTCTGCCCCAAGGAGGGAGGTGGCAAACCATGGTTGAGCCGGAGCTCAAGTAGGATCCCTCCTCATCCCAGGGAGCAGTAGAGGAACAAGTGAGCACCAAGAGCATCTGCAGGGGTGACAGATATCCTGCCCGCTTCTTCACCTCCAGTGAACCAATTCTGGTTCCAAGGAACAGCTATGCCACAGTGCTACTATGTCAGAAGAGCCTCTCCAGGCTGACTTAAGGTTGGCTGACCTGATGTCTCAAGAGAAGGTTGGACCTGCTAGGTTCAGTCATCCCAGAATTAATCTTCAGATAAAGGTATATTCTGTCTTGGCTGCACTTAAATCCAGTTTTTAATGGTGTCTATTAAAATAAACTAACAAAAAGTGAGAATCTGTGATAGGCATATGTTTTATTGTTGGGAGCTGGATTGTTTTGTCTGATAGAGACAGTCAAATGATTATAGTACTGTGAGGAAAAACAGTTTCCCTTTGATGCATTTGCTCCAGTGTTGTGGTGAAAGCAAGAGAGACTTAACCAAGATGGTTGAGTTATGCTGGTAGACAAAGCCTTTCTGAAGGGCTTTGTTAGGCATGAGTGGAGAAATAGGTGGGGAGGTTCTGTCCAGAAGTATCAAGAAAAGGGAAAATTCCTGCAGCTTGATCATAGTATAAGGCAAAATTATTATTTTGAGTTATGTTTTCTAGAAGTTAGCAGCAAAAGAGTGGATTGGGAGCAATCTATGGAAATGAAGGAAGGATTTGTATAGGAAGGGAATGTTTCAAATTAATGGCTCCTAGAGGCAGCTTCAAGGATATATTCACTTCCTGTTCCCTAGGACAGGCAGTAATATCTCAGGGGGTCTGTGCTTCAGTCAAGTCCCCAGGCTGAGGAAGCAGGGCGGTGTGAGGTGGGGTCAGGAGCATGTGCTAGGACCAGACTGCTCTGTGCTCAGCAGTGGCTGCTGATACATGGTGCTGTACCACAGAATGTATGAGAAATTAAGCAGGAATATTAAAAGCAGTCTATAAACAGGAGCTTAATCTCTAATTCCTCTGTACAGCCCAGTCTACTGACACCAAACTTAAATGCTCTGCTCTTGGTCTTGTGAGCCATTATTCAGGCACATTGATGACACCCATACAGTGGAAAGATACTTGTGCTGAATTAAAAATCTGCTTTCAAAAAAATGCAGGCACTTCCTGAGGGGCATGGGTTAAATCAAAATCATTATCTTTAGCTCTTAGTAAAGAGCTAAATCCAGAGCAGATGCAGGAGATAATAAAGTTCGCTCAGATTCAACAATTTTTAATGTTGTTTCATAAGAAAAAGTAGCCCTTGAAGCCAGTACAATTTCAAGGTTGTATTTTGAGAGCTACACATTGAACTTTCCAGTTGATTT
>JBBMKD010000115.1:43437932-43449252 GCA_037834095.1 Argya squamiceps
GTATTATTGCATTTATTTGATTTTATTTTTTTCTTTTTCTTATTAAATTGTATTTCTGACTTGGAGCCTCTCACTTGCTTTGCTTTCAAACCATTACAGTGCTTTAGTGTGGTCTGCTCCATCTCTTCCTGCATCTTCTTTTCTGACCTTGGTGTTCACAGGTCCATTCCTCAGACATTTTTCCTCATTCTTCACTGTCTGTGCAGTATTTTTTGCTCATTCTTAAATATGTTTTCCACAAGATGTCACAACTTGGCTGATGGGTTCAGCTTGTCCTGTGATGGGTCTGTTGGAGCCATCTGTGCCTAGCACAGTGCACACTAAATTATTCCACAGAGGCAAACTCATACCAACACCTTGACACCTACATTCAGTACAGTATGCTTGTCATTTTCCTCTGTCTGATCTACCCTTAGGATTAGAGGTTTGGTAACTACTTTGTGCTGCAAGAAAACAGAAAAGTTTTTGTAGCCACAGTTGATATTACTTTGTGGAACTACTCATGCAAAATTCATTCTATTACTGGCAATTTTGTTTTTGATGAGAAATGATTCTTTGAATGAAGTAATGGAGGAAGTGATGAGCTTCTCAATGGATGTACTTGGATGAGGAATAAATTTGGGGAACTGAAGCAGAGGGCAGAGAGCCAGCCCGTGGCTGTGGGACTGCTTATCTAAGCACTTTGAAATAATTCCTCTCTTGTTAACTTCCAAACAAGATGCATGACAGTTACTTTTGAAAAGGCTCTAGCTCAGTAGCAGGAAGAGAAAATGTCCCAGTCATTTCTGGAAGTGGAAGAGTGGAGACAGGCATTACTGTTGTTGTGTAAGCTGCTTTGAGGGCAGAGGGAGCAGCAAGCCTTGTGACTGATCAAGGCAATGAATTGAAATGACTGACAAGGAAATGAGGACTCTGCAGTAGTACGTAAAACTAACCCCAGATTGAACTTATCAGTTGCCTCACACATTCTGGTCTTCAAAAAAAAAGACATTTTTTTATTTCTAGGGACAAAGGGATAAATAGATCATTTTTTCCTCTTTTAAGGTCTGTCCAACAGCAGAAATTCTAGTGTCTGCACGTGTTTTAACATCCCGAAGAATATGAGTAACTACAGTGCTCTCTGTGTGCAGTGAGTTAAGGGCTGATCTAACCTTCCAGAGGCTGTAACTACCTATGAACACTCTTCCCAGGGATGAGGAAAAAATAGTGGGAAAATATTCAATGGAAGCTGTGTAGAGACTAGCTAAGATTAATGATTTTTTCAAAATTATTTTAATCTATTCAGTCCATAAGAGCAGGTTTCTACATGATTGCAAAGAGTTGGAGATGACATACAAAACAAACCCATAAGATAGACTAACAGTACTTACGGGAATAGGATGATGCTACAAGCCAGGTGTTTTTCCTGTCCCACACGATAATTTTAGAGTGAAGGGAAATACATGGAAGTGGGCTGCAGCCCTATTACGGGCACAGCCAGTAGAAAAGTTATGCATCAAAAGCAGCTTGTTGTTTCTCAGACATCTTTTTCGTATGCCTAAACGTGTGACATCACCTGGAGTACTGGCAGGTGTTTCAGGATCTGGGATTCCAAAATCATTCAGACCATTCCACAGATAGCATTCCCTCATATGTCAACTCATTGTGGTAATTCTCATATCACAAAACACTAAAGTCTTGTGATATATTGCGTGTTTGAAGACAGCAACAAAAAAAAAAGAATTATTTTTTTGATGCATACTTTTTTTAAAAACACAAAACCATTTCTTCCTATCAAAATAGTAAAAAGTGTCTCTTGAGTGGGATTTAGGATATTCTGCCTAATGACTGAGATAGAGTCTCAAGATTTTATATTAGAGCAACTAAAATATTTTTCTTCTTGCTGGGCCTTTTAGGATTGCACTATCCTATGTTCCAATTCAGTGACACATAGGTTCTAATAGAATATTTTGAGAGCTCTTTTTCAGAGCAGAAGTTCAGATTCACAGTGGGAGCACAGTAAAGAAACCCAACATCAGAGAGAGGTGCAGTAAGATTAACAGCATTGCTGGTCTAGATGTAGGAACTGACAGTTCCTATTAGTTCATCATTAGAAAACTGACAGTTACTATGGGATTAACATATTTCCAAAAAGCCAGTTGAGCAAAATGCTACAATGAACTGTGCAAATACAACCTGTATTATAAAAATAATTATACGTGTCTGTATTATTTTACTGCATATATTCCTGAAGTGTCCTGAAGACTTCTAAAATATTCCAACTTGTGAAAACAGAGTGATTTTGAACACTCAAGAAAGACTTGCTGTTTTATCTATTGGACTAAACCATTATAACGGACTAAAATATATTGGACTAAAACATTATACTCACTCAGACTTGAGTTTCAATGGCTGTTGTTCAATCACAGTTCATATTTGTGTATTAATAATTCAGGAATCAAAATGCTTTCTGTGTTAGACAAAACTTGCCACAGCAAATGTGGCATAAACAGATGCATCAAAACACAAGAACACAGAGCAGCCAACAAATAAGAGCACACTTACAGAAACATTTGTGTTTTCATAAAGCACAAATATTGTGCCTTACTGAACAATGGCATGGGAAAAAATTATGAATGAGTCTGTGAGATTAAATTACTCTTTTTACAGTGATCATTACTATTGTAACATTTTTCAAATCTGAGCAGCCAGCAAAACATGTATAATCTGGCTTTAACAAACATGTAGTAGTTTGAGTCTTCCTTTGTCCTATATACATTTAATCTTTTTTGTCCATGTCCATTGTCAGAGACTTCATGAAGCACTTCCTTCTATCTGTGTGCAGGAAAATTAGGGAATGTGCTGTTTTGCTTTTTGCATTTTGTTTGTTTATTTTTTTGTTTTCTTTCCTGCACATTCAGTTTGGTTTTAAGCAGAAATAGCTTGGGTTCTACTAGAAATACTACTGTCTCCAGAACACATAATGAGAAAAGTGAACTATTCTTGAGGTCCTTTTTGTTTTTAAGTAGATTTTTATAAGCTTCTCTCAACCATAGACATTCTTCATGCTGCAAAAGGAAAAGCAAATTCTCTGCCTGTCTCATGTGAATGATCTCATGTGACAGAGAAATGAGTTCTGTGGGAGTGTGAAAATGGCTGACAGGGAGCAACCATTTTGTTTAAGGACTTCCATCTTGTTATTTGTGTGCTAAGTTAAGGAGTTTGCCCGGCGACAGGTTTCTATTGGTTGAAAGTTTGGTTTGTAAGTTAAATGTCAATCACTTTATGTATCAGTTTAGGGGGCTTGCCAGCCATCCCGAAGCCTCTCCCACTTAGAAGATACTTCTGAGGGGAGACGCCGGGTGGTTGGTTGGCTCTTTCCCGCCTTAGTTCTGATTCGTCCAGGTCATATCACCCCATGCTCGAGCCTCGATGTTATTGGTTGTTTGTGTTGCAATGTAAAAGACACCACCCTCGTATAAAAGGTCTGTTCCACTGAGCCGGATTGTCTCTTTTGGGGCTCCGGCTGTGAGGTGAGGATAGACTGTCCAATAAACTCCAGTTCTTTTCCCCCCCAGAAGAGTCCCTCTCTTCTTTGCCTGCTCCAAGTGTTTTACGAGTGTTTGAGTGCTGTCGAGCGACCGCCGTGACCGCGGACCGTCCTTTGGTTGCGGACGCGCCTCTTTCAGCTAGCCGGGGTTGGGAGGCATGTGGCTTTTGGGCCATTCCCAGAAGTTTACCGCCACAGAGTTCTACACTTGAGATAAGTTTGCAGGGCCTCCTGGGCTAACCTGTAAACTGACAGACTCAACGCTAGTCCAACTGATGTAGCTTGGCACAGCTGGTAATATAAGCTCAGTAAATGACTGAAACTGTGTGAAGATGGAGGTTGAATTTACACATCATATGTCAAATACAGGGCATTCTCTCAAGGGGAATGTTTAAGTGAACAAGTGGAAGAATATTTGGCAATGGGCCAAGTGCTCACCAGTGCACCCTGTATTCTGCTTCTCCTTTAGATCATGGAGGCGTGAGGAAACATTTATCTTCCCAAAGATACAGGAATGAATTAAGGTAATAAGTACTTCCATTCTCCAAAACACACTACTTCTCAAAGTCAGGCTGACTTTGCTCATATGCAACAAAGAGCACAATAAAACAGAGATGACAAAAAAGAAACTGAGAAAAGAAATAAAACTTTTTACCAAGGTTACTGATCAAATGTCTAACAAGCAAAAATTCCCACTTTGAGGTGCAAGGGAAAAATTCTCTGTAAAAGCCAGATAAATTTTGCAATTGCAATTGCGTTTGTAACTTACTTCCTTCTAAACCTAATGGCCTAGCCCAAGAAATTGCTGTGTCTCATTATAAAAAGCCCAAACAAAACTGAGCACCTCTTGATCTTTGTTTTGTGTTGTTTTAGTCCATGAAGTTTACAGGCAATGAAGATCACCTGTTTCTTTGTGATACATCTTTCTCTTCAGTGGATGACTACTAAATAATTTCTGTTCACACAAAAATGATTCACACAGTAACACCTTTTCTGACCCATGACCACTATGCCTTTCTTCCACTGCAATAAGGGGATGGCTAAAGTATTAGCTACATGGTTTGCCCTGAAGTATGAAGAGAAGAACACTTCTTCAAAAGAAGCATGTAATTTCCTATAGCTGAAGACTAACTTTTGTTTCTACAAGGAAATATCTCTGGGCTTATAAAATAAGGCAATAGATCACTGATATCACAGTAAAAAATGGATATTTCTCTGGTTAAAGAAAAACTGGAAAATTACCTTTTTCTCTTAACTTTAGAAAGGCTGTCTTCAGGGTTTGTGAGAGGAATCCTATGGAGCAACAGGAAATTTTTCACTCTGTAGGATTTAGCTAAGATGAGCCTTAATAATGATAAACTGTGGTTTGTTTGGGATTTGTGTGAGGTTTATTAAAATGCTTTAGGCCTCTAATACAAAAATTATTAGGACAAGTCCAAGTTCTCCCTACCCTGAACATAAATTCTGGCTCATGTCAACATTCACTGAATATTTTTGATTTTATTTTGGTAGTTCATGAAATGGGAAATACAGCTGATCATGCTCACAATATATGCAACTCATGCTAAAAGTGAATGGAAAAAATATAGGAAGACTTACCACCACTGAAATAGATTGGCAGTTTATTTTAGGACTTAGTTGTGGTGGTAGCAAACACAAAGCATTCGTGCTTCTCCTTCTCCTAAACATCAGATTTAAATCACACCATTTTCCTTGTTCACGTGTTAAATTCTAAGGTAATCAAGATAAGATTGTATACTGAAATGTTATCTGGACCACTGTGCCACAGGTCCTAACTAGGACCAGCCAGAAAGGCAGTGGTTTTAAACATTTGTGTATTTAAAGACATGGCCCCCTCCTTTCAGTGAATTGCTTTATTCCTGCCTGCTTTTTTCACAAAATGTTCTAATTGAGATTCTGGCTATTGTGTTATTAAAATTTTCTTTTACTTTTTCCAGTTGCCCCTGTATCTTGCGGCACAAATTCAGGATTTTTCTGACAGAGAGATTGCTTACTGACACTGATTTTGTGCAAGTTAGCTTTATTAGAGGTGAACTACAAGTGCTGGGAGGATAGTATTATCAGAAATATGCTCTTCTTTATCTCCCCTTCCATTCTGAAATATTCTCTTTCTTTCCACCTTAAACCAGCTGGCAAATTTATACTGAGATTTCTCCCCAGTCTGGCCATCAGTTTAGTTACTGCAGCCCCCTCATTGGTGAAAATGGCTGAGCCGTGCTGCACCGCTGTTATGGCTGCAGAATGACCTGGAGATCTGAAGCAAAAAACAGATGTCTCAATAAATTTTTGTCAAAATGTAATTATCTTGGGAGCAGGGAAACAAATAGAGGGATAGGCAGAACCAGATGCGTGACTTTAAAATATGCAATCATAATAACAAGGAAATTTTGAATAACTGTGTGGAGGAGCCAATGACTGCAGAGAAGAGTTCTTGACTTCTCGTGATTATGATTTCAAGTGAATCCTGAAACTCAGTTTCTGATAATGGTGCTCAAAGCAGAAACAAGGAGGGCTGCAAAAAAAAATAACCCTGAGTGTTTTTTCACAAATAAATCTTTTCAAATATGACAGCCTATCTTTCCCCAAGGAATCCAGCCAAGCTGCTTCTTCCTTTTTAGCAAATTAAACACTGTAGATTTTGAATGGTAAGTAATGGTGGGAGTTAATTTCTCTAAGGCGTCAGGTTAAATAACATAAGTAGGGAAAACTAATTTACTCAATCAGTGTGGGACTAAAAGGTCCAAAAAGAAATATTTTTTAGTGCTGGTTAAACATTAGATAATTCAATTAATTTCAAAGAGAGATGTTTTTGTTTGTTTGGTTGGTTGGTTTTTTGTTTGTTTTTCTTTTGTTGCTGTTGTTTTTTTTTCTTTTTTAAATCAGAAAAGACCATTCTACAGCTGCATTTAAACAAAATGTTTAACTTTGTTAAGCTGCCTTTTAGGTGAATATAAAATGCCATATTCAGCTGTTATGAGTAATGCTGCAGAAATTCTAGGGAGGGCTTCCTAGGAGCACGTGGGTTCTCACCCCGTGCAAAACCCAGTGCCATTCCCTGAAGCACTGCACACTCTCACTTCATATGTCTGCTGATCACCTTACCAGAAATGCCTGCATATACCTGAAGCCCTCTGTGCAGCCAGGCTGTCTTACACATATTCTTCTCTCCAGGAGACTTGCTGGAATTTTTAGAATTATAAAATGTTTAATTTTAATTTTAATTTTTTGTTTAATTTTAAAATTGCACCTCTACTGAGGCAAGTTTTAGCTCACTCATTGGAGAGGCTACTCCCTCGTTTCCCCTTTTTTGTCCAAAGTTCTCATCTGTCCTATGAGTATAAAGGATTCTGGTGTTGTTTTTCTTCACATGGAAGTAAGAGTTTATGGGAAGTGTTCTCACAGCTTGGATAGTTGGCTGGGATCCATTCTGTGAAGAAGAGTCAAGATTATTCAGGAAACAGTAAAACTTTACTCCTGTATCTGACACGTTGTTTAAATAGTTTAGGCTTTGAGCACATCCATGGCCAATTTATGAACATGAAAAAGAGAAAATTTGCAAGCCAGTTTTCTTGGAAAAGGAGATTGGTTCCTCCTGGCTTGTTTTAGTTGTGCTACCAGACACAAAGTCAAAAGTTTTGTTCTGTCCATAACTTAAGAAATGTCTGGGACCCCTTATTTAACCTCACTGGTTAGAAAGAGCTGTTTCTGGTTTTGTTTAATAAATACGATAACTGAATTATGGAAGATAACAGCTTAGAAACTTCATTAGCATGACAGTTTTTCCCCTTTATATGGCCTATTTTATAATTGATATTGAATAATATTCTCCCATTCCCCAAATATCAGGTGTTATTTAGTCTTCAAGGATGTTCTTTCATAGGCAAAGAAGACTAACACTGACTGACTCTAACAATGAGCATCCATTTCCCTTCTCCCCCACTGATATATTTCCAGTTCTTTGCAAACAGCCATTGGATAGAAAAAGTGGTGAGGCATTAAAACTATGTAGGAATGAAATTCTAGAATTCATGGTAACAAGTCTACTGAATTTTATTTCCCTCTGAATAGCAACAGCCCTAAAAGCCTGGCATAAGTAGATGCTGTTCAAAAATAACTCAGGAAGAGAAGATTTGCTATTCTGTGTTTTAGCCTGAAGATGAAGACTGAAACTAAAAGTTTAATTACAAGTTGATAATTTATTCAGTTGAACAAGCCTAGCACTTCCAAAGATACCTTAAAGATTAGTTATCCAGGTTACTAATTTTCAGTGGCTGTGGACAGATGATTTTAGCTTTACAGGTAGACTTTAAAAAGTATTTTGAAGATATAAATATGAACATAAAATATTGTCAGGCGTCAGAAGTCACCTGAGATCTAAGACAAAGTTGAAAAGAACAAAAATCAAAGTGTGCTTCTTACCTGGTTAGAGCTGCCTCACTATGGAGGTGACCAGGTTTTTCCATGGTAATCCTTTTATTCTCCCTGTAAATGCTTAATATAGCCAAAATATATCTAAAACGCAAATTTAAGTCCTGGCAATGACAAGTTCTAGATTAATTACTATATTGAAAGGATGTCCAGGCACTGGAACAGGCTGCCGAGGAAGTGATGGAATCACTTGCTCTGGAAGTGTTAAAAAAAGAAGGAGATATGGGACTTGAGGACATGGGTAATCTCTGAATATGGCAGTGCTCAGTTAAGAGTTGAACTCAATTGTATTGGAGGTATTTTGCAACCTCTGCAATTCTGTGATTCTATGAAAGCAAATGTATAGATGAAGCATTTAGAACATTATCTCCTTACTTTTTAAAAAGGTAGTAGAGTTTTTTGTTATATACTCAAATAAATCCTGCAAACCATAGGATTGATTATGTTTATTTTCATGGTGATTGGGGCCAGAATATCAGGATTTAGTAGTGCATGCAATACATCTGCCTATTGGACCACAGTCTTGTATTGTATGGCATCTATATTATTAATTAATAATTTATGTTAAATTCTTAATTTATTAAAATATATATATTCACAAATTCTTAAAAATAATTTTGGCAACTTGGTTATAAAGCACAGACATATCTGTGGACTGTACCTTTTTGTCACCCTTATCAAAGTTGTCAGAGGGTACAACATAGTTTATAAACATGCACATATGTATTTATACAACAAGAAATGCTGGATAGGAAATCCTGAGATCTGCAGCGGCTAAGCATGACCTGCTTGACCTGCAAAGTAATAAATAAATAGTCTCCTCCAGGTATAAACTAAGAATGCAAAGTTCTGCAGTCTTTTTCAAGACTGAAAAGTGATAAATTGAAATTCAGAGCTACAGGAAAAGAGGGTTAGAATAGAAAGCACTATATGACCTTTGTAACATGTTATTGTAGGATGTCTGAATAGGCATATGCATCTATATAAACAGGATGTTAATCATTTAGGCTATGAATTGCAGGAGCAGCAAGGACAGAAAATCAGAACTACTTTTCATTTCTTGATGTTTTAAAAAGCCTGCTACCTACTTAGGGAACTGTCTTTTTATAGAGCAGAAAAGTGTATTTTCACTAATGCACTGTATCAGTTAGATAATCAGATGAAGAGTGAAACTATCAAACATGTAAATAACAAGGATGATCACCTGTGTTCTACTTCATTGTATTGACCATTTTGTAAATGTGTAATGTTTATTGCTGGTTAAATTTTATACGTCTAGCTTTAGAAAACTTTAGAGAGAGAAGTTAACATGCAAAATAGCTAAATTTCAGTGCATATGATTGGAAGGCCCTGGATTCCTTGTCCTTGATTTAAGTTAAATAACCAAATAGTGGTTGGATTTAAGCATAAATTCTGTGTTTTTTCAGCACAGAATCTGTCTATGATTGTCACAGTCACAGGCAAAGCAGTGACTGAGTTATAATTTTTCATATTTTCATTTTATATAAAATAAAAGATTGCAAAACATTGATTGTTTTTCAGTGGCACAATCCAGTGTAAACAAAATTATTTTTCAGTGCAATGTTTTTGCTGTCCCACATGTTAATAAGAATAGAGCCTAAATTAAAAGACATATTTAGAACTTAATACTTTGTTCTTCAGAAAAACCTCAGTAAATACCTAATTTTAATTTAATTAGCTCTGGACTTTTTGCAGCAGCTTTCTTTTTTCCTCATGTGTCTCTGTTTCTTCCAGTCCAACCCCCATACCACATGCTCTGCAATTCCTCCTGTTTCCATTTCACCCTTCTAAGAATTGCTCAGTCTAAGTACATTGAGAACACCAGGACACATTCCAAAAACATAAAATTAACCCATAAGTGTCCCATGACGCACTGCACAAACCCAGGGAAACAGTTCTTCCATAACCTTGTCAATCCATACACACTTCCTAGTACCTGCTACAGCCCTGAAACTAGGATAAACATGCCTTCCTGAACTGACCGGTGATGCACCTTGATGAAGGGGTTAATTGCCCTCAGTTGGGTACTCAACACCATTTTTCTCATCAGTTCTCTCTCCACCTTATGCACACATGGCATCTCATAATTGAGAAGATAAAAACCTTTGTATGAAATCTTCTTATCAAACCACCAGAATCTGGATTACATGTGCTTGGCTACCTTAAAACCTCTTTCTTTCCAAAGCAATGAAATAGTTAAGACCTTTAACAGATGAAAAATAGATTCCAGTACTACTTTTCTATTTCATAACTGTAAGGGTTAGCTGTAATCATGCTCCTTAATTTATTTTTCATTTTCATTCATTTGAATAAACCCTTCAGGTTTGCAGTTCCATGACTCATTATATGTATGTGTCTATGTATGTAGGTATGTATGTACGCATATATGCATTCATTATTCAGAACCTAAAACCATATGGAGAATTCTGCTTTCTTAGGTATTCTTTTGTTTTGTACCAGAAAGCAGTAAAACATCTTGAGATGTTATTAAGTCTTTAAGTTACAAAATCTAGATTCCACCTTAAAAATGTTCCATTCTGTATGTTGCATAGCCTGGGGTTCTGACTAGCTGCCAAATATCTATCAGAGAGTGATTTATGATATATGATATGTTCCTCAGCCCAAGTGGAGACTGTTTAGTTGAAACATGAGAAAGGAGAGGCCTTGTGCTCTCCAAACCCTGATGACAAGTTTCTGTTTGGCTTTCTCAGTGAACGCACAGTACAAAATGTGCCATATTTTACAACACCAAGACTTATGTAAGGAACAAAACTAAATTCACTTAACCTCTGGATTCATTAGTTTTTCCCTTCTTTCCTTTCTATTTTTTTGTGAAGTCTGCTTCTTATTGTAAGAAGCCCATTTTTCTTTTGTTGCTTGCAGGGTCTGTAAAATAGAATTGCTGCATTTTGATTAATTTTGATTATTAAAATATTTTCAATAGCTGTGTGCATGTATTTTTTAAAATGAGATTTCAGTCATACCGTTTAAATTTTGCTTGCACTTTTCTCTCAACTGTAACTAAAGTCTGTGTTATGATTTCTGGTGCATTTTGTTTTGAACATAATTTTTCCCTGAAGCTGTAAAGAAGTACCTCTCCCATGCTGTTTTTCGGGTCCCCACCTTAAAATGCTTGAGTAGAACAATATGGTCAGTGACCTCTATGTTCTTGAAAAAGAAAATTCCTCAAAGCCTTTTTGCTGTATTCACAGATACTTGCAGCCATGGGAAAGAAGAAAAAAAAAAAAAAGAAAAAAAAGAAAAGAAAAAAAAAAAGAAAAAAAAGAAAAAAAAAAAAAAAAAAAAAAAAAACCTCCCCTT
>JBBMKD010000115.1:43449352-43473717 GCA_037834095.1 Argya squamiceps
CCTGAAGAAAAAAAAAAACAACAAAATAGAAAAAAAACCAAAAAACCATAGAAAAAAAACCAAACCAAACCAAACCAAACTCTTGTTGCTTAAAGGGGGCTGGATTTGGTTCTTCGTACCATTATATTATCTTTGCATGCTCTCTCTCTAATTTTGCTATCCATGTTTTCCTGTGGAGAACAGCTGATATAGAAGGCTGGTTTTACACAGGGAAACGAAATGGTCAGCCTAGAGCATGCTCTGATCTCAAGCACAGCTCCACAGAAAATGCATGTCATTTTCAGTATTTTGTATGTATCACTGAAAGCCTCTGCCTACTTAGAAGATGCAGTAAGTGCATATTATGAAAACATATGCATCCCACCTCCCCAATTTTCAAAACCTTGCAGCTCAGTACCTGAAACAAATCTTTAAGGAGTCAAAATGCAGAAGGAAACACATATTTTTTCTGTCTACAAAAAACAGTTATGACAAAGGCTATATCTAGTCCCAGGAGTGCTTCCCAGATCTACTATGAAATTGTTCCAGTGCTCTATTTAAGGGAAGACAAAGAACCAGGATTGCACTATTTGGTGTCTGGATTTTTTCCAAAGGATATGGGCCCAGTAGAGCTAGGGAGTACTTTTACCACACACCAGTCCTGACAACTGTGAACATAGGATCATGGCATGTGTAATGATATCTATCCTCCAGTCAGCACAGATATAGACAGGAAATCAAAGTAATATACCCTATGACACACCAAGAAACTGCTAGCTGCAAAACAAATTTACTTTTCCTGTTCTGAGTCCTTGTAAGGTCCTTAAACACAAGACCCTATTTCTATAAGATTCATTGAAGACATAGATAATTTTCACATATATGATTTGCAGTTGTTTGGAGAAGCTGCAAATCATGTAGACTTGAGAGGTCACTTTGACCTCAGTCCATTGAGGCTGTCAGGATGAAAGATCAGGCTTTTGTGTTGGACATGCAGAAAGGGGAGTCAGTGGATAATCAGCATGCACTGGTCTCAGACCATTGAGAGACAGAGGAGAGACTGCTGAAGAGGCAGGATAAATGAACTATGACACAAGCATGTTTCTGTTTACGTACAATATTATTCTTGCTCAGTTAGAATTACATCTCTGCAAAGGCAATTTGACTAGGCAGTCAATAGCAGAAAAAAAACCCAATCAACACTGTCTATTGTCTATACTGACCATCCTTTCTATTCCTGGGTCAGTATGCTATTAATAGATGTCTTCAGGCTCAGTTATTAGCCCTTTCTGGATATGTGCAAATCAACAACTCAGGAAAGCCCCACTCTGAGGGCTTCTCTAGTACTGCTTTTTCTTTTTGTTACCCACAAGTCCAGGCATTGAAAGATGTTGTGGAGTCATGCAGCTGATTGGTCCAAGAAAACATGCAAGCTGGAAGCTTAAGAACTATGTATATTCCTAGAAGGTAAGCATTTTTAGTTTGGGAATTGAGACACTCCATCATTCAGAGTTGTGCAGTGATTTCACTGCATTCGTCTCACAAACCTACATCTGGTAATTAGTGCATCATAATCTTACCTTAAATTGAATCTTGGCGTATTCTGAAATATGTCTTTAGAAACCTGCAGCTTTTTAAAGTCCTGTCTCAAATGTTAACTTAGCTGTAGTCACATATTGGATTTTTGAGAAAAAAAATAGGACTCTAAGTCTGAGCACACTTCCTACACTTGAGATATGTATGAAGGCATACGATATTGAGAGAAAAAATAAACAGAGTCTTTCCAGCTCTTAAGAATGGATTGTAAGAGAGGGACAGAAGCCTCTGAATAGAATAATCCTCTCAGCTGTGACAAGTGTGAACATTTGTGTTCTGAATTAATTCTTCTTGCCATATGGCTTTTTAGTTAATACCGAGTAATAATAATAATAATAATACAATTATTACTGTTTAAACAGTTGTAAGGATCTCATTTATCTTGAAGTCTTTACTTTCTTCTGTCCAAATAGGCACAATTTTCACCATTTTGTGTAAAGTGACCCAGCCTCTTCTGTCACAGGGGTGCAAACATGACTCAGTTGTGTTTTATCTTGAAGATCCACAAGCATGCTAGCAGTAGAGAATGGAGCAGCACATAGAAAATACATAGTGAGCTAGTACAATCCCTGGAAATCTCTCTTGATTGTCTTTCCACTATATCACACACTGTTATAAGAATATTTGATGTCCTGAAATAATTATGCTTTGTAATCAGAGTAGAATCCTGCCTACGGATTGCTAAATAGTGACTATTTTAAATTAATTTGGAGAAAAAAGAAAGAAATAGTCTTTAGATCTCTCAGACTGTGGAATGTTGATATTATTTGTTACTTTACTGACAATACCTAAAAGGTCTGGTTGTGTTTAAAAGTTTAAAATTTTATGTTGTCTGGTATCTGTTCTGCAGAACTATTAGAATATAAAAACTGTTGAAGATTATGAGTACACCAGCAAGTTTTCCTCACTTGGGAGTAATCTATCGCTTATTTAGAGTATAAACAACCATGTTAATGTTAAAATAATTGTTCGAGACATTTTCTTGTGCTTGGATTTTCAGTATAAGTGCTGAGACTTGCAACTTGGCTAATGTCAGCAGCAAACAAACATCCTGTCAATGTGCCTGGCACTCTGTGTTCCTCTATGATTGGCAGGAAACAGAGTGTTTGGGGAAGGGGAAGATGGACATTACAAAAACTATAAACTTGTTTTCCCAAGACAATGGCATGATACAAACCCAAAAGGAGCCTTTTATTAAAATATTTGCTGTTAGATTAATGAGCTGCGGGAGTAAGCGGGGGGAGGAATGGGTAGAGGGTGTGATTGCTCAATGTATTACTGAGGTTTAATATAAGTGGCATATTATACACATATTTGTTTTCTTGTAGGTTCCACTTCAGCCACCCTTTAGCATGCATGGAGCTAAAACCACCCATCTGTATGTGTCCATCCCACTGAAGTTCATTTCTAGTGCACTGTATTGGCAGTGCACTAGAATAACTAACTTGGTCTGTCTTCATGATCCATGTCCAGTGCAGATGTCCTTCTACTTTTTGGGTCTATCACAGCTGAAACTGTAAAGCAGACCAGGGTTTTTTTTGTTGTAGTAGTGCCATCCTGGCATTGTGAAGAAGGTTAGCTTTTATCTCTGTAAAGCATTGTATGCAAGTCCAGCAGGCCAAAGCTGCAGTGTATGTGCTGAGCAAGCATGTTTTTCCCAGCCACCTGGGCAGCATCTCCTGCTCAGTCACTCCCCAAAACTCTTACAGCTGTGCTGCAACCTGGAAGCTCCTACAATGATGGAAAGTGAGAAAGCTCTTCATTAGACTGCAGTCCTTCAACCCCAAAACCTTCTGGCTTTCTCTGATTCTTCTGTCTGGAGCAATTTATGAGTTTTACACATCCCTATGGGCAACCAGATAACTAGTTTTGCTGTCTATACAGCACAGAAGCAGGTAAGGCCTGTCAGGAGGGGATTGTTGAATCAGGCTGTATTTGAAGGACAGCCATAACTGGGAACTAGAATTTATTTTTTTTTCCTTATCTTTCCAGTAGTCATATCTAGAAATATACCATCTTAGCAGAGAGACTCAATAGCGTCTTATGAAACCACCAAAATAAATTGAAGTTAGTTCTTAAAAAAAAGGGATTCAAAACATGTGAATGATAACCAAGAGTGTGATGATGAAGGTGGGAATCAGTTCTCTTGTCTCTGAACGAGCAGTGCACAGAACATGGGAAAATCTGTGATTCTTGGTTTTCATTCTCTTCCATCCTGAGTTCATTGACCGTCTGTGGAATAAAAGAAATTATAATGTTTTGACCTCTATATCTGGTTTTTATAAACATATATGTCAAGAAATCAAAGAAGCTTCCAATAATCTTGGGGTGGGAGAGAAGATATTAGTAAATTATTTTCAATTTGTTCAACTGTGAGAGATTTTTTGCTGTTGTGAAAGGCTTTGAACTAAAAGATGTCAGCTTTGCGTTGGTGTGTGATACCATCTGGCACATTTGCACCAGCAATTGCTTAGTATCAATGGTGGTTCAAGCAAGGAGCATAATGAATTTTGGCACCAAGTTTGAATAACAATGAGAAAGTTGATTTTCTGTTCATTGCTCATAAACAAGGACATTTGTGTTGCCTTACAGTGCTAGACCCAATGAAAAGCAAAACTTCTGGTGAATATTTGTACTGGTCTTAGCCAACTGAGTAAAATTTCTTCATACTAGCTGGTGTGTGGCTGTGTTTTGGATTTGTGCCAGAGACAGTGTTGATAAGGGCGGATGTCCTCGTTACTGCTGAGCAGCACTGAGGCATCATCAAGGTCTTTTCTGCTCCTCGCACTGCCGCACCAGTGAGTGCGCTGGGGGTGCACAGCTTGTTGGGAGGCAGCAAGCCAGGACAGCTGACCCCAACTGATCAAAGGGATATAACTTACCACAGCGTGTCATGCTGACCATATTGAGCTGGGGAGAGAAGGTAGAAGGGGGACATTTGGAGTTATGGGCTTTTTCTTCCTAAGACACTGTTACATGTGATGGAGCCCTGATTGCCTGGATGGCTGAACACCTACCTGTCCATGGGAATCAGTGAATTAATTCCTTGTTTTGCTTTGCTGGTACTTATGGCTTCTGCGGTACCTCTTTAATCTGTTTTTATCTCAACTCATGAATTTTCTTGGGTTTACTGCATCATTTCTCTTCCCCATCCCACTGTGTGGGCCTGAACGAGGTGATGGTGATTATTTGCTGGCCCAGTTAAACCATAACAAAATTGGGTGCTTCTCTGGAGTCACATGCTTTCCACCTACTCAGGATCTGCCAGCCTTGCACAGGATATTATGCTGCAAAAATGTCAAGGTAAATTGAAGGCTGGAGCACATAATGTTGTGGAGAGACAACAGTTACAACTTCATGGAAATCACAACACCCCATTGGACATTAGTGTATTGCCACCACACTGTAAAATTTTAAAAGAATTGTCTCGTGTGCTGTGTCTAGAGTTCCTTTCTTTCCTGTGCAGATGATGAATCTACATGTCCATGGATCACTGTAGAGACATTTATTTCCTTATTTATAGGCAGATGCACTAGGTGTCCCAGGTGTGTTGGAGCAGATAAGGAGAATCTTGTCTAAGTCCAGGAGGCTATTCCTCCTCCAAATGTGTCTTGATCTACAAACAATGCATGTACAGCATAAAACAAAGAAACCTACTAGCTTTAACCAAATGGAGTCCTACAGCTTCTTTAGTTCCAGATCTTAGTCATGAAAACAACAATAAATATTCAACAGGAGGAAAGGATGGTGTAATTTTTATTGTGGAAATTTAACTTGTTCTTCCGTCTCCTAGCATTGTCACTCCTTCTTACGACAAGTGGCTAGTGGATGTTTGATCAAGAGTGTCATGTTGTAGACATTGCAGTAAGTCTGCCTCTATTTGTCTATATGCTCCCTAGTCCAATAAAGATGTGGGCAGGTGTGGCAACATGCTACTCTCTCAGTCCACACAGGTAAGTTTACAATAGCTTGGGAGATGCTTGTCAAGCTTGCTGTCTAACGAACTAATTTGCAGTGGTGGAGCCGCAGGACTCAGTTTGGTTAGGACTGGCTGAAGCTTCTTTTTTTCTTCAGATTCGATCTAGTGAATGTTTGCAATTAGATTGCTGTAAAGACTTGGTCTTTGATTTTACAGCCATATTGTTTAATTTTGAACCAACATGGCTTTCCTACAATGCCGTCCAGCCTTAATTAAAAGTCTTGTGTGGAGTAAAAATATTCTTCTTATGGTGAACTGGTTAGCTGGTGTGTAAGCTGAGTGAACACAGAATAGTGAAAGAAAAACCAGCAGCAAATTCTATTTTAAATTGGAACAAATATCATTGGGGAAATTGCATGTAGTCATCATCAGTCATAGTGAGAGATTTCTCTGTGAGTGACATCTAATTTAATGATTTCACAAATGGGTGGGGGTGACTCCATCAATTTTTCGTGAGTTGACATGCTCATTACATTTATAATAGCCAGGACTTGATCCTGCAAACCTTACTCACCAGAGTGAAAAGCAGTTTGAGGCAATGCCATTGTTATGTACAAAATAAAGGAGAAATAAAAATCAAAATAAACATATTTTTTCCTCCCTTTTTATCATCAACAAAATATTTCTGATGCTGACAAAGTGATACACTTTCTCGTCTGCTCTGAGATTTAAATCAGTCTTCCACTTTTATTTTGATGTGTACTTGGGGTAAAAAGCATTATAGCAATAACCATTATAAAATCAAAAATGCACAACTTACAGGATAAGCAAATTATTAGTTATGCAGTATGTCATGACAAAGAGGTAATGTAAAGGGAATTGAATCAAATATTTATTTCTTACAACAGTAGAACTAAGGCACTCCAATATCTTTGTGTCTTTTTGCTAGACTTCACTCCTCCATTTAGTGGTTTAACAAAAGCTGAAAGTAAAATTCAAAATATATCAGGCTGCCTGTGCATCAAACATCTTGCTAAAAGCCTTTCCCTAGTGCATTGCTATCACAGCAGCTGGTAACTGGGCAGCATATGATGATCAGAGAAGGTTTAAGTCAGTGATCCTGAGGAAACAATCTTACCTTCACTGCTCTATTTCTGTCCTGGACTGAGAAGTAAGATTTGCTGATGTATGTAAAATACAGATCAACATTTATTATACTTTATTTTGAGCATAAAATATTTTTAAAGCATTTTTTTATCTCAAAGGACACTAAAATTGTTTGTGGTTAACTGAGAACAGCCCTCTCCAAGAATGAGAGTTACTCTCTGCCAGCTATAATATGCAATTTTCAGAAAAAAGATAATGGGAAAGAAAAAGGGAAAAGGAAGAGAAGAAAAGGAGAATGAACATGAGACATAGGTGCAGAGGAATACAGCTGAATTTGTGGGAACAACCAAATTAGTAATCTTGGTAAAAAGTCCCTGAAAGTCATAAGTAGGAAACAGACAATTTTTGCATTTCATACTCTAGAGGGAGAAAAGATTATCTTATTCTGAGAATCAGCATATGATGTCATGAGGCATACTGTGGGGTTTGCGCTACCCTATAAAGCACTTGTGTAGGATTAGTACAGTAAAGATGAGTGTTAACTGAGGCAGCATTATGTTAGCTTTACTTTATGGCAAACCCGTCCTTTATAAATTGATAAAAAGGCTGATTTACTTGCAAAGTTTAATTCTATCTTGATTAGTGATCACTTCACCACTTGAAATATTAGAGCAGGGGGGAATTAGAAGGGAGAGAACCAGTTTCCTATTTATACTTAAAATAATAGGCACTGGACACCTGGCACCCTATAAATACTGTGACACTGTACGATGGCAAACATGGGCACAATACACTACTTATTCTCAGTTGGAATCCATCTGTACACTACAGTGGTAAGACAAAAGAGGATTGTTAGCACTTAAAGGCACCTTGACGCAGTCATACCACTTGACTGTTTTATTAATTGCCCCATCTGTTAAGTGAGAACTTTCTGACATAGGTTGGTACACGTTCTTAAACCCCTTGGTCTGCTTCCTATTGGTTCCACATGTGTTTGTATTTGTTCTCAGTAGGCAGATTCCAGAGAGAAAATGAACCGCTGCAGATCGATTGCAGTATCAGTCATGCAGAAGACATGGTAATACATGCCACTTCAGCCTGATTTGCTGTTAACCCTTTAAACACAGAGAAGAAACGGGTGTGAGGTGGAGAGAAAGAGAGAAACCAGTAAGCTGGCAAAGAGTCTGCTGGGAGGAATAGGGTTGGTATCATGACTTCTAAATTACTCATCTCATTAGAGGCTCTCTGCCTTCCAATAAGTCTTTGCAAATTACATTTCCACTGCTGCCTGTCTTAGAGCTATGTACTTTAATGCAGCCAAGCCAGACAGTATTAGGATAATGTGAAAGATTACACTGCTGTGCTGAGTATACCTGCCCATTCTGCACTGCCTGGATAATTCTCTGACAAAATTATAGTGACAAGAGCAGTGACTGAGGCCTAGAGTGACAAAAGCCAGAGCATTTAAAGGCCATGATTCACACAAGAAGAAGTAAAACAAAGTCATAGTACTGCTAAGTATTTGCAGAAGGTGTAGGCCTGCTTCCCAGAATTTTTGGTTGGCATTTATGATATTGCTTAAAATTATATACTAAAACATGATTTTCAAAGGCATTGAGGGAAAATTTGTAGTTTGAAGACCTATACTATGGGCACATGGACAATAATTCAGAACATCTCAGTTTATTGAGCAAGTGGGATTAAAATCAAAAGACCATCTTTGTGTGAACTCATGGGTAGAATAGCAGTATTCTCATTAATTAAAAGGGATTGGCAGTGTGGTACTTGGTAGGGCTCTAAAAACCTCGTGAAAAATTTCTTTAAATGTGACTTCCGTGAGTTGTACACAAGTATTCCTATGATGGTCCTTGAGGGAGGCAAGTAGGAGATATTTTCTTAAAAGTTCAAGGCAGCATAAAAATCTTTTGTTATAGTTTTGTTGATTGCAAAACCTGCTAAAGTCTAAACACGTAATCCAGTCTTTGTTCATAGAACCATTTAGGTTGGAAAAGACTTGTGAGGTCAGCAAGTCCAACCATAAACCTTACAATGGTAAGTCCATCACTAGTGCCACTTCCACCTCTCTTTGAAGTACCTCCTGGGATGAAACAACCACTTTCCTGGATTGCCCCTTTCAGTGTCAGTCTGGTTTCTGTGAAGAAATGTTTCCTAATATCCAATCTAAACTTTTCCTGGTGCAACTTGAGGTCATTCAGTCCCATTCTGTCTCTTGTTACTTGGGAGAAGAGACTGATCCCCACCTTGCCATAACCTCAACTAGTTGTAGAGAGTGATTATGTCTCCCCTGACCCTGCTTTTCTCCAGGCTATATAACCACAGCTGCCTCAGTTGCTTCTCGTGGAAATCCAGACCTTTCACCAACTTTGCTAACCTTCTCTGGACAGCAATCCTCAATGTCTTTCTTGTAGTGAGGGGTCCAGAACAGGGCACAGCGCTTGATATGTGGACAATCATAACTATCTTTTCTTCAAACCCTCTAATTAGATATAAAGTAAATGTGTAGTGGTTACACTAGAGAGCTAGAGAATGCATTAGAGATGACTCATAAAAATTTGAACGCAGTTTTTACATGATATTTTTACCAATCGTAGAATCATAGAATGGTTTGGGTTGGAAGGGGCTTTAAAGAGCATCTAGCTCCAAACACACTGCCATGGGCAGGGACACCTTTCACTAGAACATGTGACTCAGAGCCCCATCCAACCTGGCATTGAACACTTCCAGGAATGGTGCACCCACAACTTCTCTGGGCATCTTGTTCTTCACCACATACGGTAAAGAATTTTTTTCTAGTATTAAATCTAAACCCACTATCTTTCAGCTTGGAGCCATTCCCCCTTATCCTGTCACTATGCTTGTGTCACACATGCTTGTGTAAGTAGTGTCTCTCCATCTCTCTTGTAGATTCCTTTCAGGTGCTGGAAGGCTGCAATTAGGTCACCCTGAAGCCTTCTTTTTTCTGGGGTGTAAAACCCCAATTGTCCCAGCCTTTCCTCATAGGAGAGGTGCTCCATCTTTCTAATAAACTTGACAGTATTTCTCTGGACTTACTCCAAGATGTCCTTTCTGTGCTCAGAATAATCCTAAAAAACACATCAAAGATTTAATCTCAGACTTTATGTGAAATGGACAGTTTATGTACTTGGGAGGGTAACAGACACTCTACATGAACAGAATTAAAAGATGACTGATGGTGTTTCAGTCATCTACTTCTCTTTAAAGATCTAAATTTTCTAGAAAAGCTCAGGGTTAGTCAAACATAGATGTTTCCAGATGTACTTGAAGCATATGTAAATTGACCCACTCTGTCAGGGTCTCCTGGCAGAATACCACGTGTACATCTTTTTCACAGAAGACTGTACTAAGAAGAAGTGGAAACATACTAGTTTTGGAGCTTTGAGTCAGATTTTTTATTCTAACATTATTATTTTTCATGTGTTGAATTTATTTGGCTTGTTAATACATCTTGGTGACTCAAGGGTGTTTCCACTAACATTAGTTCTTTCTCAGTGTTCCTTTTTATAGATGCTCAATTGTAACGGAGCGTATATCTTAGTGTATACTCTAAGATATACTAATAAGATATAAGATACTAAGATATAAGATGGAGTATACTTAGATATACTCATGGTGCTTGTTGAGGGGTATCCAGAAGCCGTGCATTTTAAATTTTGCCTTTCTTTAAACTGAGATGTCATATGGAAAAAAAATTGTGAGCACTGGATCATATTTAGAGATTAAAGTGCAATTAACATTATAATTATATTTTTTATTGTACTTTTTATTTTTTAAGGCCAGAAAGGATCTTGACAAATAAATTATTAATATTTATTTAATTTACATGTATTAGCTAATTATTCCTCTTTTCCAAGCTATTACTTTAAAATTGAGGTTGTTATTAATGAAAACATACATAGAAGTATTTGCATGTTCTATTTCTGAGGGAGTGAAATAAAAATGGGAAACAGTTATCTCTACAAGCCTACAAAACAATCTTGAGTCAAACTCAGTTAAGAACAGTACACTATCCTCAAAAAGTCATCCTTTGTACAAATAGAGTTATTAAAGAGATTTACATATATAATATTTTCTAAGGTTATAAGACTTAATATTATGATAAATTCTTGGAAGTCACAATAAGTAGTTGTTGGAGAGACAACAAGTGATTTCTTCCATGTCCAGGTGTCCCTAACTCATGTGGTTTTGCCTTCGTAGCCTCATTATATGTATGAAAAGAGAGTATTAAAGACATGCTATAGGGGTGTGCTGATCATAAAACTCCTTAATAAACCCTTCATGTCTAGCAAAATATTTTTATTTAAACATTCATTTCACAGAACATTTTAAGATGATTTATAATTAAGAGCCAATGCCTATGCACTAGAGTAGGTCAATTACCTCCTGCTGGTTCATGAAGGCAGAAGGATTTATTTTCCAAACAGCTGATCCTCTGACACTGTATTAGAGCAAGGGGTTTTTTTTTATGTGGAATGAGCAGGGCAGGTTTATCTGACAGATATGGGTGCATAGGTATAACAGACACTGTACTGTTTGTCCCGATGTACTCTTACAGAGTTGAAAGACGGTCTCTCTAGGTTCTAGATAAATTATTGATTTTGTGCAGACCTTGTTATTTAATTGGGCTACTTGAAGGCTTCTTGTTTTGATGTTTCCATTCTCTTCCATTCTATTTTTCAGAAAAAGCAAAACTTAAACTTCTAGCAAGTTATAATTATTTCACAAAACAGTTCCACAAAACAGGCTCTTATTAAGAAAATTTTGGGAAACAGGAAATAAAATTAAGAAACATATCCTCTATAAAGCAAACAAGGATTAAAAAAACTGTATGTTACTGGGATTGCTCAAGGGAAAACATAGTTCCAACAGTCTGTGCACATCTAGAGTTTTACCTTAAATCTTGCCTTTGTTATGATTCCCAGAAGTGACCAGTGCCATGTTAACAGGAGTAAAGGCAGAGAATTTCCCTTCCAGAAGAGGTCTGTCTGCGTTTTGGTTTTTTTTTTTTTTTCTCTCATGTGTACATGCGCCTATGACTCAAACATCAAGAATATGGTGAAGGAGAAATGTGGTTTTACGCAACAGTCATTCTCATTGTCGGCTGAACATATCTTCATATCTAATACAAGCTATGTCACTGGCTCCTTCTATCACCCTGAGCACTTAACTGCTCTGTCTCCCTCCTGGGACTGTGCCATTAGATTATCAGCATTTGTACAAAACATTGAGAGTCAAGAAAAAATACCTTTACCAGTAGTTTTTTTGGGATGTAGTAGGAAAATTAACTGGGTCGCAGCTACAGAAGAAGGAAGTCCTAAAGTCCTCCTAGAGATTGAGTACTGAACATGAAAACAGATCATCTCAGAAGGTACCTTTGGAGAAACAAGGACATGATTTTTTTAAATCTCACAGAACAGGAACTATAAATAAATGGTAAAGCTGTAAAATATTAACCTGACAAGGCAAGTGATGATTATGAAATTTTAGAGTTAATGCGCTTTCCTTGTAACTTTTTGATGTGAGTACTGTTGAAGATGTTGCAAAACGCCTTCCAGTGATAAAGAGTTAACCACCACAGGCATCCTTGTTGGTTATGAAATATATTTCTTCTTTGTCAAACTGCCTCACTCTTTGAAAGACTTTATGGGTTAGGTCACCTTCTAGCAGTTTCCTTGGAAAGATATTTTTGAGTAGAACTATAAATTCTATATAAAAATGTAGGTAATACATTATTTCTGATGTTGAACACTGTTGGCCTGCACTAAATTAATTAAAGAAAGATTCATTTTCTTTACTAGGAGAGAGAGAAAGTGCATAAGAAAGCAGGAAATGTTCTTTACACATCAGACTCTCTTAGGGAATAATTGAATGCCAAGACTGCTGACCAGGCTGCAGCTATAATGAGCTTTTATTAACTTTTCTATTAATGCTCCAGTTCTTTGTCTACTAAGATCCTCTCCTTTCATATGGCAGCAATCCCAGGTGGATGACCATGCAGTAATGCGTTGATTTTGCTCAGCTAATAAATGTGGAAATAAGAAAATGCTTTCCCTGAAGCTAAGCAGCATTGTCAGGAAATATATCCTTCAGACAGTGTGTCCAAATGTCTGGGAACAATGTAAATCTGGGTTCCCATCACTCAAAGTTTAAGGGTCTGTCAAAGAGCAGGACAGAGCTGGGTCATTACTGTGGGATCAGAGTTCACTATTAGAGGTGACACACTGCTGTTGTTTGGTAACAACATATTTTCAAAAAGGTTATGAGCCTAATGGCCTAGCGAGATCTTATGCCATTATTACTCAGGTACATTACTACTGCTAAAGAGCTGCTCCAGATTGAGACTAGCAAAAGCATGGCTGAAACCAGGTTTCTGGCTGGACAAAAATCTTTGTCTTCCTTCTTTTCCAAGGAAAGTAACTTCATGGCTTTTTATGTCCAGAAAGTTCAAAGGAGGAGATCAGTTCTGTGGAGGGTTGAGGAAAGAGCTGATTCATTCCTGAAAACACTACAAAGCTTATGAAAAGTCATTCCAGTTAAAAGGTCTTATATTTTGTGTTTTAGGGATTGTAGAGAAAAAAATCTGTGTACCTAAGTACCCTTGGTACTATCCAGAAAGTTCTCCCAAGAACAGCAAGTTCTCTTTTCAGTAGGGGTGAATGAGAAGGTAAGATGAGGCACAGGGAGTGTGCAAAGTACACAGGAAGAAAGGTAAGGAGCAAAAAGAAATGCCAGTATAATTGACTAAAGAAAACTTGAAATTGGACCCCACAGCTAAGTACAAGTCTGTTGAGTCTTCCTGTGAAGATCTCACCCACATCTGTGGCACTTCCACAGCAGATAACCTAAGCTGACATTCACCTTGGCTGCTTTACAGAAGTAATATTTTCAGCTGGACAAACTGTTGTTGAACAGCAGCTCCATTGAATTACTCATGCTTTCCTTTATGAGCATACATGTTTTCTTTTCCATAGCATGGGTTTTTGGTTTGTGATTTTTTTTTTTTATTTTTTTTCTCCATGCTGAGATACTCTCGGTCTCCCTTCCCACTTTTCAGTCTTGCCAGGTTTACTTCCAGAGTGGTCATGTATCATTCACTTACAGTACTTTGACAGGAAGAAAACCATGGTTTTGATCAATTTTGTAAAGCAGTTTTGTTAATGCGTGAGATGTCATGGTGAGGAAAGGTTATTGCTCTTGCCATTTTGCCTTCCAGTTTTTTAACTTTATAGTAAAAATGAGGCTTGATACATCTCTCACAGGACCAGCCTTTTTTCATCCTAGTCAACAACAAACAAGATCCTAGATATGAACAAGAGTAATTGCAAAATATTTGCACAATGGGAATATTACTTAAAATAGCATCAAAATTATTACATTGGATAAAGAATCATTCAGCTAGTTGCCCACTTGCCTCTGAAAAAATATTTAGCAAAAAGGGTGGGATGATTTGCACCAATATTTATCCTCCCAAAAAACTGTCAGTCAACAATGTTTTTCTCTCTTCTGAGAAACAGGATTTGTCAGACTTCCTGAGCCAGTGGTATTTAAAATATAAATAAACTAAGACAAAAAAAACAATAGGTGTTTTTCTACAAAGCAGCTATTCATTTGTGTGTGGCTTTTCATTAAAAAAAAAAAAGAGAGATATTGCAAAATGTCTAACTACAGACCTGTGTAAAAACAATTATATGTAGGGCAATATCTAATTTTTTCCCATCAACTTTCAGCTTTTGTTTGGTTTACTTCTCAATCAACTTGGTCAGTAAACAATCATAAATCTGGCTACTTTATTCTGCCCTGATTCTTGTGATCCTTCCTTCTTTTGATCATTCGAATCATAGTCAATGAGTAGTCTAAAATTAGGGGACCTATGTGCATAGTAAGGTGATAATGTGCTAGGCAGATGGTAAGATTTGTCCTTTTGTCTGTGCTGTCAGCTGCAGACAGACATTTGTAGAATAGTGCAGAATTACAACTCTGAAATATGTTCCCCAGATGTAACCATTTTATAATCAGCACAGTAAAACAAATATAATGCCCTAGACTGAAAGCAGCTAGAAGTCCCTACACCCATGCTTTACTTACATGCTCCCTTTCATCCAAATACCCTCAGTCTCAAAAAACTGATGAAAAATGGAATATGTTTTTATTGTCATGTGTTTGGAACAGCATGACATGACTTTCCTGGGGTTTCATTGGTCTATTTCTTGTTTAGGAAGTCATGCCTTTCTCACGTGAAAATTGCCCACCGTTGTCAGTTCATCCACCAAATCACAAAAGTAAACAGAGGGACAAAACCAAACTAGATCTACCCATATTTACAAGAAAAACAAATGATATATTTTCCCTCTATCTAGCAAGGAATTTGAACCCTTTGAACTTGCTGTAAAGTTTCAGTTTGTGACACAGGAGGTGATTAGAAGCCCTTTTTGTGGCAGGAAGACAAATACGTCCTGGTGGATAGTCCTGGGAAAAGCAGAAACTTTGCTCTAGATAGTGTGGCCCCTGTCTCCCATGTTTTTCCTATAGGTTCAGTATTTTACTGCAAGGGGACGAATATGAGCAGAGGGTGTTCAGCACTGTCTGTCCAAACTGTCCTATGATCTGTCCTACTCATGGATCACCATTTCTGTTTCCTGGTTGAGTGTCCGTGAGTACTCTTGTGTGGAGGCTCAGTGCCAGTTAGGGGTCACAAGGTCACAGGGATGTGCACGAGCTGCCAGCAACTGGAGACACTACTGGTACAGAGGGTAAGATGTTTGGGAGCCACAAACTAGGGTGGCCTGCGCTGGGTAGGGTTGAGAATAGAAGATCTGAGGTTTGTCTACTGGACTGACAATAGGTTCAAGTCAGCTACTTCAGAGACCCAGGGTCTGGGCTGGGTAAGTTCCTCCAGTCTGAACCAGCTAACAGAGAGAGTTGTTGATGAGGTCCAAAGCAGCTGCCCATGTATGTCTAAGGCCAGTTACTGGAGTGATACATATTAACTTAAAACTATAGACCTTGAGGTAACGTCCTTGCCATTTTACATTAGGGAAAGTGTTACCGTGCCCGTTTCTCAAGCCGGCTAGCTTCGGCACAGGTAACACTCCAGTGGGATCTTTTCCGCTCAGCTGCGCCTGCGTGGCGATGGCTGCAGGATTGCGAAAAGAGGGGACTCCGGGACGGCTGGGTCACAACGAGTTTATTGGAACCCCGGTGTGGAGTTCTCACCTCGAGTGTCAGTGTGCCCGAAGACCCTGGCTGACTCTCGACATAGAACTTATAACTGGGGGTGTTACATAGAAAGGGAACCAATAAGGTTTAATGAGGAGGTGGCTCATATCATAAACAACCATATAAAACAACCATACAATGAACATTAGAAGGTGACAATCAGGATTCTGTCTAATCACTCAATGCCTCTCTCAGAATCTTCCAGAAGTGGGGAGCGACCCCAAAAATGACAGACAGCAACAGGAGGCTATCCATGAAGCAATGGACAGATAACTGTCTCTGGGGGGGAAAACTTAGGGAGAATACAGAACCAATCACAGAACTGTCACTGGGGAAAAAACAAGAATAAACCAAAAGTGGTACAGAGAAAAAACCATTTTACAAAAGAACATTAACTTATGAATTAAAATTGAAAAATGCACTCCCACATGAAAGCTGAGGCAGGAAAAGGAGACAGAAACCAATTTACCCGATAGGCCAAAGGAAATCATCTGTGGTTTTGACTTCCGGAAGAGTGAGAGTCACCACTCAAATGCAGTGAATAACACAGAATATCTCTAAGCTCAGGGGGTGCTGTAGGTGGAGAGAAGTGGAGAGGAACAAAAATCTTTCAGCTCAACTAGCAATTGTGTCTCTAAGAGGAAGAAGATTGTAAATGTCTGCCACACCTCACCTCAGCAAGCAGGGGTTAATATTTTTAGAAATATTCGAAGTGAAGGGATCACACATTTTATGCTACATGTCCTAAATCAAATAAAAGAAACATAGAAAACCAGGACACTTCTAAGAAGTCATATTTTAGGCTGGTAACCTGTAACACATAAAGTTTAATAACTACTATAATAATGCATGTTTATTTTATCTTATTATTTAATTGTCTTTCACACTATAGAGCTTCTCATTCTAGCCTCTGCCTTGCTCCAAACCACACACTGAAGAAAATATTTCTATAACTTAGAATTAAACCCTTTAAGGCAGACCACAGTGCAGTTAGACTATTGTCTTGCTGGAGTTCATAACAGCTTGGCATGTGTTTTTTTCTTATACTTTGCACTTGGCTTTTGTCAAGAACAAATGCCAAATGGCACCATATGAAGTCTGTAGATGGTGGCTAAATATATCATACTGTGACTAGTCTGTAGATCCTGTTTCCTTGCTTCAAACACCACTAAGCAAGCCAGAAGCTATGCAAAAACGCAGGCTGCTTGGCTTGACTTCCTCGGTGGCTGACAAATTCTAGAGAGATTTTCATCCTGAGTTCTTTAGTTGAAACTTGTCAGGACACTGAGAATTTTGTACTGGCACACATGAACTGGGATCTGTGGAAGAGACAGGAGATAAACCCTGGCATGAACACTTATAATGTTAGAGAAAAATACTGCCTTGGCTAAGCTTCTCTGGATAGTTTCATTTTGCGTGAAAGCTACCAGGAAAACCTTCCTGACACAACTAGAGTATGAAAACACTTGCCAGAACATCAGCCCAAACTCAGCTAATCTCAATGCTAGTTATTAAGTTCTTGTTGGGACCATGAAGGAGTGAAATTAATGTGTCAGGAAGTGTAAAACTGGGAGGGGGGAGGGTAAATGTTGTCTTTACTTTCTTTTATTACAAAGCAACGGTATCATAACTCCTAGTTTCAGAGCTCCACATCTATGTATTGATGTCTTTGTATGTGGGAGGAGATTTAAATATATATATATATATGTAACTGCACACAAAATAAAAATACATATGCTTGAATATATATATTCATGTATATGCTCCTCATGTGTCTGCATAAGAGCAAGATCTAGTAGACAGCTGGAAGTCTTCCATGTAAATGCATGCATTTTGATAGGAATTATTATAACATTATAATTCAAGCACAACAAAATGGAGTTTGATTTTTTTGCTGTCATCGAAGTCTGCCTTCATGTGATAGGAACTATTGGAAACAGGCATTCTCTAAGGGAAACATCGTGCCTGCTATCTTCTGTATCAAAACTCTGTGACTTGAAGAAGGGGCACTAAGATGATGGTAGCACTGCAATTTACTACTTGATTTTTTGAGGTTTGAATGACACTAAGATTTATTGCCCTAGGTGTCATTCTATATCTTAATGTTGAAAAAAATTAGTTACCACTGTATGGAGAAAGTAAGAGAAAGGGTGGACAAGGTACCTGGCTGGGAGAACTCTACATACAGTCTGAGTCTTTTATTTGACATTGGTGATCCTTGACAAACATTCAGATTCATTCCCATGCCTGTTTTGGAGCAGAAGAATTCCTCTGTCAGCATAAGTGGGTTGTTGCAGTTGGTGGGATACATGAACTTGTACTGTACCTACATGGTGCATTCAAATAAAAGGCTGGGGAATAATGCCATTCAATTAGCAGCAAATAGAAACTGAAAGAAGATGATTAAATTTCTGTTGCTTGCTAGGAAGACAGAAGTTACTGTGCTTCAAATGAATGGTTAAAGGGGCTGAGAACAATTCAAGGGTTCCCCAAAGCTATTATGATTTTTCAAACCAATAGCTATCTTAGAAAAAACAAGTTAAGAAGCTTTAATTAAGAAGGAACAGGTATAATTTCAGAATAAATGGGAACAGAATGCTGTGTAGAAATAAATGATAGCAGTGTTGAAAAATGATAGCAGACTGGCAAAAAACTCAAATTGTTTTAAGGGCAGAGCCTGGGGGAAAAAACTGTATTATGATTTCATGAGTGCCTGTTCCCTGTCATACTGCAATATTTGACCAATTAGTGTTCAGAATAGGTCACAAGACACTCTGTTTTAGCATAATTTTTCAGAACAAAAATTTTAAGGTCTGTTTAAGCAATACATTCACTTCCACATTATGTAAATCAATAAAAACTCTAACAACTTACTTTATAAAAAAGATAATTTTATTATTTGAAATTATTGCATAGAAGTGTATTTCAGTGTCCAGAATTTATTCAGACATCAATATTGTGGGTATTTTTTTTCTTTCCCCTAAAAATATCCTCAAAGCCTTTTACTACCTTCTTACTGGCCTGTTTTTGCCACCTTGGCTTTGGTTTTATTTTTCATTTTAATAACATAAAATACACACTTAATAGTGAATTCACTCATAAATGTACTGTAGCTGAAATTAACTCTTCTGATATCACTTAAATGTGTTTTTGTCCAAGTTTACTATAAACTGCAACATCATGGCATTTTTTGGGAGAAGGTCAATCACAATTAAATTAGGATCATTAAACAATGCTGTTAAGAATGGAGTGTGAAGTACAAGGAACAGTAATTAAGGTATGCAAGTGAAAAAATTAATGATGCCTAGTTTTCAGTGAATTTAGAGCAGACAGCTACCAGCTCTTCCCCTGAATCAGGCACTAAACTTGGGCTGTCTTGCACTTAGATTTTACATGCATTTGTAATCAACAGATATTTGTTCTCTAGTTTCACTTTTGAATAAAAAAGATACCTGATACTTTAAAAGGCATATTACTTATCAGACATTTTAAATAATTTGAAATATTTAAAATAAAATATAAGGAGAAAACTAAAATTATTTCATTTCTTTTTCACTAAAGGAAAATAAATTTAAGTGACTGTGAATATCAGTGTTAGAGGCAGTAGAATGATCAGAAAAGATGTTGCAGATGTATTAGTTTACTGGGGAGACAAAGCCATATATAAAGCCAGATATGTTAAAAAAAGGGAATTGCTCCATTGCTTCAACAAAAACTTGTTAAAGATTGCTGTACAGTTCTTGGTCATTCTTCTAGGGGGAGATTCTTTCTCTGGGGGGATGTGTTTAGGATATGTGCAGAGGGACTGAAATGTGCTGCCAGGAAATAAGTCAGAGTATATGGTATTTTGGGCTTTTGGTTTGGTACACTAGACTAGTCAGAAACTGTTCTTAGGATTTAGCTCTAGAACAGAAAATTTCTGAGAAGGAAGCAAGTGGAGTTGTACAACAGCTGGTCTATCCACAACTGTAGGTCAGTGGGAAAATGTGTCTTACCTATTAGTGGGTCTTGGGATACCAGAATCCAGAGTGAAATTTTCCATGAAAGGAGCAAAAATTGCTATATGATAGCTGTGCCTAGAACAATAGTGATGTAATGAACCCTTTACAACACTCCTGTCCCACTGAGCCTTTCCTCTATAAACCATACTGTCTCTAATAACAACCTTGAATGAGAGGTTTCTCAGCTGAAAGGTTCAATATGTTGCAGGAAAGGGGTCACTGAGCCTGAACTACATCCAACAAAGTCTAACTGGTTAACAAAGGCCTTTTGATGAAAGATGTTTTGTATATGCAACTGGATCCCTTTTCACTGCCTCTCTTCTACCACCTGCTCAAAGAAACAGGACTCATGTACACTCTGAAAGTAAAGACTATCCAAATGCTGCAGATCAGCACACTGCAAGGTTTGCAGTCTGTTGCTGCATAATGAAGAAATTTTTATTATTTCTTTAAGGAAGCTGAAAATTTAATTTAAAAAGGTGAGGGAAATCATATCTTAATTAAATGCATGTATTCAAGTGTACTGAGATGTACAAAATATTATTTCCTTTAAAGCTGGACAGTCATTGCTTGAGGTTACATTTTAAAAATATGTCTGAATTGATAATAATCTGCTGAATACATTTAGGAAGCAGGTAGATTGTGATTATAGTAGTTTAGGAGTCTGTGTGTTTGAGTTCAGCAACACACCTTCTTGTTTCACAGAAGAGAAAATGATCCTGCATGGGAAGCATTAAATGGAAAAGGAATGTTTTCTTTAAGGAAATTCAAAACTGATTTATGGCCCACTGGTTGCATCTCGTACTGGAAAAAGGAAACTTGATAAATATAATTGCTTAGAAGGAGTTCAGTATACTTTTGAAAGGGCACTCTTAGAAGTTTTCTTTTAAACTTTAATTTAAACTTTAAAATTTATAATAAATTTTGAATAATGACACCAGTTTCAGTCCTAGTCCATGGTTTAACTGCTTTGTGACTGTATTCCTTGAAGTTTCTAATAGAACTTTCTGAAGAGACAAATTCCTGATGAAAAAATTTATCCAAAACTGATGTACTGGATGGGTAAGGAAATGCCTGGATGTATCAGAATTCACTATCCCAGTAATGTCCATTGAGATCCAGTTTTAACACCAGCTGTATTTCCCATAACCTACTTTAAAAAAAGCCCCAAAACAAATCTAAACACCCCCGCCCCTGCCCAGAAAAAAACCCAAAACAAAAAACACAAAACTCCCTCAAAACTGAAACAAAACAAAACCCCAACAACAACAACAAACCAAACCAAACCAAAACCAAAACCAAAAAAAATACAAAACCAATCAACTAACCAACCAACCAAACGAAAAACAGACTAGAAAGAAAGAAAGTGAAAAATATATTCTTGTATACATTAGGTTTCTCTTCACCACAGAACAAATATGCCTGAAGGAAGAATGCTGCTACTGTGTATCAATTCCTTAAAGGTCAACTTCACCATTGCTGGTCTTTGGATGGCTGATATTAGGCACTTACGTTTATATTAATTAGTGATATTACAAGAAAATGGGTTTAAAATTGTGTTCTAAATAACACAGAGATAAGAAGAGAGTGAAGTGAAAAAAAAAAAATTATTATATCCTTTCTTCAGAAAGAAATCTGTCATGTCCTAAGACAACCGGTGACACAGAAATTCTGTGTATCTGAAAAAATTTGCTTCTCATGAATAAGTTTTCTCAGTGCAGCTATATAGTGAAATAGAAATAGAAATAGATAGAAATAGAAATAGAAATAGATAGAAATAGAAATAGAAATCTTCCCTTTCCTTATTAAGGTCTGCTTCCGAACAGTTTGCCTTTCTAGCATGAATAAATGGACACCTTGTCTGAAGTTGATAATACAAATAATAAAAAAAATGAAAATTCATATATGTTTACAAACTTGCATAGTGCCCAGCAAGAATTTAGTTAAGCAAGATCTTTAAGCAGTTTTTGCCTTCCTGAGGTGTTAAATTGAGATAAAACTCAAGGTCTTGCTCCAAATGCTCACCATATTTGGAGAAATTCAGAGAACCAATCTCCTCTGCTGTTTCTGTTCTGTATAAGAGACTAAACTGATATCTCATATCCAAACACCGATGCCTTGAGTGGGAGGGAAAAATTAGTGATGATAGGTGATGAACAAAATATTTTTTGAAGGAGCAATCCAGAAAGCATCATCGATGGAACGGGTCCAGTTCCAAATTTATTAAGCAGACAACTAGCTGCAGCTGTTGATTATGACTGGTTGTGTCAGTTTTATAGTATGGAATCATATTTGTAAAAAGATAAAAGGGAAGGTGATAGAGAACAGAGTTTAGCCATGCTTTTATCATCAATTAAGGTAATTTCAGAGAAATTACATATAATTAGCTAAAGAATTCGTCCTATTTAAAGATAACTGATTTCACAATTACAGGACACTGCTTTCTAAGGCTTTCAAGGCAGGATAAAACATACCTGAGGCAGTAGTGTCCCTCACTAGACAGATCTAATGTTGCTATGAAAGGTATTTTGTCAGATTTTAGCTATATACTTTTAAACCTGCAATTCCTTAACCAGGACAGTGTTCCTAATGAAGACCAGTTCTTTTTTCCACCCTTCAGACAAGGAATTAGCATAGGTGCTACTGTGTGATATCTGGGAGCCTCTCATTTGTCTCTCCAGATGGGCTTTGATGCTTGCCATAAGCTGCCTTTTCAAAGTTCTACATTGGAAAGGAGGTTAAGCCTGCAAGAAAGTTCAGTGGAAAAATCAGGTGAGGTCATATAGGGAAAACAAATATGGTGGCTATGTATGAAGCAAGAAAACATCTTGTACTAAAAAAGGTATTTCATTAAGGGTATGCAGCCATTACCTGTTTTTTTCTTACTGAGATCTGGGTCAGAGACCTGAACATGCAGGAAATAGCAATAAAATAACTATAAAAACTGCAAGATAAATATCAAAGAGGCCATGTTATTGGCAGATGCCAGATAGTCCAATTGAAGGTTTGCTATTTAGTCTGGAAATGAGTAATGGATGTCTTAAGCAAGATTCATTTTTAACAAAGCACAAGGTTTTAATTGGGCTTGCACTTACATAATTATAACATTCCATTATGGAGCATGAAAACTTTTTAAAGGAACTCCTTACAGAAGACTTTTCTCACTTTTCTCTGCATTTCCATGTATTAATTTTGACATCGTCTACTCCCCACAATTTGTAACAGTTGAGGAGAAGTCAATGGCTCTGAGAAGAGGAAAAAAAGAAGCCTGTTTAAGGGGAAAAGAAAGGAGAAAAGGTCTATCTTTTCAGCAGAAGCTTAGTTAATAATCTGACTCCTTCCCAGACACCTCTGACACGATATTACATTGAGAGGAAAAAACAAGGATGGGCAAATACCAATATGTGTGACACAGTGCTTGACTTTAAAGCCCAAGTTTTGTTAGAGTGGATTTGAAGCACTGCAGATATAGGGCTTATTTTTTCTCTTTCCTTTTAAATATAATCTTGAACTCAAAGTACAGAGTGGAAGGAGACAGAAAAGTTTTGTGTAAGGTAGAGTTTTGAAAGGCTAAGCTGTGGTGCAGACAATGTAATGAATCCTCTTGTGCTGTTCCATTTATGAATCATCCTAACTCTGATGCAGCAAAGAAGCGAAATGACCCAAAGTGCTTTGTTTCCCTGCTCATTTGTTAGTGACTTTACTCTGTGTTTGGGATGCTTATGGAGCTTTTGGTCAAAAACTGCTTGAGCCATAATATATTTAAACCATTTGAAACCAACAAATAAATCGCTACACATAATCTGTGCATTGTGGATCTACTGTTTTTTTCTGATAAGTAAGTCAGTCTCGCCCTGATCCTTGATCTCTCTGAAGGTGGTGGAGCACCTACCTAGTCCTGTAAACCATTTCCAAGCAAATAAAGGATGAGAAAAGGATGAGGCAATTATCAGGAGCATGGTTTCACCATAGTGATGTAATGACTGACCAACTTTATAAACTTCTGCACTAAATGACTGGCTTAATAGATGACATGACAGCAGAGGATACTGCCTACATGCCTTCAGTAAGTCCTTTCACACTGTCACCCATAAGATCCCTGTAGACAAGCTGCTAATGATGGATGAATAGTCAGTGATGTAGGTTGAAAACTGATTGAATGTCCAGGCCCAGAGAGTGAAACCAAGTCTAGTTAGAGGCCAATAATGGCAATAAAATATTTACTAATTACTGGGTAATTACTGGGTCAAATTCTGTTAAGTATCTTCATTAATAATCTGGCTGATGAGGCAGAGTATACCCTCAGCAGATTTGCTGCTGACACAAAACTGGAAGAAGTGGCTGATATGCCAGATTGTTGCGGTGCATGATTAAGGTTTTTTAAAGTTGTATATGTATTTTGTTTATTTGTTCATATTGATATATCCCTTCCCCCTCCCCTCTCCCCCCCCTCCCACCCCTCCCCAATTCCATGTGGTATTACCCTGGAGAGAAAGTATCATCAATTA
>JBBMKD010000115.1:43473817-43515118 GCA_037834095.1 Argya squamiceps
ATGCTGAGGGCCACTCAGCTGGAGAGCAGCTATGCAAAAAGCCTAGGATTCTGGTAGACCCCAAAGTGAACATGAGCCAACAATGTGTCCTTGCAGCAGAGACAGCCAATGGACCAGATGGGGTCCTGTGCTGCATTGAAGTACTGTCAGAAGGTCAAGGGAGGTGATCCTTCACTGAACACCCTGTCCTAGGCACTCTTGAAGCCTCACCTCAAATCCTGTGTTCAGTTTTGGGCCTTGTACTACAAGAAAACTTTGGGGTGCTGGAGCATGTCCAGAGAAGGGCAAAAGAGCTGGTGAAGGGTTTGGAGCACAGGTCTTGTGAGGAAGAGCCCAAGGGAACTGGGGTAGTGTAGACTGGAGAAAAGGATACTCAGGGAAGACTTTATCTCTCTCTCTACAACTATTTGAAAGGTAATGGTGGTAAGGCAGGGGTTTTGTTAATTCTTCCAAGTAACAAGTGACAGGACAAGAGGAAATGTCCTCAAGTTGTGCCAGAGGAGGTTTAGAATGGAAATTAGAAATTTTTTTTCTCTGGAAGAACAATCAGGCTTTGGAACAGGCCACCCAGGGAAGTTGTAGAATCACCATGCCTGGAAGTGTTCAAAATGTGTGTGGATGTGACATTTGGGGTTATGGTTTGGTGGTGAACATGGTGGTGCTAAGCTGATGCCTGGATTTGGAGGTCTTTTTCAGAAGTAACGACTCTATGATTAATCTCTCCTCAGCACTGGTGAGGCCACCCCTGGAGTTCTGATTGAGTTTTGAGCTCCTCAGTCTAAGAGAGACATGGAAGACATGGAATAATGAAAATTGTCCAGCAAAGAGCCACTAAGACCGTGAAGGAAAGGCACCATCTCTCCTTTGAGTAAAGGCTGAGATGACTGGAAACAGTTCAGGCTGGAAAGAGAAGGCTCTTCAGGAAAATTATTAATGTATATAAATATTTAAAGGACGAATGCAAAGAGGACAGAAACAAGCTCTTTAAAGAGACAGGATCAGGGGAATGGGGCACAAACTGAAATATGTGAAGTTTCCTGTGAACTTCAGGAAGTGCTTCACTGTGAGGGTATGTGCTGGTTTTGCATTGATTGGTGAGGAGAGGAGCTACCCATGGAAGTGATTTTTCTAAGAAAAAAATTCAGTGACTAGTTTTGAATATTGACATCTTGTTAAACTGCCAGAAAGTTGAACACACCTCTGTTAGTACACATGTTAAAAATCATGAAACCTCACAGAAGAAGTACTTTTTTCTTTTGGCCTGGGAAAAGGTAAGCCGGCTCAGCTGCCTCCTTGTTGCAGGCCCTTCCTGGGAAGCAGCTGAGCCCCACCCTGGCCATATCAGGCCTGGTGGCTGCTGGGCAGGGCCAGGGGAGGAGAGAAGGCCCCTCTGCAGGCCCTGGGTGAGATATTAACTCTTTCCTTGCAGATGAAACTTGCCAAGCATTGAATCCTCTCTGAGTGAGAGAAAAGGACAGAGTGAAGACATATAGAGAGACAATATGAAGACATTAAGGTATGTGAAGGAGAAGTCACATCCTAGATAGGAAGAGAATGAAAAGATGCCTTGGTTTTAGGCTGAAAATCTTTTGTAAAGCCATGATGATGGACTGTGATATATTAGAATATCGCTTTAAGTCATGGAAGACATGGATGGGGAGATGGAGCATAGAGAGTTCAAATTGCAGATATGAGCAAAGGTATTTGTGTTAAAGCAAATAAATGTTGAAGTATCTGTGGTCTTATAAGAAGCTTGAACAGAGAGAGAGAGAGAGGTGAGATGACCTGCCCCAGGAAGAGAACAAGAAGACCTCTCTTCCCAGAATTAAAAATTATCTCAGAGAGAGATGAAGAGAACCTTTACTTTTGAACTGTTCATGTTTAAAATGGTTCCCCATGAGTTTACATGACCCATAATGCAGCTGTGGGAAAGGCTGCATGATATGGGAGGGATTTCACAATTGCAGATGCCCAGGTGGCTGCTTTTGTGAAAATTGAAGCCATAAGAGGACTGTTTTTCTTGTGGAGAAGTTTCCATGGCATGGAAAAAGAGACTTATTTCTCTAAAGGAGCTGGTGAAAGACTATTTTAGAGGTGGTAAACTGACTTGGGTTCTAAGCTTTTCTCTATACATTGTCAGTGAGAAAGAAAAGAAGCTTGTGGGGGAGGAGAAGTGTTTTGAAGGTTTTATTCTGTTTCTTATTAATTTTTTCTCTTTTGTAGTTTAATTAATAAAGCTTTCTTTATACCCTTTAAAGTTTGAGCCCTCTTTGTTTTTTCTCCTAATCCTATCTCACAGCAGGAAAAAGAGTAAATAATTCCAGTGGGCACTTGTGGAAATTGCTCAGAGAATCTCCATCTTTGGAGATGGTCCTGGATCAGCTGTTCCAAGTAGTCCTGCTTGATCAGGGCAGTTGGATTTCCTTGAACAAGACAGATTATATCCACAGGTCACTTTCAACATAAATCATTCATGTTCTTTCCTTCAATGATCTCTGGATAAAACACTTTTGCATAGTTATTTTTGCATAGCCATAATATCTCCTTAAACTCCAGTCAGCACACCTCCAAGGAAAAGAAAATTATCTCATTGAAATTGTTAGAACTATTACTAGTATTGTTCAGGTTAATGCAACAATATATTTATATATATTAGTAAAAAAAAAAATCTGCTCTGCTACATAATTTGTTCCTATTTTTACTTGGAGTAAAATATTTTACTATAGTGCAACTGCTGTTATAAGAAAGCTTTATCATTCTCATTCTCTGAGGAAGATCTGTGTTTTAGATTCAAGATTTAGGGATTCAAGAATATATATTTGACATAGTTTTGAATTCTAATCAATATTTAGAATATTTTCAATAAATTTGAATTTCAGTGAATGTGTCTTTCTGGGTCCACTGACAGAAAAAGAAGAAAAATATTGAAAATTAGAAGTTTATATGCTCTAATGAATAACCTACACCAGGATGATTATACTTGAAATGAAGTAATGACACCGGGTGCTGTCAATACTTTATTCTGAAATATATATTAATTGTGCTAGGAATGCTGTAAGAATATCTACAAATGAGAGAGCAATCATATATAACTGATTCATTGACCTTCTGGTAAATTTTCAGGTAATTTTATGGTAAAAACTTGAGATGGTGTTTTACTGTTTTGTGGATGACTGGACACAAATATGAAATATTAAAATATTTAGGTAGCAGAAAATGGAGACACAAAAAGCTTAATGTTTATGTTTTATCTATATTTTACGGGATTAAAATATTTGTCTGCATAGTTAGACAACTAATGGCACATTTTTGAAACATCTCTTATTTTCCTAATGTTGTTTTGGCAGTTGAGAATTGACCTATAGCTGCTGAACAAAAGACGCTGTGACAAAGCAATCCCTGAACAGAGATGAAGAATCCTGGCCACCTGAAGTGCTAATTCTTCATGTCCAACCTGTTTGAACCTCTGGTACAACAAAGTTATTTCAGAAATCTTTACAGAATCTTTATAACTATTGTATACTAATTACAGAAGAGGAACAAACAAACCTATGAACAGCCTAGGCCAGTCTATTGCCTATAAGAATTTCCAAGTGCCTCCACAGACAGCATAAATTACTTGCAAGGCACCAAGTCATGGAACAGTTTAATCATGGGAGAAGTCTTCTCCTAATGCTGGCTGAGAATCAGTTTTGTACCAAGGCATGAGTCCTTTTGTCTTAGATATATATGTAAACTGAATGGGAATGCACTGCCTCCCCTTCACAGTCCAGGGATAACAGTGTGGTTCCTGTCAAACAATGGATTTAGTCTCCAAAAGAGTGACTGACTAACTGTGAATGACAGTGACACTTCTACCCCTAGGTTTTCTGCCATGGAGAAGCACAGTCTGTGTTATCATATGTTATGCCTCAGACAAAAATTAACTCCCCAGTACTTCAATCAACAGCAAAACCACAATTACATATATTCATCGTGCACCTTATAGCTGATTTTTATGAGAATGCCTGATTAAACCCTGAGGTATCTTGCACCTGGACGTCCACACGTTTTCTTCTAAAACAAACACTGCAGCTGTTAAGAATAAATGCCACTTGTTCTGGTACTTCTTTCCTGAATCTCTCTTTCTTCAATCTGTCCTGTTCTGTTTTTTTAACTGCCTGTAATCTATTTGAACAAAAAGACAGATGTGAAGGAGCTTATTATCTTCTTGCAGGGTCTTTGAATAGGTAAAATGGAAGAAATTACATTGTACGCCTATGTGTCTGAGTTTTAACCTATCCTAACAGTGAGAATATTGCAGTTTGCAGTTGTTCTCAGTCATAAAAGAGATAAGCAGATCTTTCTCATGGTGGAATGTTAGAGTCAAAATCATTCTTTTCCTCTGGCTTATTTTTCTTTGTATACTACTGCATTCTCAGTATGTGCTCTGCAAGCTCTGTCCCATGTGTCTAATTGCAAGTTTGGTAACTGACATCAGTCTCTAACAAAGTAGTTAGCTTTCCTTGTTCTCACATTCTGTTCTCTAATGCACGTAGTTTTTCTTCTTTTATAATAAAATCTTCTGTACTATTCATTAAATACCCATATCCAGCTGAAAACTAATGCACAGAATTCTCATGTAGAATGATATTTCAAATGATGACCTCTTCTAAAGCATCGATCTTTCCCTCAAAATTTTTAGCTAGTGATGTTTTCATTATCTTTGTTCACTTTACTGATGCTTGCAAAATATTATAAGTTTTGCATTTTTTTAATGTGCTGGTTATGGTGTTGATTTTTGCTGTTTGCAATAATATGTGAACCTGTATCTGGTTAGTATTTTTCCTGTAATGTGGATCTCCTAAAGCCTTTCTTTTTAGAAGTATGTTGCAGTTATTTAAAGAGTATTGAGTGCCAAAACACTGTTGGCCTTCCATAAGCTTTGGCTTTGGACAGATGCCTGTCTTATATTGGTTAACTCTAGTTATTCCAGTAATTACTTCAGACCTGGTCCCTCTGCACTGCATTGTTTAACCTTTCCCCTACATCTGCTACTGCCATATATTTTCTTCTAATTATATCCTCTCTTTGACAAAATCTCCCTCGTATGTGTCATATAGCTTCTTATAAACCCATTTGTTAATGTTGTCTTCTTAGTCCTCTCTACAGGAATTAAATGAAAAATCAGGCAGAACTTGAAATTAAAAACATCAAATACATCAGTCAAGGCTAGCTCTGAATAGATAGTCATCTTTCTACTATTCTTTTTTTTACTGGAACTCATTTTTGCAAATGTAAATGGGACTGCAGGCCCTTTCTTGGTTTGTCTGGTCCTTTGAAGTGTGATCACTCACTGCTTAGGAAGCTTGCAGGATTTATCCTTTATTCTGTGAAGGACTTCAACTCTCTCCAAATAATAAAATTGCTTTACTATGGCTTGACTTTTTTTCTATAGAATTTTAACTGTTAAGGTACAGCTTCAACAAGTGAAAATACTGGCCCCTGGTTGTTAAAAATTCTTGCAAGAGGAGTTAGTAAGATCACAATCCTCAATATGGTATAGGAACTAAACTGAACAGGGTTTTGATATGAACAGGCTGAGATCATGTCCCAGTGTGAGAAAGTTTTTACTATTATTATTATTATTATTATTATTATTATTATTAATTTTCTTCTTCTTTTTCTTCTTCTTCTTCTTAGTCATCTAGGCTTTATTAAAAAAAACAGTGCATCATTCAGCTTTTGAAAGAGGAACATAAAATGTCAGGGAGGCAAAACAGGCTTCTTTTTGAAAGTATTGTTTATACAAAACTTTTCCCTTTCCCATTGTGTTCTAAAAGGTAGATTTCAGACTTGTTTTGAATTGATTTTTGCAACCTTCAGAGTTTTGGTGGTACTGCAGTCTCCCCTGGTCACCAACACATTATTTCTACCATGTCTGGCTTGAATGGCTACTCATTCAGCCTTTCCCAGGATATGAGCTCTTTCCCTGCAGCCCCAGAGTCACCCCCCAGCAATTTTTCTGGGAGACCTCACCTGAATTCTTCTCCTAAAAGGAACACAGTGCAAGTTGAGAAATAAACAAAACTAACCTACTGTCCACCAGAGACCTTGTCTCTATAATTGAGAATAGAGAGGTCTAAAGTCCACAGGGACAGTCAGTTGCAGCAGTGTTTCGTTATGCATGTTGGGGTCTGATTTCCTCCCCAGGCTGTGTACTTTTGTTTGGTTTGGGGTTATTTAGTGGGTTTTTTTGCTGGGGTCAGGGGTGGGGGGGTGGGGGGAAGACTTGGCTTTTTTTGTTTGAGTTTGTTTTTCTTTTAGTGGTTTTAGTTTGTTTGTTTGTTTGTTTTGGGTTTTTGTTTTGTTTTGTTTTGTTGGGGTTTTTTTCTTTTTTCTTTTTTCTTTTTTTTTTTTAAGTGAAAGATTCATGAAATGTGCATTGTCCAGTGTAAATTCAGTCAGGTATTCAATCCATCTGCTGGATTAAAAGTATCATCTTTCCAAGTACACAGCTTTTTTAATTACCTCTTAAATGAAGCTGAACAAACTACAGTCAGGTCACACCATTCAGCATGGTTCAAAAGTTTTATGAGCTATGTTGCACCTCGCAACAAGGTGTGCAACCAGCTTTCACAAAACAGCACACTATCTCTCAGTAAGATTCTGTTTTTACTCTGGATGATCCCAACACCATTGTTGCAAGTCTGCTGTATAAATTCAGCATTTATACTGTCTGGCTGTACACAATCTCCGATTACCAGGATTTTGTCCTAAATTTCAAACAGTGGTAGGCACAATTTACCTGTAGCATATGTGCACTGTCTCATGGGAAACTTAACACTGCCCATGAAAATGCTAATCTAACTATTGAGGGGCTATAGTGGAAACAGCATCCTACGCCTTCCATATGGGTTTATCATGAAGATAGCACAGACACAGGTTGCTCATATGTTCCCAGCTCTGTGACATGCCTTCCATTAAAATATCACACAGACTTTTGAATTTCTCTTTTCCATTCAAAATAGTTTCTCTATTTCTGTATTTTTATTTATTCAGTAAAATTCATGGTTATTTGTTCAGCACCAACAACATAGAGGCATAATTAGTGTTTGAACTGTTCAGATAAGAGTGTTTAAGAAAAACAGGTGGCAATGTTGCCAGCAGTCCTCTTCTAATCCAGATTTCCAATGGAAAGTGGGTTTAAAAATTTCTCTCTGATTTTCATGTAAGAACTGCTAATAGTGAATCTACTGCTCAACAGTAAATGTCATGCCAATTAGAGGTGAGGGAAAGAAATCTTTAGGTCTTCTGTCATGGAAAAGAAGTGGGTGAGGAACAAGGAAGGGAGAGATGAGAGAAAGCAAGAAAAATGAAGGAGATTTGATTTCCTACTAGCTCTCACTTCACGGCTCAACATTTCTTAGCAGCGTGGCAATAATATCAAGCAACTGCATTGAGGGTCAGGCCATACTTCTAGGCAATGTGTATGCTGCAAGAATATTGCCTTTGTTGAAATAGTGCCACAGGAAATCTCTAAGGTTTTCTCCAGGCCTTGGTTCAGAAATATTGTTCAGAAATGAGGCTTTTGCTTGCTTCTGAAGTAGATTTCCTGGTTTCTATCTCAAGATATTGGGACCTGGCTGGGATGTGTACCCAGAGTAAAGGAGGTGAATGATATCCTGTCAGCCCTGATCCCAGAGCTGTGATAAAAGTGAAAATGGCATGGGAAGGTGACAAGGGAGAGGGATGGGAAACAGAACGGGAGAAAGGAGGAAGTATGCTGAATTAATTTGCCTTTGGGAGTTTTGCCCATGGTTTATAGAGACAGTACAGCAGTTAAAGGAAAGAATGCTGCAAACCCAAGGGAGGGTGAGTACTTGGAATCAGGAAAGGTGGTCTGAAACAACCTTCCTAATGAGTAAAGGCAGAGGGCAGATGAATTCTGAGCTTTTACTGTGTCCAGTGTCATCTGAAAATTGTACCTAAATGTTTTTGTAGCTTCATGTTATTAGTTGTAATAGACCATACTTCAGGAGTGTTGCTGTTGTTTCTTCTGTTGGCATAAAATTTCCTTCTTTCCTTTTCCTCTTACTCCATGCCAGCCCCCATCTCACGAAACAGGACCAAGTTTCAAACTGCAGTCTGGGATGAAAAAAAAAGGAATAATAAGGAATGACCCTGGAAAGGAAAAAGTAGCTTGTGGTTTTAAGGGACTCCTAAGGAATTCCCAGGTTGAGTCACCTCCAACTGAAAATGCTTTATCTATGAATGCAAAATTTATAGTATCAGCTCTAACGTTATGTCTTTGCAGAAAGGATTTAATCACTATTCCATGGACAAATTGCCAGACAATTCCTGCTTGAGTAATTTGTACCTTAGACAAGCAATGACACAAATCATTTGGAGACAATCAGAAGGAACCTATAGTTTTAACACATTCAATGAAAACCAAAGTTCAGTTTGAGGTTTGGGTTAGAGATGTACCTGAACCACCACCCTTGCTATAAATAACTCCACATTTTAGAGTTGTTTGATGTAGGTTTGGATCTGATTTTGGGGTTTGGGCTCATTCCAAGTTTGTTTTTCTGTCATTTGATTTCCAGGAAAAGTAGGGAATATTACTCCTGTAAGCAGGTAAATTAAATGACAGTTGTAAGTACACAAATTTGCAGTGGGCATATTTCTTTTTCTCTGATTCATTCTCAAAGTTAGTAACACGTGTGAATCTGAGTAGAGCACCAAAACATGTCTAATTGTATCAATGGAAACACTTTATAATAAATAACATTTCCACAGAAGGGGAGCTGCTAAATGTTTGGTGTTCCAATTAAACTTTTAAGTACACTAGTTGCTTTGAGGACCAGGATATATGTCAGGCTGTTCTACATCCGACTGAGAGGTAACAGACTTCTGATTTTATAGATATGAGGACTATGTCTCTGTTAAGAAACTTTTGAAAGAGATATTAGAATGAAAATTTTCAATAATTTAGACCTAAATAATGGGGAACACATGCCTCACCATTTTAATATTCAGGTATTATAAGACCCCAGGATAGGTAGGTCTTTGTCATGTCGTATTTTCACCTTGAAACCTGTTAAGTTTGACTGCTGCCTGTTGCTGTTTCTGGTGTTCACCCTGACTTAAAACATCAAGGTTTCTTGTTATTTTGCACATTAGATGCAGAAAATGAAGGTCAGTTTGACCACTTTGAGACGCTGGAGGTCAGTATCTTTTCAAGTGTCTAGAGTGTTTTTCTTTAATTGGTCTTACAGGTATTAAGCACATTTAAAAATATTTCTTTGACTGTTGTGGATGCTGTCAGAACATGCCATTCTCACTAATACCTTTAACTAGAAGAAATGCACTTTGTTGAGTCACTTTAGTAACATTATATTGGTGTACTTTTTATAAGGTAAAGAATTTTTGCCTCAGTGAGTTTGCTTTTTACTGCTGGATAAGAACATCTTGTGCCTAAAATCAATCATGCAAGCTTTTCTTCTAGCCCCAGTCTTATACTGTAACAGACATTAAGTAGAAAAATGACAAAAACAGCATGCATTTTCTTTGGTCTTTATCTATGTTAACCTACCTGGGGAACTGTTCACACAAACAAATTACCAAGAGTAATTAAGTAAATAGAACATGCATTTAAAAAATGTACTTCAACTCTGTTTGTTGGGGTTTTATTTTTGGGAATAGCTTTTGAGCTGGCACATCTCAGAGCTGGACAGGCAAGATGTATATATTCCTCATTTTCAGTTGCTTTCCTGCTTGGCTGACTTCATATGGAGGTTTTGTGGAAGGATGTTTTTAATGGCAAGATTTCACATAGTAAGGATGTAATTCAGGAAACAAAATTTGACATGTTGGCATCTGCTAGAGCCATTCAGCCCATCTAGATGAATGAAAGCCTGACATGACCACTATGATGCTGTCTCTTACAATTTTATCTTAAAATATTAAACAAGTCTGCCGTTGTAAATGTTTCTAGGGATACAAATCTCTTTTCCATGGTCTAAAAGAAAGGTGAAAGTGACAACAGACAATGATGTAAGTGTGAATTTTAGGTAGATCAGAGTCCGTCCTGACCACTTCAAATCGTTTATCGTACTGAGCATTTAGAAAATCAAAAAAGTCCCAAAACAAACTCTTTAACTTTCTGCTTATGTTTGAAATCCTGTCTACTGAAAATGCTTGCTTACAGAGCATTATGCCTGCTGTATGGATTTCATAACCCAGTTTGTATTCTACTCTGAAGATGTCATCAACATATTGGTTCATTCTGAACAGTGTCCTAGGGAAGTGTTTTCATCCTTGACTACTTTATATGCTAATAAAAAGCTAGTTTTATCTTTTTTCTGCAATGTTACATAGCAATCTTCAGATTCCAAAGCGGGTCTTTTGACATGTCTCAAGATAATAACAAGTAATGAGCTTTAAATATTTCTTTTGTTGCTCACATTGCCATGTTCTTTCTAGAAAGGAGAATGTTGTCAGCTTGTATTTCACAACAGCCCTTCAGAAAGATATTTTATTTTGCTCCGTTTCTTAGGAATGGAATTAGGAAGGCTGAAGATGTTTGAACTGCTTTTGGTGCTTATTTGTTTGCTACTGCCTTGGACGCTTTTTTAAACACCTGTTTGGTTACAGTTCTTGTAAAGTGTGGAAAACAGCAGTCTCTGGACTGTTTATGAATACGCTGGCATATTCCATTTTGTCAACAAGCTCTTCTAGAGAGAGATTATTACGCAGTTTGTATAGTTCCTCTGTTAGCCTCAGATATGAAGCAGGGCAACAGGGCTGTATAGATGTTAAATAAGGAACTAGATTACCTTAAAATTGGAAAACTTAAAAGAAGAAGGGAAGGATTATGTAAGATCAAATGTGTATGTCAAAATATCATATTTTCATTTTTCTATGCCACATTTTAGAAGTTATGAACCTATTTTGATTAAAGGTTATTTTCTAGATTATGAGCAATATTCCTTTTAAATAAGCATGTGCATATATTTTTACAGAAAGTTGTTAGCTAAATATGTAGTTAAGCCTCAGTTTGTAGCCAGAAAAATATTACTTAATTCTCTCATTGTACTTAATGCTGTTGGTTAGATCAATCAGCATTCAGACAGGTGAAGCCAGACTTGATTAATTTCTAAGGAAATGCCTTGAATGTTGCATAGACAAAGTCTTGAATTCTGTTTATGTTCAAAAAAATTCTAATGCAATTCAGTTGCTTAGATTTATTTTTGGCAACAATTCTACACTTGAAAATGAAATAAACCCCCAAGCCCCTGTTTCCTTAAGGTCAGAGCTTTTGCTTGTGACAGAAATTGTCGAAATAAGTTTTTAGATGCTCAACCACATCTGTCTTTTATAAATTATACCGCCACAATATCAGAGTTATTTATAATGGAAGACAAATGCCTGAAATTTTTTACCTTCCATTGCATTTAAAGTGCTCTATTAACTTTGTTCTGATTTGGAAGATGAAAAATTTTGGAGGTATTGGAATTCTGAGTAGAATGAAACCCCTTTTGTTTGTTCCTCTTATAACACAGATCCTAAACCAGGCCAGCTGGCATGCTCTCATCTTGAAAGATGTCAGCACATCTCTTGGAATGCCTGAATGATGTACATGTACAAATAAACACTTGGATCTATCATACACTGCTATCAGCTCTGCCTCATCTTGTGGTCTGGCAGCTGTTATGTTCTCCCCATCCTGTCTCCCCACCCTAGTTTGTTGAAATGCCTTAAGGATATCAAACTGCAGTAAGCCAGGTGCATCCATTGACTTGTACTTGGTGGATGGTAAGGTGTGGTTTTCATTGCTGCTGGTTTTTGTGATATGCTGCAGGCTAACTAGATGGAAATGACAAATTATTTGATGACAGTTTATGTCAGGGGTCTACAGACATCCGCAGCAATACTGTCACACTTTAAAGTGACTCTGCTTCCTATTTAAAAAATGGCTTTTTCAGTGTACCTCAACGATTCTCTGGTCCTCAAAAGGTGACAATGCCAAGACAAGCTTAATCTATGCTTGCATTGTAAGGTGTCTGGGAACTTCAAAGGCTCTGCTGCAGCCCTTTCCAGGGGTCTCAGTGCTGTCCAATCAATCAGTTGTCAATGTGCCATTAATATGATGTCATTAGTGGATCAGTAAGAAAACTCTAAACCAAACATCTTAGAAATCAATTTACTGCACAGTTAATCTGACTTTTTGGCATGCACATCTGACCTGAATTAACACCCAGGACTGGAAATGTTCCCACAGCAAAGCTCCACCTCTGATAGCACAACACCATTGGTTCTTCTATTGATCTCTTTAAGTTTGAGGATACATCCACTCTAAGACATCCCATATTTCTCCACAATCTTCACAGCAATTCATTCTGGAGGAACTGTGAAAAGTGAACTAGATGATCTGCTGAGTCTCAGTAACTGTTTAATCCTACCTAACAAAGAAGTGCTTGAACTGTAAACTGCCATGCTGACCTATATAGCATAGCTGATACATAGCTGATAGCATAGCCATCAAACCTCCAGATGTGATTCTGAGAGTTTTCTAGATGCATGACACAGAGGGAGGTAGCAGTTGAATACAGATTTTCCTCTTTGTCTTTCACAAAGGAAACCAGTTTCCACAAAGAAAACTGAAGTGTTACAATTCCTTCTTCTTTCAGGGACCATGGGGATTATATTCACCATGGTTTTTAACCCCTTAAATATATTTCAGTGGTTGCTGGAGCTCCTGAAGCAGTCAGAGGTACAAGACATTCTCTTAAAAAAATTATTTGGTCTTATGGTAGTTCCTGTGGAAATCCACTATTTCAGCTTAGATTTGAGGTTTAATCTCAGTGCTAAAGTCTTAGTTTGTAAGAAAGTTTCTCGCTACGTACACCAGGAAGTTGGAGAAGAGCTGTGGGAGATGGTGAAGTGTAGATACTGTTCTGAGAGGAAACACCACATCAGAAAATGGGAAACAGGAACTGTGAATGCAATATAGAGATTGGTGCTTTTGAAGAACACTGATGAGTTATATATATGTGGCACTAGGCAAGGCAAGGAAGATTTACCAGTGCACTGCAGAAAGCCATGTTCGCATGGTATTACTCTGAGTCAATGCAATTTCTATGTTTCCAAGGTGCTTAAATCAATCTGTGATACAGTGAATATAAGGAAGCCTGTGAGAAGATTTTGCAGGAGAAGCAAGTCACTTCTTTCAAGAGTTTTCTACCGCTTGGATGAATATTAGTCAACTTCAGTAACTGTCATATTGGGGAGTATCAAACAGCTAATTGCAGACTTGAAGTCGTATAAGTTCACTTGATGAAATATCTGGGTTTTTTTTTCAATTGTTAGAATTTTCTAAGTCCTACAGTAATTGCTTTCGTAAGGAAAGGATAAAATTAAAATATTCACCTATGGGATTTCATGCTGATATTTTGTTTAGTATAAAGTGGAAAAATGAGTTTGAAATATTTCTAATGCTTTACTAATTAATTGCCTAGAAAATGATTCATTAAGCTTTCATTTATTTCACTAATTTCGAGCTGCTGGTTCAAGCTTTGACTCTTGGGATTCTCAACTAGGTTTGCTGACTAGTTCTGCAGAATATGAATATGCGTACGGTATTTCTTGTTGGCCAGGGCTTCTCCTTCTCTTCTCTTCTCTTCTCTAACAGTTATCAATGCATCATAAACCTCACTTGTCTTCTAGTGATGCTACCATTTATGATGCTGCAATCTATGACTGGATAATAGAACTTCTTTCTGTTTATTTTCATAATTTATTCTTTTTGTTACAATCTTGTTTTTTGCATCTATTTCTTCTTAACTGAGTGATCCTATACCTTTGGGGATAATCATCATCTGAATGGTTTGTATTCTTAATTGTTGTCAATTAAATGATACCAAGATACACTAGCTCATTTTTTTTCCCCTGTAGAACTCAGTTCATACTCAAATTCAGTATAAAAGTAAAATAAACACAACATGGTTTATATATTCCCAGATTTCACAGGTAGGTCCTGAGCAGCAATCTTGTTGTGTAGGGTCATCACAACAAATGACCTTATGCAACAAATGACATCTCTCTTCTTGTCTAAAAAGACCAAATCTACCTGTCTGCTGTTTCTTCTTCTTCATGGAAGAAATTCTTCAGTAATTACAAAGCTTTTCAGAAAAGAGTCTTGGTTTCCTCTGTCCTTGGCACAGGACTTATGTTCCATGTGACATTCTGCAGATCCCCTAGATTCAATTCACCTTTTATTTGAGTGATAATGCTTTCTAATATTTTCTAGCACAGAAGCTGGGAATAACAGACATACTTCCCACACAGTGTCTCGTTATCTTGTCTTCATTTGTATGATGATTTTTTTTCAGAAGTCATCAAACAGGCTTTTCAAATCCCAGTCCAGCTTTAGGAGATAAACTGGTTCCCTACAGTCATCACTAAAATGCAATCACCATCAGGGTGGAATTTCATTGTGAGAAGGGTATTGCAGTGACAATTGAGGAAAAGATTATTTTGAATTCACAGCTGAGCTATTATACTTCCATAAAATGCTGCACAATTTTAAATTTGTTTAGAAGAAAACATGTCCCTTAATTTTTATAGCTAACCATGGAAGAATAGTTAGAAGCTTTCAAGAATTCATGTTATTTGCCATGAATTAAACAAGTAACAAGACACCACACCAATATACTAGTAGTAATAGATGTTGAAGAAATAAGAATTGATTGAAGGACTTGAAGATGTAGGAACTTCATGAAGTTCAGTTAGGAGAAGTGCAGGATCCTGCATTTGAGGAAGAATAATCCCATGCACCACTATATGCTGAGGAAAGTTCAGTTGGAGATCAATATTCCAGAAAAGAAGGTGGGGGTCCTGGTGGAGCCAGAAATGTTCCCTTGCAGCAAAGGCAGGGATCTCATGCCGTAGTAATGTACTTCCAGAGAGATGAAGGAGGTGATTCTCCTCTCCTCTGCACCGGTGAGGCCACATCTGGAGCGCTGGGTTGAGTTCTGGGCTTCTCAATGAAAGAGAGACACAGACATAATGAAGATTGTCCAGCAAAGGGACAAAAAGGTGATGAAAAAATGCATCGTTTTTCCTATGAGAAAAGGCCAATATTAGATGCTAATGTTTAGGAAAGTTTTTCTGTTTAATTCTTAACAGGGCTGAAGGACTAAACGCCACTGGTATCGCAGTTTGGCTGAAGACAAGCGCTTCTTACATTTTTTATTTCAACAGTTCACACTCTAAATCAGTTCCCATATTTTTTATCTGTTTTGATGCCTATTGTAAAAGCAACAATTCTGTAATTCATACAAAAACAAAGTTTCTTTGAGTAAAGGAGCATCTTTGGTCAAGATTTCTTTATTAGATTTCAGGGTATGTTGGTACTGGATAATATTTTACCGCCACAAAAAATGAAGACAGGTTTAACTCTCAGTTTTTCATTGCAGACCACTGTACAATTATTGTATCCACCTCTCAGTCATATCCTATGCCGATGACACACAATTAGGTGATCTTCCCTTCCTGAAGCTTAAGAAATTTGACATAATCATAATCTGTGCTGAGTTAATTTGTAAGCTAGGCTGGATGCATTCTCAGAAGACATTCTTATTAGGAACCGCTTAGGACTCCTTAAAAAGAGACCTGATGTGCAGATACATTTCAATGATTTGCACTTATCACTTATTTAGCAAAGAAGACATAACCTGTGTGGTTTTGGGTTTGTTTTTTCTGTTGCCTCATGAGTTGTTAAATTACAACCGCTAATGCTCAACTATATTACCTCATCTATCTGAAATCCTCATAATTTGTGTGAATGTGATTAAATAAATCCCTTACCCCCGAGGCTTTTGAACGAGTTTTTTTCATTTTGCTGACTGATAAGGGTTGTCAAATTTAATCTAACATCAAAAGTGAGGAGTGGAAAAGCAGAAGAAAAAGAAATTACAATTTTTTTGTGACTTTGAGTAGAAAATTTGTAAGTTACATAAGTACAAATAATTATGCTTCTTCACACTTGTTGAGATAGAGAGGTGTTTCATTCTTGGGGGATTTAAAACAAACAGATGCCACACTGGGGTGGATTGCTTCAATGGGTGGCCTGGTTCCATAGGAAGTACGTAGCCTATAGGTAAAACTGAAGTGAACAAAAACATTAATTGATTCATTTTAATTACAGGATACATCTCTTTCACCATCTTGTTTGTGTTTAACAGTTATTTCTAAGCACTCTAAATCATGCAGCTAGACATAGCTTTAAAAGTCTTCAGACAGAAATTAGGAATTTTCCCCTTTATATTCACAAAATTTTTGTTCACTTTATTTCTTGAAGTCATCATTTTTAATTGTGGTTAGTGATGGATGATAGGAGGATAATAACTATTTAAAATATAAGGGTTAGATTCTCACATGATGTCACTTTGCATTATTTTGTCATGACACGGGATTTGGATTTCATGCTATTAAACCAACTGAAGGTAGTGGAATTATCTAATCTCATCAACTATGCGAGGTCGGAGTATGAACAGTAATGTTTCTGAAAACAAAGCAAAATGCACAAGCATAGGTAGCCAAGAGGTTTTTAGTCCAGAAGGACTGAGCTAGATGAGCCAGCTACCTGTTTATACTGTAGCAGAAAACCAGCATAGTTTCAATAGAAGACTGGGATTTCTTATCTTGACTGCTGGCTCCTTGCTTTAATGTAATTAATTATTATTATAATGCTAGGACTTAGAGGTTTAAAAAACAGGTGTCTCAAAATTTCTCTGAATTACTTGTTGATTATAATAGAGGAAAACAAGACAGAAAATAAGCTCACCTGCAACAAACATCATGAACTGTGCAACAACAGCAGATGCCAGTGCTGAATTCATTGGGGGGAACATGTAATGAGGTGACAAAGACTAATTAAAGGACTTGGATGAAGGGAAGAGGAAAAAAAGTGAAAGAAAAGATAAAATAAGGAGAGGATAGAGCAGCAGATGTAACTAAGGAGAAGAGAAAGGAGGGCTTTGCCAAACTCATGATTTTCTTATTATTTCTGATGGGTCATATTTGCACTTTTGCAGTCATTGCCCACAGATCTCTCCCTAAGATGAGTTCCCCAAATCCAGTAATATGCCCCAAAAATGTTTTTGGTTCTGGGGGAGGAAGCTGAACTTTGTCTTGACTACTTGTAATTCATTCTTTTTTTCGCCTTAATTTTTCTGCTGCTTCTTTTAACTTGTCAGTTTATCTAATCATGAGTCTCAGTTTCTCCAGGTGTTGAAACAGCATTAACATCTAAAGATGAAAAGGCTATAAAAATGCTCAATCATTCTTGTTCATATCAGGCTTTGCAGTGAAACTGTTTTCTCAGTTGTGACCTGTCTGTGCTTGTTCTTCATAATCTTTTTAATGGATCTGTTACTATCAAACTGAGCTCTGAGATGAGCTCAGAAATATACATTATTGGTTTTAAAGAATTGAAGATAATGACTGTATCAATGGAATGTTTTTAACATTTATTTTTTTGGGGCAAGCTTCTATGGTTAAATAATCTGCAGCTGCTTTTTTTCCCATCTAAGCTTATCTGAAACTGCAAGACAAATCAAATCAAAAAAGAGACCTGGTAGTTTTACAATGGAACAACCTCTTAGGTTCTTTAAATTTTCAATCCAATACTAATAGTTAAAATCTTCTTTAGTCTTCTGGCACAAAAGTAAATTGGTAAAAGTTTTTGAGGTAAAAACTTGTGGCAAAACCTTTCTATCTACAGGAAGTAAACATGCAATCTCCATACTAAACATGCCTATGATAAGCTTCTTAATTGCCCCTTGAAAATTCATGAAATATATAATGAAAGAAACCCACATTAAAAGGCTTTTACCTGGAAATACTTCACAAAGCCTCTTTTCCCACTGTAGATGGGCTCACTGTTTTTGTGAGCATGATTTTTAAGCAAGACAAGCTCCCCAATACTAAGTTAAATTATAAAAATAAAGGAAAAAGACAGGGATAGCAATAGAGGAGTTATTTTTATTGCTATAATTGCGGAATTTTTCAGCCAAATATTTCTTGAGTTTGATATTTTTCCTTTGCTGGCCTCTGAATAACCTCAGACCATGTCTAAATCTTTCTTCACTTTTCAACCCGAAACATAGGAGTTATGAGAGGAAAATTTTATATGTGATAAACTGAAACTCCTATTAAGTTTTATAAAGTATGTTCTTTTACTCATCACAAACCACACCCTTAGGCAAATAATCTTTAAACTCTGCATGTTTTATTATATAGGTTCTGAATTTAGAATTAGTGATGCTTTAACAGAAAAAAATTTAGTAACTTAAAAGAGAGGTAGACTGAAGCTGTAATAATTCTTTAGCTTATTTGAAATGGTGCCATAATCTTTAATTTTCTGGGATCATGATGACTCATGATCTAACCATAAAATCAGTAATTCAGAAATCCAGCAGGTTTTAGTATAAAAAACTAGAAAGTGATGTTATGCTGGATTTATGGTTTTCACTTCAAGTCACCTGATTTGGGTGAGCAGCAATAGTTTTCTGACACTGTAGCTAGTATGACCAATATCAACGCATTGTTTCAAGGCTGAAGAGCTGTTTGAAAAAGAAGAGCTGCTAAACAATAACAATTTCCTCCTTCCATTTTTTGTGCCACCTATCTTACTTAGATGGATAATTTATGCTTTTCAACAAGACATTTTTTCTTCCATAGCACACTGCTTATTGCTGGACTCAGATGATCAGTGCATTGTTTCAGTCATATTTTGTTATTATTTGCATGATGACCATGTATTAGTTGATCATTCTCTGTGCAAAAAAAAAAAGCAAAGAAAATAAGAATGAATATAATTCTCTGCTACAATATGATGGTCATCACCATGTCTTTCATGCTCTTTTCTTTCACTGAACACAGAACCATGATGGAGCATGAGCCACTGACAGTTCTGTGAAACACTGGAAGTGGAGGCAAGACCAGCCTAAGTTCTAAACATTGTCCCATCACCTAGACATCATTTAGAGGGATTAAAATCCTCCTATGATTAATTGCTGAGAAATGAAGAGCACTATATTTAATTTGCTCTCTGTAAATCATTCTTCCATCTTCAGTAATGTTTGGGAGCTGAATCCATTTCTTTTTTTCTTGTTTTTTATGCTGCATTTTTTATTGTTGTCATTACCATAGTTGTCATATGAAAAAGCAGTTTCACTGCTTAATATACAAACATATATAAGGACATAGTTTGTGATGTAAGGTATTTCCTTGCAGGAAACACAGCTTCAGAAGGAACATTCATTCTTTTCATACTGTTAGTTTTCTGCAGAGTTCTGAAAGTGCCAGAAATTTAAAATGTGCAGATAGTGAAAGTTGCTGTTTGTGTGCTGCTTACACCTCTTCTAATACCCCAAAAGATTTACCTTGTCTTTGACTCTGAATAGTTATCTTCACTGCACTTTTGTTGACAAGAACACGCTCTTTCATGGTACAAATGGAGAGCCAGTCTTGACCTGAAGACTGTTTTTCTTTGTGTATGTGTTTTAAAATTCTTATTATGTCAGTACTTAATAGTGAGGTTTTCTTCATTTAAAGCTGATATAAGTTGTATTGTTTTTGAGTTATGGGCCACTGTGAAATGCTTCACAACCTAACTAACCAGCAAAATTATTTTAGTCTAGAGAACTAGAAAGACACAATCTGAGGGTTTTGGTTTTTTCTAACAGCATTGTGCCCCTTTCTGCTCATAAAATTGAGAGCACCTCCAAGACCATAACTAAACTGCCCCCATGCATCTAGAAACATAAAGGCATCAGGCAGGGATGTCAAAACACTAAACCAATAGACTGCTTTTTCTGGTGCTCTCTGGGGATCTGTGCATATGTAGATTGTGTGGAAGAGCCTGTGAAACTGTGGTCTTGGCCATCATATCCTCCTGGGCACAATACTCCAAGACACCTACACAGTTTTAAAACATTACCCTTCCTACATTTTACTCAAGATCCTCACCTATCAAAGAAAAAGGTATAGAACTGAACTCTAGTAAATGTGATACTTTGCATTTTCCTGACTATCATACTCAGAATAACTTTAATGAAAGCTTGAAGAAATAAATTGAATCTATAATGCACGCTTAGCATCAGAATTGAATCAAAGAAACAAGCAAATAAAAGGAATGCTACTTTGTCCATTTAAAATATCTTTCGAGAAGAACATTGATGCATGTCCTCAACTCTGAAGCATTGTTCTCTCCTATTTATTATCTTCCCTTTTTAACAGTGCTTGAGAATTAGACTAAATTTTCACCTAACTGAGAGTCCTTTGCAATTTATCAGCAAAGATACTGACTGTGTGCAGAAACATGGAATAAATGTACATTATTTATACAGCTGATTTTCTTATCAATATGTGATGTACTGTATTGTTCAATCAGTAGTCTTGAGCCATCATGTGCCAAAATACCTTTAATTCAGACACAGATGTAATTCCTCCCTAAAACTGAACTTAAGCACAGCTTTTGGAAGCTGAGTGTTTCCACATATATAAAAACTAAACAGCTATGATTCAATTCACTGAAGGTTATTTATACCTCAGAACTTACTGTCCTAAAAGTGCCTGTCCCATTGGAAATATGATTCAGACGCCCTGAACTGGAGAAATATTTTCCTTTTTCCTGTGTAAAACATGAAACAAAAGACAACTGAAAACAACCTCATTAAAACAATTCCTTTATCCTTCTTTGACAAAATAAATTTTAAAGGCACATGGCGGTTTCCCTACATAGGTGGTCTATTTTATGTGTTAACCTCTCAACAACCTCTGAGGTACACTGTGAGTTATTGATGAGATCTGAGGATTTTTAATCTGTTGCAAAGAGAGATATCAGTTTTTCAGTCTGTTAGAGGCTAAATTTCCTAGTGCAAGAAATTTCTTTCAAAAGCATTTCTTGTCCTTGGCCACTTCTACCTATGCTCAGGTTAGATGAATGTGTTAACCAGGATGATCCTTCCCTGCTGGGCTGTGTTCCCTTAACTGTTTGGGAAGACACAAATTGGTTTTCACAAACAGTTGCAGAGAGTTGATGTCATTATTGTGCCCATGTGAGATGTTTAAGTATGCTCCAGGGATGATTACTGGAAGTGTTTCTTTTCATATTTAGTAGTCCTAAGTGCTTTTTAGTCCTAGTCCTTAATCCTTTGATTATAGGCTGAATATCTTTCCATGTATGAAGGAAGGCAAAAGAAGCTTTTTTTAGTGAGGAAAAATGGATACTGCAGGCTGGATCCTCAGCTGGCATAAATCTTGCCTGCTTTGTTGAAGCCACTAGAGACATACCAGCTACTTTGCAGAGGAAGCAGCCATGTGTTCTTTGTGACTTTCTTTTTTGGAAGCATCTTTATAGAGTTACAAATGTGTTTCATATCCTTGGTCCTGGGAGGAGAACAAGCCAACACTTGACTATATTCCAGCTTCCAAAATGCAGTAATTTAATGATGCCCGTTAATCAGTCAGCTAACTTGCATGGAAAGTCTTTACAAATGAGAAAATAGAACTTTTAGTTGTTACTGTTAGAAAAAATTCTTTTTTTTAAAATATAATTGGTGTCATTTTTTTCAGTGCCAAGTGAAAGAGAGGCATTTTTCACCCTCTAAATCTTCCAAACTGTCACTACCCATAGTCTGAGACAGTTGTGAGAGAGGAGTTGAACTGCTTCAGGGTTTAATGCAGTCTCTGTGAGGGCTGGGTCTGTCATTGCCCAGTGATGTAATTTCATTAGTTTGTACAAAATGGTTGGGCTGGTACAAGTTGCTTGCAGACACTTACATTCCTACTACCTATGTGGGAAAACAATTTTTAATAGCAGATAGCAGAAATAGGATGGAAATGCTCTTGCTTGAACTGGTGCCACATGGCTGCATCAGCCCATTTAGGGGTGAGCGAGGGGCAGTCTTTCATCAGTCTGACATACCTACAAGTTGACTGGAACACAGAAATACTGCCAGATTAGCAATAAAAGGGAGGAGCAAATATCCCTGAAGGTATGCTTCTGAAATTTGTTTTCCTGAGACTTATTAAATAGGCCAGGGAGGACCATTATATCACCCCATCTCACCTTTTGTACATCACAGGAGATTAAAATTTAGTTATCCTTATACATCATCCCGAAATTGTCAGAGGGTTTAAACATTTCTGCAGTCTGAAAGCAGCAAGGGCATCCAGAAAAGAAACTGGAAGGACCATGGTACTGCTGACATCTGGAGCTCACTACTGTGAGCAGTCTACTGTGTATGTGGGAGGTTGGTCCAGACCTAGTCCCAGGAGATGAACCAAATTCTACATTGCAAAATAAGTTTAAAAACCCCTGAAAAAATGGACCTGGCAACACTTGTTAATCTAATATCACAAAAAATTCTCTCTTGATCTCTATGGGCATGGAAATATTCCAGGTGAGTGCCTAGGGAAAATGTTGTGCTATAGCAGAACTATAGGGTACCTACTAGGAACAATTGGACTTCCACCATATGGTGAAGCATGCCTGGACCATCAAGCTGTCTTTGCCAAGGATTAATAGCATCTCTATAATGCGAGAGCCATAGGTCTGGAGTAGCCCTTTTGCACTCCATGGATGCTTCAGCTCTTGCCCAGGACAACTGTTAGTGTGGTTGTACTATGAAGAACCACTGTTTCACAGATGTATGCATGCACCTGTGAAGGACAGAAATATGATAAGGATCTGAAAGCCTCATGAAAGAAATCTCCTATGCTCTGATTTAAACTCAGGAAGAGTGACTTTACGAGCCTCTGTGCTGTCGGGGACAGTGACATGTTATGTGTGCTCTTGCCTGCTTTCTTTCCTACCCTTGCACCTCGATGGTTTTGCAACCAGATCTGAATATTCCCATCAAGCTGTCATCCAAGCTGAAAATACTGTATGGGACAGTATTGTCACATAGATGTAGATGGAAAAACCAGAAAGGAAACAGAAAAAAAAAAAAAAAAAAGGAACTTCAAACAGCATGGCCTTTAATCACAAATCTTTATTGCAGAAATGACCATGACCAACACAAACCTATACAAATCCAGACAAATCCTCTACAGGAGCAATAGTGTAGTGAAACAATGACCACCATATATTGAGAAATTGCCAAACCTTAGGCTGCCAAAAGAAAAGAGAGAAAAATGGATATGGCACAGCTATGTAGCAAGCTGATCTGGGTGAGGCAGAGCTCATGGGAGATGATCAGTTGGTAAAGTAAATTTAGTGACCCTTGTTTGAGCACTGCTGCTTTTTTTCAGACAGCAGCACTCAGTGACTACACCACAGACTTTCATGGTTATGGGATCAGATTTTCTTGTTTCCTGCTCTACTTCACATTTCCTCTCTACCTCACATTTTATCCTGCACTTACACTAATACTTTTAGCACCTGACACATATACCTCATAATCAAGTACATAACCCTAAATTTTGGAACACCAGATATGTACTCAATATTGCCTGCTTCAGTATTTAACACTGCTCAATGTGAACTTCTGTTTGTAAAACATTTTCCCACATGGTGAAAAAAAATACAGGCCCAATATGCCTCTTGTTGTTTGACTTCACACTGTAATATGCCCATTAGGCATATTGTTTGAATTTTGAGTGTTAGCTCTCAAAATTATGTAAAATGGTAATTAATTAAGGTGGCTATTTCTCATAATATAGATAACCAAAGGCTATTAAAGTATCTGTAATAGGATAAAAGAGTTGCATAACATTCAAAGCTATGACAGCTCTCTACAAACACTAATGAGTAAATGCCAACCGATTACAAAAGACACAATTATAGAGGGTTAATAGCTATGAAATTAATAATGCCTGTTAATCTCTAGGTAAGGTTTAATAATCTCTTGCTAGTTATTTAATTTACAATACCTCTCCACATTAAATCTAAATGAAGGGTTATGTTCCCAATTTGATATTTGTATCTTTAACCAGGCCATCGGGAGTTGGGTAGATAGTCTTGTTCTTAGCATTGAGACCATATAATCTGAATAGGAACCTTAATTAAATATTACCAAATGTATTTTAGTTGGCAGTAGAAGGGGAAAGACAAAGTCTTGGATCTGAACAGAAGCCTCAGATCTACTGGCAATGCTCAGGGGGGAGGAAGGGCTGTGATTCATGCTTGATTTGTTTTGTTGGAATGAGGCACAGCAGCTAAGTTTAGATACCTGCAACTTGGGCCAAACTTTAAAAAAAGCTGGGGAGTGGAGTAGAGCAAGACAGAGAGAGAGAGAAATCAGTCAGCAGCTTACTTCAGTGTCCTTCTGTTGCATGAGATCTACTTTTTAACCATTCATTGTGGCTGTGAGCAGTTTCTGGTTGCAGATTGAATTTCCTTTTCCCATCTACTGACATGCTAAATGGTCAGCAGTAATATTAACTGGGTGAAAGTGATTTCTTTTTAATTAAAGAGTGGATAGAATTTAAAAATGTAATATAAAGCCTAGCATATTCATCTAAACATATTTGTGTTTGGAAATCTCTTTCCCCTTCTTTGATTACCAATGCAAGCTTCAATTTTGGTAGAAACAGTAAAGCAATGGGATCATGATTGAACACTATATTTATGCCAATACTGGTGTACCAATTCTGTAAGCCAAAATATTAAAGTACTGCTGTTTTTAGTCCAGCACTTCAAGTCTTACTGCAATCAAGAAACACAGTAAGGAAATGAGAAATGGATTCTGTGCTGCCTCTTGCATTATCAGTTTACCAGTTCAGCTTGATCTGATAGTACCTATTAAAGGTAGGAGAGCTGTTGCAAACTGCAGAGTGTAAAGTCTGACCTTCTGACCTCATGAAGTCTGCAGTGATGGAAATTAAATTCATCATTTCATTGAGTTGCCTAATAACACAACTGAAAACAAGGAGTCCTAAAAGCCCTAACACTCAATATTTTTAAGTCTTCTCTCATTTTATATGTGTTGAAAAACATCTAGCATGGATTCATTTCAATTATTGTATTACTCTTTTACTATAGTACACCAAAAATGTATGAGTGAAAAATAAACATGTATGTCACTGAATATGAGTACTAGTAGCAAATCAAATTACCTCTCTGTAGTTCTTTATCTGGTAAGAGATAGCTTCATATGTTTTCTTAACTCTTATTGATCTTTTACAACATGAACAACAAAAAACTGAATTATTTAAATGACACAGTGATTAATTTCTGAAGCATGTTTTGGTTTAAGACCAGCTGAAAATTAAGCTTCTTGGTCAACTCCCTTCTCTCCTTACTTCAACTGAGTGGAATGGGGAAAAAAAAATCAAAGTCCAACTTGTAGATTACGATAAGAACAGTTTTATAATTGAAAAAAAGGTGAAAGTACAGTAATAACAGTAAACTATAATAATAGTGATGATAATAATAAGGGAAAAAATAAGTGATGCACAATGCAATTGCTCACCACCCAGTAACTGATGCCAGACTCCCCTTCCCAAAACCAAGCTGACCCCTTCTGGGTCCCCTCCCAGTTCTATACTGGGCATGACATTTTATGCTGTGGCATATCCTTTTGGACTGTTCAGGTTATCTGTCCTGGCTGTGTTCCCTCCCAGTTTCTTTTACTCACCTTCTCAGTGGCAGAGCATGAGTCAAGGAAAAGTCCTTTATTTAGGATAGACACAACTTAGCCAGAAACCAAAACATCAGTGCATTACCAATATCATTCTCATTCTGGATGTAAAACACAGCACTGTAGCGGCTACCAGGAAGAAACTAACTCTCTCCTAGCTGGAACCAGAATATTTTGTTACAGTGAATTTTGGAAGAACATATGAAAATACAGCAAAGGATTGTTATTGTTATGCAAGGTAAACCAGTCATCATGTTGAGAAATTACAGAACAGAATAAAGAATTAGTGTGTTGGGACTTTTTTGCCAACATGAGAAAAAACCTTTTGGTAGAATGAGAAAAACTGTATTATCCAGGCACACACTATACTCATCTCTCTTTTCTGCTGCCAAAATTCCATTCAAAACAATTTCCAACTATTTTGTTTTGGCTTTCTGCTAAATGATAAAAACCAAAACTCAATCAAATTTCTCTTTTATATAATAAAAGTTCTGCCAGAAGCAAAAAATTTGAGAAGTAGATGAAATTAGCAAGTAGTCTTAGTAATTAAGAAAGAGGAATAAAAATACCCTAGAGAAAATTGTTAAATTCTTCCAGGTTAATAAGAAAGGCACACCCTTTTAATTTTATTTCTTAAACTTTGGAACGAATGCTGCTAGAGCTCTTTCAGAAATAAATATGAAACTTCAGTGAACTAATGGCAGAGTATTGAAGAAATGCAGGTGAAAATTTCTTCTAAATAGCTTTCAAAAATAATAGTAGATTTTTTTTGTAAACACCTAAATGTCAAAGTATTCTGTGATAGTATGACTTTTTAATTGGCCTTTGCAGAAGTAGTTTTTGTGTAATGTTCCATCAGAAATTTTTGTCTGAAAATTGTGCAATATTTGGCCCAGTAAATCGAACTCATCTTTTAGTACTGTAACAGATAATATTAATTTATTTTATAGCTGGAGAAAGTAATTTAGCTAGGATGCTCATCCAGCAATCCTGTGTTCAGACTAGGTCTAATTCTTTTTTCATAATATCATTAATTCCAGTTCACCATTAATTCTAGATGACCAGTTTATTAACATTCCATTCCTATATTGTTATTGCTTGATTATGAAGTAAGAAAATATAAAATAGCGCTTGACAATTTTCCATGTGATCTTTGTAGTAAGAAATATGCTAGAAGGAAAAGCTGTATTAAGAAAAAATATTCAATTTGGCCTGTCTGTTTCTTATGGAAGGGTACGAGTTGATTTCCTTTCATGTATCTGGTGAGGTTTGTTTTCTTTCCTGGAACGCTAAAAATCCAAGAATAAAATAAAATCAATACTTTGAACAAATAAATGTGGTGCATATTTTCAGCCTCTTGTTACACAATAGCAAGCATCCAAAATGGTTTTCAGTGAAGTGGGCTTCTGGTCTTGACTCTCAGATTTCATTAAACTGAATAAAGGTGAATGATATTAAGAAATTCTTAAAAAATGCACTATTTGTTGCTGCTGATCTGATTTTATTGTGAGATGTTCATAACAAAATGATGCACATTATATTTTAAACATTTCATGAATACTCCAGTACCAAAATAATTAGAGGCTAAAATTATTATGCAGTAAATTTTGAACAGATGCTCTGATCCTGTTTTGTTTTGAGCTTGATGTTAAGCAAAACCCCAGGAATTATTGCTTCACAATTTGTGTTGTTGATGAATTAACTTTCAGATTGTGGTAGTACTTTCTTTTGTCAGCAATTATTTCCTCCATAGCATAAAATGCATCAGAGTTATTCCTATTACAAGTGGATTAAGATGTAAAATGTTGTTTATTTATCACAGTTTCCTAGGGGAAGAAAATGAAAAAGATATATATATAACTTTGTTGTACTAGTGGTACAGCAACTCAAATTTTCAGAATTTTCAAGTACTTAAGTAAAGCTCATAACTTTATCATTGTGGTAATGAGCACTTCTCACTCTCAACTACCGGTACCTGCTCAGCTTAACTGTCAGGTTTTATCCAAAGACAGACTGTAAATCCAGAGATATTAATTTTGAAGTTTACAGAGGCATTTATACCTTCATGTTCATTTCAGATGTATTTCTTCAATTTGTTTTGTGACTAAGCTGCTTCTCTTTACATGAAAAATTCACTTTTCTATCTATTGCATACAAAAAAGAGTCCTTTGAATTAAGTAAGGCCAAAGTGAGAGCAAATCATAATTTATTAACAAAGTACAGGAATTTGTTAACCAAATTGTTTTTCCTAGTATACATGCGGAGCATCTCTACTCAAATAAATTCTGACATGTCATAATTTCAAAATTATTTTCCCTGTCTTGGGCTTAAAGTCCTGATGCACAGATACCACTTCATCATAGCTTCATGATGAAGATGGCAAAGAATAGGAGAAATATTAAGTAAAATATTTTCCTTTTGTAAGTTCTTATCTTACTGACATGCTCTTGTATCCGCGGATGTGCAGAAAGTACATAACAGTCAAATGCCCAAGGCAAATTGTGGGTACCATCCCACTGTGCAATATACAGTATGGGAGACATAAACAAAAATTCCTTTGTGTGTTGCCTAAACAACTCCCTGAAATACTAAACCTGTGACATTCTTAAACCACATTCTGCTGTCAGACACACCTAATTGATAGCAAATGCATCTGGCCCTCAAAATCCTGGCTACCTTATTGTAACCATGGCTACCATTTAGCCAAAGATGTTTAACTGAATGAATGACATTATGTGTAGTAATATTTACTCAGAAGGCTCATTTAAGTCAGATGAGAGCAGAAAAAATATCTATGTTCAAAAATGCATCAGATATTTATATGCCCTTGAAGACAAATAGATGGTAAGTGATGCTGTTTGGCAGCATTAAATTTTGTGCAAGGTGTTGTGAAGAATATAGTTTTTCCATTTCACTCTTAATACTGTCCCCCTTTTGGAAATAAGGAACTACTGAAATCACAGACAAGATATAGTCAGGGTGTGTCACACACATAGACAAAAATACCTACACAAGTCTGATATCTACAGTATAGGGTCATGCATCTGATATCTACAGTATAGGGTCATGCAAGGGCATTATACAAATACATGCAGGAACAGAGCCGAAAATCCTAAACAAAATAATATAATGCAAAAGACTACTGGATATATTTTTGTTGTGTAACATGTCAAAGAAAAACTTTCTAAAATCTAAAAGAAAATAAAAGAATACGCATTATTCCTTTTCCTTTACCTGCTCAAGTTTGAACAAATCTACTTTTCTTCATAGATCTGTTTCCAGTACTGCAGGTGTGACTCATAGAGCATAGACATCTGTAACTCATAGCACAAAATAGAGGGGAAATATATGAAGAGTTGGCAGATTATATCAGTTGCTGGCAAGCAACAACCATTGCTCCTCTATGTAAGGCTTCACAAACTAAGAATATGCAGCTCAGAGATCAGTAAATTTTTCTAGCTGCATCTTCTTACCCTCGGCAACCTACAGCAAACATAGTGAACACAGGCTAGCTGCACATACAGGTCCCATATGAAGACTTACATACAATATACAGTATGGTCTTCATTTTGTGTTCAATTCATTGTCTGTGATAAAAGCTTCTCTTTGGTATTTAACTAAAAGAATGTCAATACTTCATGTTACCATAGACAATTTAAAAAAAAAACCACTGACTCAGTATTATCTTGTCTAAAAGTTATACAGCATCACAGCAGAAGAACCAACTCTTGCTTCTACACACAGAAATATTTTTATATGTACATTAAAGCAAATTAACTTCCAATTCACTTAAGTATCATACAGATGACAAGTGGGCAGGTTCTGATATTCTCATCTTAACACAGCTAATTTCACTGAGAGTTGCTCTGGAAGAGCTACAAACCACCTTTGCCTACAAAGACATTTCAATACATTCCTGGTTGCGGGCATGAATATTAACTGCAGTCTTCCAAAAGCACTCCATTGACCTTTGTGGATAAATCCCATCAAAAATTTTGTGCTCTTCAGTCACTAAATTACTGTCACTAAATCCATAGCTGGTGCTGCATATGGTTGAAGTCTTCCATTATTGTCCATTTTCCAAAATACAAACTTTTTCTCTGAAATGCCTTCATTAGCTTTGTTTATAAACACATTCTCTCATTTATAGCTGAGCTAGAGCTATCTGACGATTCCTGAAAAATAAGAATTGGATTTTTTATTAGACCAAATATAGTGAATACCCAGCTTTTTAAAAATTCCACTAACTGTAAAATGCTAATGTAGAGCATATAAACAATATTGAATGCAACATTTTAACAATATTGAAGACTAAATCACTTTTTTTTCCTCTTCTTAGAAAGACAACACAGAAACACTGGAAGGGTGATGAAGCTGTTTGTATCAGGGTGTTAAAGGCAGTTGTGCTGTCTAGGAAATAGTATGAATTTCAGAAAGGATAATGAAATTGTTTATAAATTGAAATACTAATCATTTGAATCACTGGAGTACATTGAATCCCTTAAAGACAAGTAGAAGTGCCCTTAGCGATACTCTGTAGTATCGCTAAGAGAAGTTTCATGATGTTTTCACGTTAACTTCAATTCATAGGATTAAAGAATAAAAATGTTACTCTGATGACTATAGACAAAGCTAAAAATTAATCATTTTGTGGTAGAAACAGCTAGAAAAACCAAGCACATGGCTTGTTAGCACATGTTTGTACAAGTTTAGCTATTCCTGTGCTACTTTTGTATAGAAATCTGTGGTGGTATGTCTAACGGATCTCAGGGAGAATAACCAGACACCTCATTGGAAAGAAAAAGGTCACAATGTTATTGAGCTTTTATCTCTCTAAAACACAAGAAGGCACAGCAAGCTTTCCTATCCCTTTAGAAGTTACAGTCCACATGCCTCTGCTTTTGCAAATTGCTCCCATATCCATATGCTAAAGTACCCCCAGAATAATTTACATTTTTCTACATCAAAGTGAAGAGTTCAACAAGCAGCAACTGACTGTTACTAGTGGTAGAGTAGCTGATCTGTACTAAATCAGATTGCCAGTTGGATGGATGCTTATCTGTGGTAATATTCAAAGTCCCTTTGTCTTTGTTCCAGTTCTTATTTCTTTAGACTCTTTGCTGTTACAAAGATTGCAGATGATCTGTAAACAATTCCTTTAGAGAGGATGTAAATTGAACAGTGATTGGAACCATTTGCAAAGTTGAGCAGGTGTTTGTAAACTTTTCCTGGGCCAAGTCCAATGTGGTCAGTAACTTTCAAGTTCACTGAAGAACAATTCATTTTTCCTGGAAGTAGATCTGTTAAGACAATACAAGCATAAAGGATGTTATTTGGACATTTTCTGTGAATCATACCATCCTATCAGCTTTGCTACCCAGAGAAGAATGTCGCTTATCATGATAGTCATTATACGTCTCATTTAGACTGTTTTTTACTATGTGGATGTGGAACCAATCTGAATATTCTTTAGGAGGTAACCCTCCCCAGACTCTGCTAGTGTTCCTGGGTCTCTTATGAGATAGCATTTATTCAAAACTGCATCCTGCATCCTGCAGCTTCTCAAAGGTTTCTAAGACACCAAAGTCTCCATTCCTATTATGTCACAGACAAGAGTAGTCTTACTGGACATTGGGAATGGAATTTGAATCAGCTTTGAAATCTTATTTTTTCTTATTTCTCAGAGTCTATCTTTTATAATTTTAGCAGGAGATATACATTACAAGAAATTCTGGTAGCAAACAATAATGGCTGTCACAGTTTTAAAGTCTGTCTTAATATTTGTGAGAGGTGTACGTGTTCATGAGCAGAAAAGGCTGCCCCTGTACCTGAGAACATCTCAAGAATGCAACTTATCTCATATCAATTTTCACTTGAAATACTTTTGCTATCACTTGGATGTCAATTGAAAACTTCCAAAAGAGAAATCTTTCTACATTATATTTCACTCTTCATTAAAAAGCTCCAGCTAAGGGCACTATTAGCAGTTTTTAATGGTTACTACTGTGTTTACACACAGTCATATCAATCCAAAGTGATCTGGAGTTTTTCCTGTCCATTTGGTTTTTTGCCAGGGTAAAGTAATAACCACTAGCATGGAGTATGCATATTTTCTGTCAATGCAGAAATAAAAGTGTCTGTGGACTCAGTAACCCACCCCACCAACACTGAATTAGCAGCAGTGCAAGATTCAGCTCCTGTATTGCACCCTCCTTTGATGTTAATTACATTCTCAAAAGGGACGCATGTGTTTTCTTTAAACCACATATAACACATGTTGAAAAAGTAACTAGGTCAGAATAACAACTGTGCAAAATGGCTTCTTAAAACTAACAGGTCTATGAATAGAAAGCATTCTTACCCAAAACTGATTTATTCTCTTATCACAATGAATTGATACTGCAATTTCTTTATTGTACTTCTGTTATCTCTACAACACTAATCTTACTTTGAGAGAGCAAAATATCTTTTAGCTAAGACATAACTGATGAAATGTTCATACTTTAGCTCTAGCTGAAGACTGCTGAATATCTGGGTTATAGAACTACACTAGAAAAGATGAAGGCTGGTTTTTAGAGAACCAACTGGCTTTCCAGAGCATGAATATTGGGGAATTCAGGATTTATTATTTATTTTATTTCATACTTTTATTTCTGATTGGTATATTTAATCTGAGACTTGCTAGAAAATTTTCTTTCAATAGAAATGTACAAATTAACTACTGTACAGTATATAGTGCATAAATGCACACAGTGTGTATATACATATATATATATATATATTCAGCATTCCTGATGTCTTGCCCTCCAGCTGAAGATACAGAACATTACACACAAGTTTCAGCAAGTCAGAACTGATATAGGTTAGATACTTGCTCTGCTATTTTCACCTTTGTTGAAAACCTGAGATATGCTGTAAATTACTAAAATAATTAGCCATCCTTGTAATTCTTGACCCTATACATATTTCTGCTTCCCAGTGTGTAAAAGACACCATGAAACTTTTGCTTATGAATAAGAAAACTGCATATAAAATGCAACCTTAAACTTCATTCCATGTCAAAAATGTAGGGACTTACAAACTTAATGTAAGATGGTAAACAGTGCAAGAAGCATGAAAAACTCAGAAGAATAATCAGCTTTGAGAACAGCAAATTTATGTACTGATTTTCTGAATGGAGTTGGATGGATTTTTATATAACATCTATAAAATGAGAATTTAAATTATAAAAATGTACACTCTTATTAACCTGAACTTACATAGGCTGTGATTTTAACTCTAATAGCAAGCTGTGTTTCATCTTAACAGAACAAATTCACCTTTAGATATACCAGAAGTACACAACCGCCATATAGAAAAAAGATGCAAACATTTGATGTGTGGTGACATTGACTTTATTATGGTAAAGGAGAGCTTTCCCTTCTGCTCACCGGATGTCGAAGTCCCACAGTAATATTTACACTTATTATCAGCTAGAGCCAAGTGAATTTTGAAGAATTTTCTATATCAGCATTGGTCCACATGACCTAGTGAAACATCTTCTGTTTAGAAAATAGACTGGTTTTCATTGTTTCCCAAGAAACTCAGACTAGGTTTTACCAAGAAAACGGGACACAAAATGTCACAACTACAGGTGCATCTCACCACGAAAAAAAGTTTTAATTTGACATACGAATAACCACAAAGTTGCACACTTGTATAATCATATATCCATAAACTAGTTTCGGCTGGAAGGGACTTGCCATAAAAGTCTTACAGTTCCAATCCCCCTTTCGTGGACTGGAATGTCTTCCTTGTCTGCCCTTCCAAATCAAAGCAAACCAAAGATAGGACTAATTGAAAGTTTTCATGGCAAAATAGCTTTTGTCTCAGCAGAGCCATGTGACTTGAAAGTTGTCACCTGTATGCAACTGAAAGACTCTTGTCTTTTAATAGTTTGAACAACACAACCACTTTCTTAAGGACAGAATGAGTCCAGAAAGTTTGCAAAAAATATTTTGTCCTTTTATTCCTTTCTTTCCTCTTTCTTTTTCATTAAAGATACAGAAGAATTTTCATTATGTGTTTTCTGAAAGCATTTAGTGTTGCCATATTTGTACTCTTTCTGCCATAATAGGGTAAAAAAGTTCAACACAGATCTGCAACCCAATAGCACATCAAATAATAGCATTTGATAAAATGAGAATGTAAAAATCATGGATTAAGGTATATATTTTGTCAATAACTTTCCAAGGTGTATAAAAGGCTATAAGAGAAGTCTTGTGAGAGTTCTCACAGATCCAGAATAAAGTTTTGGTCCATGTGACTTTTTTTATTTTGAGTCCTTGAACAAAAGATTAGCTTTGGAGAATTCATGGTGCATTCAAAACTTTGAAGACTTTTCATCTAAAACTGCATCCATTTTAGAAGAGTGACATTCTTATTGCACTGTTTATTTCACTTCTGTAATGCCAGTATATACACACACGTAACATACATGAGTCAAATGTGTCCCCACTTTGACATTACACTATTAAAAATGTGATCTCTGAGCTTTCAGTTAGATTTGACTCTTAAATGCCCCCCTACTATAAAGGCAGAGGAAAAGAATGTGTAAAAATTAATCCCAGAAAATAAAATTCTTCAGATTATTTTGTGGATCCTTCAAGCAAAAAAAAAAAAGTATTTATAATCTTTTTACAGGTTTTGTCTAAGATAATAGTAACAATACTATTCATACTTTTTTTTCTCTTTAATTAGTTTTTAAAATAGCCTGTATCTACAAAAAGGGTAGAAAAATTCACTCTGTAAAAATCTATAAATAGATCTTTTGCAAAAATTATAGAAGCTTTTTGAACTAGACCTAGATAATTTTGTACAGCTCTAGGTCTTTCATCACTGTTCAGTACTCAGACCTCAAGCTCTGGTGCGGTCAGAGATATTTTATACACACAGCATGTGCTTCACTATAAAACAAAGCAATCAGCTTCCAGCAGAGAGCCCAACAGAAAATTGTCTGTGTGTGTGATTAAGTTTTTTCCATGTTACTCTGGTTTTGGAAGCCATGCTGTAGAAAAACAAGAAAGGTAAAAAAAAAAAAAGGAGTTCTTGATTTGTGAATGTCTAAACTGCATAAGCATTTTATAAAAGGAATAAAAAAGGTAAAGAGAAACCCATGAACCTCATTAGTACTGTGTAGCAGGAACATAGACCCTGCCATATGAGCCTCACCAGGGAAATTTAAAGTAGGAGTTCTAGCAATGTAACGTGATTTGGCAAGAGCTGAATTTAAATGTGGTTGTGAGGTCCCCATAAGCAACATATGCTTTCACTAAGCTGCAGTATTCCTTCCTTCCTTAGCCCAAACTTTGAAATTATTACTTTGTATTTAAGAAAATTATATAGTTCTACACCAAATCAAAGTTGTTAGTTCTTGATAAAACTGTCATATTATGAAATTACAGCTCATCCTGAGGAAAAGAGAAAAAGTGAATATTTAATTTTGACCGCTTTAAGGGGAAAAAACCAAATAGAAACAAAAGTGGAGAGAAAGAGGGGGATAGATAAAGGAGGAAGGAGAGGGAGGGAGATGTCTGCTTATGATTATGAAATGAACTTTGAGTCTTTTCTATTCCTGAAGCCAGGAATGTCTGACTATTTTAATACCTTACTGGAGTGAAAATTTGAAATATACCCTGAATGTAGAAAACTTTTATTTATATGATTATGGAAAATCATACATTAAAATGGAAAACAAACACCTTCCAGACACAACTGGAGATTGAAACGTGTCTAAAAGCAAAGTTGCCAAGCTGGAACTTGGAAACAAAGAATATACTTTAATTTCTTTTGCTTCCCACTCAATGAGTGTGATGACAGTGCTGCCTGGGAGGGTTCTGACATGCCCTCAAATTGTTCTGTGTACTTTTACTTCCTGTGTTCTTTGTCATGTGAAAGCTGACAAACTTTCCTTTTCAAATTAGGCTAATTTAACCATCATAATAATATAATCTTTACATTTCTGTTATTTTTAATACCATCTCAGTAGCATGCCAGGACAGGAAACTATGTCTGACACACAAGCTCCCAGAATTATCACAAGACCAAGAGAACAAGGACTTCTTCTGAGGCTTGCTTGCTGAAGGAAGACAATGCAAGACTAAAGGAGAAAAACTGGATGTTTAGCAGGATGATCTCCTTATTTTTAAGTTACATTTCAGAAATGGGTGCTGTAGAGCTTATGTAGCGACATGGAACCAGAGCCCTGGTGTAAGCGTATGGCCCTGGTCTGACATAGGTGTTCTCTGCTCTTGCTCTTGTGGGACAAGACAGGACGCTGAAGACAAGCAGTGTTTCTCCATAAAGCACACCCTAACTCCAGAGGAAGATTGCTTCCCAGTCTTTCCTCTGTCCCAGGCACGATGTGTCTGACATAACACCTTCAGATCTTCTCCTGTGGCTGCTTTAAGCTTTTATTCAGAGTGCATCTGCAAACTGCAGGCTAGCTACCTTTAAGAAAGCAAAAAGAAGCTAGGGCTGGGAAGGGAGCAGTAGGGAACCCTTTTCCAAAAAATAACTCCCAGAAAGCTGAAATGAAAATGGACATCCCTTAATACCAAATAAGACAGGGAAAACCATCGCAGAAAGAGAGAGAGAGAAAAAAAAAGTACCATGCAAACAAAAGAGAAAATAAAACATCCAGAAGAATCCCTAGTGGTTGAGTTTTATTCACTGGCTAGTCTTAAACTGTAGTTTGTTTCAAACTAACAGAAAGTACCCGAGGAAGACCTTCTTAAACCCAACAAATATAAGACAAATGAGAGAATGTATATAGCTGAAAATTAGGGTAAATTGTGTCCCCTGCAGAGTGACCAGAAGTATCGGCTCATAAATTTGCACTGTTAGGAGTAACTAGCTTCTACCAGTTTTTATGAAATTTAGGTCATTGTTTAGGTATGGAGGAACATGATTGTAACAGACCTGGGAATAGAAATGGGAATTTTCTTTCTCATGGTTTGTGTTGCAGTTTTCTGTTTGGTCAAAGAAAAAATGTCTGAAAACCAAGTCTTCTTAAGCATGTCAATTACAATAGGCTAGGCCTGAATAATATTGTCACTACATTTTCCAGTGCATTCCCAGCCCTGACCCTGATTATCATCTGGAAACATCACTGTGAGCCTATGTCACACATGAACCTCATGAAATTCAAGAAGGACAAGTGCAAGGTCCTGCACCTGGGTCAGGACAAACACCAATATCACTAGATATTGGGAGGTGAATGCGTTGGGAACAGTCCTGTGAAGAGGGACTCGACAATACTGGCAGGTGAAAATTTAGACATCATCTGGCAGTATAAACTTGCATCCCAGAAAACCAACCTTACCCTGGGTTGCATCTAAAGAAGCTGGCTGATTGAGGGAGGTGAGTGAGCCTTTAGTCTGCTCTTGCAAGGCCACACCTGGACAACTGCATCCAGCTCTGGGGTCCCAAAACATGGATCTGTCCAGACGAGGGCCAAAAACTATCAGAGGGCTGGAACACTGCTGTCATGAATGGCTGAGAAAGCTTTTGGTGTTCAGCCTGGAGAAGAGGTGTCACTTAGATCCTCTGGTACTTTTAAACGGGCCCCATAAGAAAGAGAGAGAGCTACTTTTTCTATATGTAGATAGTTATAGGGAAAAGAGGAACAGTTTTTAACTAGAAGAGAATTTTAAATTAGATTATGAAGCAATTCTTTATTCTGAGGGTGGTGAGACACTGGCACAGGTTGCCCAGAGAAGCTCTGGATGCCCAGTTCTGGAAATGTTCCAGGCCAGGCTGGATGGGGCTTGGAGAAACCTTGTCTGGTAGAAGGTGTTCCTCCCCAGGGCAGTGGGGTTTTGACTAGAAGACCTTTGAAGGTCCCTTACAACACAAATCATTATATGATTGCACCATCCTCAATAACAGGAAACTGAAAGTGTTCATATCAGCATTTTAAAATAGACATTTCAAGCTTCTTCAGAATAAGGGGCCCCACTGGAACAGCAAATGCTCATAAAAGACATGAAACGCAGTTCAACTTGTCTTTGGACTGAGACCATGGCACAAACATGAATAAAGGATTTACATTTACCTATTTTTATAACTAGGCAGGCAGGAATATTGAGTTACCTATCAGAAACATCCCAAACATGAGAAATTTCAAACCCTCTACTAAACCCAGCCTCACATATTCCTCATAGAATGTAAAATCTAAGCATCCCAAGCTCTGAGGAAAATTCTGATTTCAAAGCCAGCAGCTTGCATTACTTACCATTTACCTATGCAAACACGTAGACCATGGTCTCCAGGCACATACATTTAAAATAAGGAATAATTTAGGAAGATATAAAAAAACTCACAATAATTTCCAAATAAGAAATATTGCACTAATTAAATGCCAGAAATTACCAAAAACCTTTAGGAGTGAAAAAGCACAATCTTAACCAACCAGGGCAAAGTTTATGCCTCTTACATATCTATTGTGTCTGATGCCTCACTAAATAAATGTTTTGCATGGTACATTGGTGATAAAAAGAGCCATATGGTATCTTACTAAAATTCTAGTATTCGAAAATATATCTTCAAGACCTGTATTTGTGTGTTTCTGAGCTACTCTTACTAAATTGGCCTCTAACAACTGAGCTAACAACTGCCTTTTTTGATTTCAACAATTCAGTAACTTGCTAACTGCACCTGCTTTTTGAAATTAGATTTGCTAATATATTTAAAAGGCATTCTAAAGATAAATTACACCTGCATGAATAGTTTCATAGTAACGTATTATTAGGGATGTAAAACAGAGTAAGAAACTAGTTAAAACTGGACAGAGTAATAGCTTGCTCATTAAAAAGTTTGGTCAAAAACTTTTAAGCTTTGCAGAAAAATGATGCTTGTCTTTCAGATTACACCTAGTAGCTTCTTTATCAAGCCAACTATTTTAGGCCCTGTAATAAACTGTTTAACAACAGGATTTATAATGGAATATGACAGTGAGCCTGTGGGAGAGAACTTCTACTTCTGCTATTGGTTTTTTACTTTCTTTTAACCTGCACTCAATCTAAAAGCAGATAAGTAATTCAGCAAATGTGAGAGACATCAAACCTCAAAATAAAGTTTATTCATACCTCTTTCAGCTAACATATGCTCTTAACAAATTTCAGCAATCCTATATAAAGAGATGAGCTCCAGAAAATGTTTCTGATACCCTTTCAGTTACTCCATTGGCTCAAAGTGTGTCCGTCACTGTTTCTAGGATTTAGTTCTTTCTAAATATCTAGTATAATGCTAGCAATTATTATTTCTACAAAAGGAAATATTTCGACATGCACACTTTACTGGTAGATTTACAGTGCTGTCTTCCCTAAACACCTTTTTAGTGATTATAGGAAGTAATTTTTTTTTTATGTGGCAGGGAGGTACAATGCATTATTGGCTTTATATATCTTTAAAAATGTTTTCCAGTCAGAAAATTCTGTATCAAACTCCCCTGAATTGCACTACAACTCTGTTTAATACTGAACTCTGTACAATAGCAAAAAGCTTTGATATACTGTGGCTAATCCACTTCTGTTTAGAATTACAATGCTCATGGAAAATGTTGTTATGCAATTGCTAGATTAAGTTGTTAAATGCAGTAGGATCTATTCTCTTGCACTGTCTTGAATAAACAGAATTACATCTGACTATACATACCATAGAAGAACTTTTGTTCATTAAATTCTAGCAGACAGACTCTGGTTTAAAAAAGCAGAGTCAGATAAGACAGATAGCTGATAAGAAATATAGAATCTAATCCCTTTCCTAAGGCCAGTGGATCACAGCCAAATGGAGGTTAAAAGCTCAAAAAATGCCACCATCTCAGTTGGAATCTTTTCTTCTAAGGAGTCACTGAATCTGAGATTAACAAGGAACTGACATTTGTGGGTGAGGCGGGGTGAATGGGGACAGACAGGGGAGAGATGACAAATAATTTTTCCATGAAACATTTATCCTCTGCTTATGTTCAGGGGGACATAATTTAAAGGGAGTTGAAAAGATTACCATTTACTAGACTACTGGATAAAGACTAATTATACCCTCAGATGGAGTGCAAAGTTTGAAAGCAGCACTTGGGAATTCAGCTATCCAGTTGCCACAGGTATATGTTAGTTAAAAAATGAATACACTCACTCATTCTTCAGTAAAACACTGTTATTATATGTGTTTTGATATGAAAATTAATTTATATTCTAAACATCCTCATAGAATCATAGACTTTTTTTTGTGGGAAGTTCCAACACTCCTACAGTCAGTGGGGATAGCATCCACCATTGAGGTTGCTTGGAGCCCCATCCAACCTTGTCTTGAATATATTGAGTGTTGGGACATCGATCAGCTCACCTGAGCAACCTGTGCCAATGTTTTACTCACCTCATCACAATTTTGTCCTCCTCTATCTAGTCTGAATCTACTGTCTTATAATTTAAAAGCATTACTGCTTTTTCTGTCTCAACAAGTCCTGTTAAAAATTCTGTCCTTGTTTTCTTGTTACACCTGGTGATCAAGAGCTCTTCTGCTCTTTGGAAAATATCCTAAACAATGTACCAGATCTGTTCTGCTACCCTCTTCCTGAGTACAGTTCCCAGAGGGTTCTGCCAACTAACGCCTTGAAGAGCTGAAAGTTTTTTTTAAAAGTTCAGGTTCCTGATTTTGCTTTTTGCCTGACCCATACTTAGGGCTGTGAACTCCACCAGCGTGTGATGCTGCAGCACAAGCTGCTCCAGTGTTGATGTATCTGACTTCTCAGGTGACCACCAAATCCAGTGTGGCATTCCTTCTGGTAGGGCTGTCTATCACCTGGCTTAAGAAGTTATCCTTCATGTATTCCAGCTGTCTCCTGGACTGCCTGCAATTCACTGTGCTACTTTCCAGAAGATGTTGGGGAGGTTGAAGTCCCTCAGCCAGTACAAGACCCTGCAAGTGTGATCCTTATGGCTGGAGTGAGATGGCTTTGCAAATAGGTTCCCCTTGATGAGGGACCTGTAGTAGACACTGCCCACGAGGAACATTTTGTTGCCTTGGTCTTGAGTTCTTACCCATAAATTTTTTGACCTGCTCACAGCTGTTCTTCAGAGACAACTCTTCACACTCAATTCACTTCTTGATGTAGAGGGCTACCCCACCATCTCTCCTTCCTTTCTTGTAACTTCTAAATGGCCTGTAGCCATTGATAACTACACTCCAGCCACGGGATTCACCCCACCAAGTTGCAGTAATAGAAACTCTTTAGTAGCTTTCTAGCAGCACAGTGCCTTCCAGCGCCTGCTAGTTGCTGCCCATGCTGCATGCATTGGTGGAGAAGCACTTGTGCTGGCTGTTTGGTTGTGTTACCTTCTTAGAGGACCATCCCTTAACTTTGAGATATTTCCCAGGAGTTTCCTTGTTGACTCCTCTTACCTCTGGAGCTCCTCTAAGACTTCAAGTGTGCTCCTGTTTACTCAGCACATCTCAGAGCAACAGGCTGAGGGTCCTCACTAGCATCCTTCCCTCTAACCTTGGTGTATGCCAAGAGGTAGCTTGCCACGAGTCTGCGGTCCAACCTGGAGTGCTGCAATCTTCCCAGAGAGAGGTCTCACAAGATACAACCTTCCAGGGTCTTGGGCAGTCCTCCGGCCACCAGCAG
>JBBMKD010000115.1:43515218-43525913 GCA_037834095.1 Argya squamiceps
GTCAGGCTGGTACGAAAGGGGAAAGACCCATGGGTTAGAAAGAATCTACATGGGTGTATCAGAGCATTGTGGGTACTCGCTATGACCAGGGTGGACAACCTCATCTAAGGAGTATCTCTCCCAGGGAGGGTTGAGATGAGCTTATCATATTCCATTGAAGGGACATCCCCCCAGGGCAGAAGCTTGTCAAGCTTATCTGCCTCCACAGGTAACCATGGCTTGTCATGGCCAAGCCTGATGCTATATTTCCCCCCCCCCCTCAGAGCTTTACAGCTCTGTCAATAAGGTTGTGAGAAAAGTCCTCTTACCCCTTTGAGAAGGACAAGTCCTGTCTGATGCTGGCAGACTTGATGCAATGTGGGCCAATCCATTATTTAAAAACCACAAAATTCTGACAGTTACACAGGCCACAGAGCTGTAACTAACCAAGTGGGTATATAGTCACATGATGGTAGTTGATATGTCGGAAGTGAGAGACTTGGGAAACATTTTATTTGCCTGTCCAAGAAAGGCACAGGAGCAGGGAATAAGTCAGCAATTACTTAAATATAACTCTGGAACAAGTCTGAGCAGCAAAAAATATTTTTGAGAGCATTGTTCTAACTGCTGGCTGAATATCATGTGTCCAACATCTTTTCAATGTCTGATGACTAGGCTGTAACAAAATAACAGCATTTGAAGAAATTTAAGTGTCAACAAAAGAAGAAATCAGCTGTTACAGCAGCCACCAATTATAAGATTCCAAATAAAAACACCTTACTATATATATCATTTGAGCTCCAAAACTCAGGTGTATACACTTATAGGTGTATAAGTATAATTTTTCTGAACTCTACATGTGCATTCAAGATGTTAACACAATTTTTTGGAAGCCTATGATTCAGCATTAGGGGAAAATGCCTGTGTGAAACAAATTGACTAAGTACTAAATTTTTATCCCGTTTTGACATTGGCATTGAATAAGTGATAGTACTTCAGACTTTCACAGAACTCTCAGTCAAGCCATTTCGAGGAGCTTTTCTCCTTTTTTTCTAGTTTTGCCTAGTCAGTCTTTAATATTACCTTGTCCCAGAATCATAAGAAGGAGCTAGGAGATTTCTTGCTAATGTCCTGCTCACTATGGGCATGGTCCTTGGATCAGATCCTCTGCTGTATCTCTGTTTACATCAATCACATCTGTCACAGCTCCAAAGTCTCTCTCCTCCTACAATATCTTTCCCTCATTTCTATCTTCTCCTGTAATTTTTAATTAAATATCAAAAGTTTTGGGAGCTTTGTGCTGTGAGTTTTTAACTCTGAGCTCTGTTACATCCAATCCCATTTTTAATCACATAATCAAGGTAGTACATCTATAGTAGCAGTACACAGCCAAGGCAGTACATCTGTAGTGTGGGAGTACAACCTCTACTCTTTGTTTCTTACAGGAGACTGTGCTAACCAGACCCAGTATTTAAATTCTACATGCAGCAGCCATTCCTCCTCCAAACAGCTCCATGACATGCTGTAGATGCAAATGCAGGAGTGTTCCTTGCATCAGTTTCTTTGACTTCTTGAGTAATTAGTTACTATTTTCACTTATTCTTTCCCAGAGAATTCAATTTCAAGGACAACATAAATGACTGGGGACTAACAGCAGAAATGAGTCCATTTTTTAGGACTTCAGACATCACCACATTCAATACAACTTTATCTACATTTATGTTCTTGAAACCTGCATCTCTGGGTTCGTGGAACCCAAATTTTTAATGATTAGAGGAAGACTAGAACTAAATTCCTTGCTTAGCAATTGGCTTTCTGTGTAAACTTAGATCATAGGATGAATCACACTGTTTTCCTGTGCTTCCATTCCTTGAAATATGATGAGGATAACTGTGCACAGAAATCACAGGACAGGACAATAGATTCTGGAAGAAGGGGAGGTCTCCAGACCCATGCCCCACCCAGAGCAGGCTCAGCTGTAGGCTCAGACTGGCCTGCTCAGGTGTTCTTCCAATCAAGGGATGAAATGTTCCCAATCATGGAGACAGTTCAGCCACCCTGGGCAGCTGTCCCATCTCTGGGCTGTACTCAGGGGAAAAGGGTCTTTTATCTGCAGCCTGACCTCTGCGTGTTTCAACTTGTGCTGCTGCCTCCCATCTTCCCACCAAACGACACTAGAGCCTGGCTGCCTCTTCTCCATCCCCTCCTGCTAATGTCAGGAATGCTGTCGGGTGTCCCTGGAGCTGTGCCTTCTCCCAGCCAAGCCAGCTCTGGTTCTACAGATTCTTCTTGCAGAACAAGGACTCCAGTTGTACCATCTTGGTAACATCCCCTCACCTCCTGTCACTTCTGTCTACACTGAGAAAGTAGTATGGCAGTTGTAATGAAAGCAGTGGGTGGTGACGTATTAGGTGATAAGAAATATGATGAATAAGGTGGGGGGAATTTGCCATTGCATTAAAGCAGCAATAATGACACACTTATCACAGCCATTATAGTTTTATGCTCCACAAAAGTGACCTGAATTTTAAGGTCCACAAAAGTGACCAGCTTTTTTAATTTTACTATCTAGTAAAAAAAAAAGAGGATAGGTTTCTCCTAAAACCTATTCAAACAGATTTTATATGTGATTTCCAGTAAGGATTTCTTATTTCTCTTCAAGGTGATAAAAGTATAGATGAAACATTTAATAACAAAAATAGATCAGAATTGCGAAGCTGGAGACGAGAATTTTTCCCCCCCTTAACCCATACTGTCTTAGCAAGTGGCCTTGCTCAATAGCTAATTTCCTATGATTAGAAGGCCAGAGTTGTTGTGCTGCTCTCAAGTACAACACAAACATTATTTCAAGATCTTAACTGGAACTAAATGGGCTTGCACATATGGTGCTTGCTCTCTGCATTTGGGTCATTCTGGAACCCAGTGTGTAGACAGTTTCAGAGACCTTTTTGAGGGGATTCCTCAGTTTCCTCTTTCAAACTGAATCTTCAAGCTATAGGAAAATAGATGAGTTACAGGACAGGAAGCACAATAAAACTTAGAGACCCACATATCCTGGCCTTAGTGGAATACAAGTATAAGAACTGGGAAAGTACAGCATAGGCAGATATCAAGGCCTTTGAAACTATGTAGTTTTGTAAAGGCTGCCAAATAATGCGAACAACAGGCTATATTTGCAGTTTTTGAGAAAATTTGTGGCTGTTTAGGGCTGTGGCCTATTTTGAGCTCTAACAAGTAACACTCTACTGTCAGAATAAATAGAATAATATCTGACTTCAACGCCTTTTTGCCCTCAGCTTAGACTTCAATAAACTTTAACTTCAACTAGAACTCGAACCTATTTTTGCTTGGGCTTGGACTTAAGGCTCCCTGCTTGAATTATTTTTGCTCCCCCTCTTTTGAAGTCCAGTCAGTCGCGCAGCATCAAGCACCCTTCGAAGGATAAGAACCCATCCATTCCTTCCTCCCCATTTCAAAAACTTTCCCTGAGAAAACAGAGTCCCCAGGCCTTTCCTTCTCTCTTACCCTCAGATACCAAAAATGTTACGTGGCAGGTTTGAGGACATATTTGTTTGCAGTGATAGAGTGCTGCCTGCTAGGAAGGAACCCTGTACTCACCTGTCTTTGGTCCCTCCAACTGGGGCCTGAAGTTTTCCAGTGCTGGAGATGAATAATAAAGTATAATATGTGTTGGATGTTGTGGTTATAATATAATTATGTTTCAGTTAAATTTTGAGGGTTTTGAGTCCAACTGCAGATCTAGAACACAACCATGGATAAAATGTTTCCAGTTACACGGTATGCAGTAACCCAACCAAATAGCTCTATGACAGTCCTGGAAATTACATTCTCAGTCTCAGTGTTGGTGCTGGACACTTGCCACTGGAATTAAAATTGCACCTTTATCCCTTGACTGCAAGAAAATTTTCCCCTGAATCATATGGGGAAAATATACAGAACCAACTGGAGAAGCCCCTGTTCTGAAGGAAAAGAATACATTGATACAGCACAAGAGAGAAGGGGAACAGAAGCTGTGAGAAAAAGATCATAAAAGGAAAAGGTAGAAGATTTATTTCTGAACGCAATGAAGGGGCTAGAATGCAACAGAAAACAAATCAATGGTCTTTCTGAAACAGCCCAATATAAAGCATTTGACACCACTTTGTGAAAAGATTTCAGTTCCAGATACAGAAAAGAATTTTACCAGGAATGCCAGATGCTCTGGACCTCACCTGGACAGAGAGGGCTGTTTTTTCTCAAACATTTCTTGCATTTCAAACAGAAATGAAGATGAATGTTGATCTTGATCCACTAAAGCCATTTCCCTTGTCCTTTCTGAAAGCAGAAAAAAAGTGATGGGAGAAGACTTTGCTACCTCTGAGTACATCTAGAGTATGCAGGTGCAAGTTCATGATTCCAGCTCATGTGACTACTTGTCAGATTCATTGGTGAGTCCTGGGAGATGTTTACAGATAACTTTGTTTTGGACCTCCATTCCTAGCAGTAACAGAGGAACAGCACTATCAAGCTTTGACAAATTTCTACCAAAATCAAGGTGCAGGAAAATTTAGGAGCTCTGGAATACAATAGAATTTGGGCTCTTTATCAGTACCTGATTTCTGTAAAGTGAATGTATACAGACTGTGCTTGTACTTCTCTCTTTTATGTCCTCCCCTCCACCTCCTATTTTAAACCTCTTTCAGAGATTTTGTCCAGTGCTTCAAGACTCTTTATTAATAAATAATAAAGCCAGCTGTTTGAATAATCTGCCTCTAATCAGGCTTCATGTGAGTAAGTGGATGATTTCTGTGGGTATCCTCAGTTAATCCTGGTCAAGCTGAATCTGAAAATGGAGAGAGCTAATTACTATCTCTGTGAAATGTAGCTGTATTGTCATGTATGAAGATGCAGTGAAGGAAAATCCCTTAAATTTGGCTTCATTAACAGAAATAAACAGTGTCTGACATTTTAAATAAAGGAAAATCAGGACATTGAAAATTAGGAATTATGGTATCATATGAAACTTAATTAAAACCACATATTTCAACATCCATAATAAAACCATGGGAGTTGGCAAGACTGGTGGCATTTATAATTGTAGCAGCTTATATCCCACAAAGTGAAACAGCTGGCATCAAACAGAGAGGAATCACACAGCAGGGCACACAGGCTCCCAAAATACAAAAACTCAGTGGCTTCAGCCTGTGGCTCTGAGTACCAAGTTGCAGAGAAAGGACTGAAAGCTTGCATGTAGACAAGAGGAAGAAAGGAAAGCATATTCTTAGGGAAAGATTAGCTGCTCCTATGTGTTCCATGGAAATAATTCTACTTAGGGTTCAAAACCATCAGTCTTCAGCCTTGAAGTCTGTTTCCCCAGCTTATAATTGTTAGGTTATAAACACAGGACACCATGAGGTGGTTTTGCTAATATAACTTATCAGCTAGTGCATTTGGTGTAATCTTTGTGACTCACCACTTGAAAGCTTACCTCTTACTTATGCTCTGATATATATCATCAAATGATACACTTTGGAACAGCTCCTTTCTAAGCTGCCAAAAAATAAAAAATAAGCTTTCCAACTTAAAGTCAACAAAATGTCTGTGTTCACTTTTATGCAACTGTGTTTCAGGTTGTATTTCAAGATATGTAACAGAGATACTTACAAAAATCAGATTGTGAATTTACATAAGAGATAACTGATGAGTGGTGTGCAAGTGTATCAATTTAAAGAACAGGATCAGCACTTTCTAGTGCATCCTAAGGAATATAGCTGATGAGCTTGAATTGCACTGCACAAATAAAATCCATCTCTCCTGTCTCCTCATCCATCTTGAAGAAGTCTATGTACCTATATTCTACTGTTCAACTTATTTAGACTATAGAGATGGAGTTGATTTGTCTAATTTGGCCTTTATTTTGATGCTGTCCATTGCATTTATAAGAAATACCTCTGTTTTAAACTGGCCCCAAGTAACAGCTTGAAAGCAAAAAAGATAGATTAGCTACTTTTTGGGAAATAATTCTGACATCTGAATGTCAATTTCTATAGCAGTCATATTTTTAAATTTCTTTAGACCCAATGCAAAAGATTATCTTCAGCAGGTCTGAACTGTTGCACACATTTAACCACAGAAAATAATTTTGTGCATTTACACGTGTCCTGGTTTCTGCTGAGATAGGGTCCTTTTCCTTAACAGCTGGTCCATTGCTTTGGATTTGGATGAGAGTAACGTTGATAACACACTGATGTTTTGACTGTTGCTAAGTAGTGTTTACCTGAAGTCAAGGAATTTCATGAGCTGCTGGCAAGGAGATACATAAAGAGCTGTAAGGGAGAAAGGTCAGAGGAGTTGGAATCTTCCATCCAGTAGAACATCATGCTCAGAATATAAACTGAGGGAGTTATGTGGAAGAGGGGTGACTGCTGTAAACTGAGAGGAATTATACAGAAAGTGCCTGACTACCTTTGGGGGGTGGACTGGGCAGGGGGATGAAACCAGCAGGTGGTGAGTAATTTTAATGCACATCACTTGTTCTTTGTTTGCATTACTCTCCCTCTCCATATAACTACAACTATTATTATTACTGTTGTATTTTTTTCCAGCCATTAAATTGTTCTTATCTCAAAAGGTTTACTTTTACTTTGCAATTCTCCTCCCCAGCAGACAAGCACAGGGGGAAACAGGGAGAGCCTGCAGGGTAGTTAATTGGCATCTGGAGTTAAACAATATTAGCAAAGTTAAAGCATTGCTGGCCATATCTATTTTCAGCTTTCAGTGTGTAAGAATACTCTTTCATATAAATGGGAGGTTATTTCTAACACAACAGTTTTGGAATTCACAATAAACATTAAAAAATCAGCCTGCTTAAAGAAGTGTGAGAGAAGTGGATATGAAGAAAAATTAAAAGACTATATTGAGCAACAGTAAATTATAGGCCTGCTTAGGCATATACGCACATGAGCTAGAGGATGAAACTTTTGTAATTTTTCAGCTCATTTAATCTGAAAGGCCTGCATGCTGAGTTACATAGCCAGAGTTCACATCTGCAGTTTGGTTGGCACATGCCTCTGGTGCTGGCATTAGCCCTGTGACCACAGTGGCTTCTAATGCTCAGCTCTTTTAGTGGTTTGGCATCTTTCACAGTCCCTCAGGCTCTACAGTGGAGCAAGCGGACACCCACACTGGATGCCAAGAGAGTCATCTTAATGAATGACACATTACAAGCCTTGTGAAAGTAATTTGCTTTGCTCCATGGTGTAGTTGGCTAACTTCCTATTACTGAAGGTTGAGGGCTGAATCCAGCACTAAAGCTATGCAAATTCTTGCCTTTTGGGCAACATAATACAGAAGCAAGTATTTTTAAAAATAATTTTTGCCTTTGTTTTCTAGAATGAAAGTTAAATGTTACACTGGCTCGGAAGTTTTCTACAATCCCATATTAGGGGTAATGAATTCACATCTGAAGACTTGTAACTTTTATAGCAAAGTATGTCTTCTATGAAATGTAGAACAGAGATTCTGCTAAATCTAAGTTTCTGACCTGTGATTTGATCACAATGGCTACTGCCTGTTGGACACTGACCTTTAAAGAGCTGAGATCACAGGGAAGGCAGCTCATTCTTCCCTCAGTCTATGTCTTACTTTCTTTCCTATTCTCTTTTTACAGAGCATCTTCTAAATACAGCAATTTTGTGACGTGTGCAATTAAGCATTACTTCCACAGCTAAGATTCTGCAGTATTTTCTGCTTCTTGCTCCTGTTTCATTCACTGCTTTGGGGAAGCATTCTTCTTTGCCTGAGAAGTGTGTCTGATGCCTCTGCTTCCTGGTCTGTTTCTTCCAAAAAGCACACGCATCAGAGGGGAAAGATTTATGTGTACAGAAGAAACTACTATCATGAACATTAGGCCTGGAAACAGCCTCTGTGGAAGGGCCAATCGGGGTCCTTGAAAAAAAAATTTGCTTTGATTTTACTGAACTTTGAAGCTCTGAAAAATGCTGCTTGTTGTGTGTACAGTTCCCAGTCACCTCACACTGTGTGAATCTGACAAGTGGTGCTCTGTGCCCACATGTGAAGCCAATTTAATTGGGTAGTGAAAGTGTGAAGGTATTCTGTCAAGCAAATCCAGAACCACCATCATCTTCTTTCCTGATGGCATGGTAGGAAAGATGGCAGCACTCTTTTGGCTGTTATACTCAGGCAATGACTTGAAGACTCAATGAGGCAGAAAATAATTATTTTTTATTACTACTTACTATTATTTTTTACTTTATTATTATTATTTTGGAGTAAAATTTTCTCCTTCTTTTATCTCCATAATTCAAACTCATCTTAAAACTGAAGTTCTAATATCACAAAATTGCTGTCCTACTTTTACTTGTCATAGTGATTGCTGTAAGATTTCTTGGAGTTGATGCATGGTTAAAATGACATTATTCTCTTAGTTGTGAAGGTTTTCCTAATTCCATACTTGCCTCCCACCCTATCCCTGTTAGTAGCACTGGAATAATTTTGTCCTAGGAACTGCCTGTAGTTTGGCCTGTATCACTAATATACAAAGATTTGAGTGGAGACATATGGTCATCATCAGCTTAGATATTTAATTTTCAGATGACATTCTATTAATCCATCTGAAAAGGAAGAAGCCACCATATAACTGGTTGTAATTAACCAAACCACAATTTTCTCTAACCAATTTGGTCTAAACCAAAAGCCAAAATAGTATTCGAGAATTACAACATCACTCCCAGATTTGAATCTCATGAAGAATTCCCAGGGTTAAGATTGAAGCCATACTGTAAAACCAAACCTCAATTGCAGCCTTTTAGAGGGGCAGATCAGTGGCAGGTGGTGCCTACTATAAAAGCCTCATTGAAACACCTTCTGTTTGCATATCACAAAAGGGAGTTACCAGATGGAGGCACAGCTCCACATGGTAGCCTTACCTCAAATGAGAGTTTCACCTGACACTTTGGGGACAACAATTTTTTTTTTCTCCAACTAACAAGCCACTGAGATTCAAGAGAGGATATATTAGGATTAATTGCACTTGATCACTAATCCATTGTAATGCCATATGGTGAAGGCATTGTTCATTGTCAAGCCAAGAGACAGGTAGGGCCCCTCTGGTAATGTAAATTGTCCCTATTTCACAGATCTAATCTAATTTCCCCTCCTTACAGACCTCAGATTCCAGTAAAGATACATAACTCTTCCTGCTTTGTCTCCTGATGCATTTTTGAATGGTAGCAAATCTGATAGAGAAACTAATTATGCCTAAATGTGCTGACAGATTGGAAAATTATTTTTTCTGTTGCTGCTTGCTGAAATGAGCAAAATATTAAATGGATATTTACTCAATTGTGTGCTCAGCCTCTTGGTCCAAAGGGCCAGCTCTATCTTCATCAGCCACACAGTTTAACTTCTCACACCTCCTCCCTCTGCTGGTCCCAAAACACATTAGAAGAATATGTGATTTACCAGATTAGAACAATTGGCAAAATAAATCATGTGACTAAAGTTTCTTAGAGGAGGCATTGACACCTTGCAGAGGTCTTGGAGTGGGAGGATTTTTTCAGTGGCTTGGCTTTGGCTCTGATCCAAATCATTAAGTCCCAAACAGTGTAACTAGAGTATTTTTCATAGTTTTGCTGTGTGTTTTGTGTTCAGCTACTTTAACAACTGCCACCCACCAAGGCTGTTTCTTAAATTAAGAGGGTCAGTTGGATTAAATGTAGTGTGTATATTTGTGAGAAGCAGGAGGAAGGCAGATATATATATTGAATTAATATATTTTTTACCAAGTCATACATAGATAGCGTCCTGTGTCACAAAAGGAAAAGGTAAACAAGCCAAACCCCACAAATTTTTGTAGAGATTGTGCTAACTGTTCAAGGCCAAAATATGTTTTCATACTAATCTGATTTGAGGGCTGATCAACTTAAACTGAGGGAACAAGAAATGAGTCAGAGGTTTGGTATATAGCATCTCATCTTGTGCTACTTTGTAAAGACTACTCTATACTTACAAAATGTCTTCTGTTCCAGAAAGGACTCCAAGTGTGTTGCCAGCTGTACACACTTAAAGATCAATTCAACAACCAATGAAATGTAGCCATATCTGGGGTGGAACACAGCAGCTCCTCTATTCCATAAAATGGAAAACACTCTTTTTAAGAGGAGGAAGTAAAAAATATCTGCTCCAACTGCAGTTCCAAGGGAAATAGTGCTGGCATAGTATAATTGTTGTTGAAAATTGACACTGGAGGTAATATTCTCCACTACAGGAAAAGGTGCCAGTGGATCTTCAGCAATAACAGGTGCTCAAGGCATCAAGTTTGCTTTAAGTTCAGAAGGCATTGGCTGACATTCATGACAAAATGTTTCCTGTCCATTAAGTAGAATGTCAGGTATCTCTGTAGTTTCCAACCCTACCTTTCCAACCCCTTCTGTTAAGGGGTCTTCTCTTAATGGGTCTTCTGCATGACTCACAGATAACTCCCACCGGGAGTTATCTCTCTTTAATGGGCCATCAAGGAGCCCCTGTATGACTCATCATCCCATTGTGCCCAGGGGGAGGAGCCAAGCATTCTCACCTGGATATAATCTGGGATCTGGGACAATACAGGGGACCTTCGCACTGGATTCCCAGAGGATCAGAGCTACCAGACCTTTCTACGGGATCACAGCTTCCATCATCCCACTCAGGTTGTAT
>JBBMKD010000115.1:43527399-43565931 GCA_037834095.1 Argya squamiceps
CTTTTCTTTTCTTTTCTTTTCTTTTCTTTTCTTTTCTTTTCTTTTCTTTTCTTTTCTTTTTCTTTTTCTTTTTCTTTTTCTTTTTCTTTCTTTTTTTTTCTTTTTTTTCTTTTTCTTTTTCTTTTTTTTTCTTTTTCTTTTTCTTTTTCTTTTTCTTTTTCTTTTTTTTTCTTTTTCTTTTTCTTTTTCTTTTTTTTTCTTTTTCTTTTTCTTTTTTTCTTCTTCCTATTAAATTGTATTTCTGATTTAGAGCCTCTCACTCGTTTTGCTTTCAAACCACTACAATCTCAAACTCCAGCTTTTACTTGTGATTTTCCTCCCTTCTCAAAAGAAGTTTTCATAGCAGTTTTGTGGTGAGTGCCAGCTGTGCTTAAATCATGACACCAAGCATCATCAGAGATATTTCACACTGGTGTGGTGGAAAGGTGAAAAATAGCATATGGAGTTGGTTGAGGTGTGTAAAACTGAACAGATGTGAAATAATCTTAAAAAAATCTAATGAGAGTGAAATGAATGATATTTAAAAGGTATCTGCTTTGAAAGGTCTTACACTTCAAACATCATATGAGACCTATGTAAATATTTTAATTTGTACTTAGGCTTTGGACTATTGACCCATTAAATTATTTCAGTGTTTTTTCTTCAACAGAATGAGCTGAGGGTCTTGAAGGATCAGGAGACCTTCATTGAGTAAATAAATTATGGGGTTAATATCCTTTTAAAACTTTGTTAATAGTACTACTACTACTAACAACAACAATACTAGGAATAACCTTCTAATAAGAGTTTTTGAATAATTAACCTTTTAATAATAACAGTAACAATAATAACATCATTTTAAAGGGTTAATAACCCTTTAATGGCTTCATTTGAAGCAAGAGTGAGAGGGATGTCTGATACTTTGTCATTTCCACTTAATAGCAAAAAAATCGTATCACACATACCAAGTTTTCCTGAGCAAAAGTTACGTGTATCTAGATGGTACATTTAATCTGTATTTCAAACTAGAGTCTATAACTGCTCCTTAACTCAAGATAGGGAATCCAATATTGCACCTGTGTTAAGTAAATTTTGCAGGACATAGCATTTTTTTTTCCTCTCAGTGTTATTTTTCCACCATTAGAAAGAATTTCTAGACTTCTTCCTTTTGGAACTTCATATGTGTTCTGTATGTTCTCCATGTTCAGCCATTTCCACTTTTTTTTATGCCTGTTTCCAGATTCTGACCAAAAGACTGGGCTAACCACCTGTTGAATTTGAGTTTGGGAGAATGGAGATAAACAGATGTTTGCAGATCCTACCTGATAGTATTTTCATGTTAGTAAGCATATATCTTTAGGGTTATTAAATGAAATTAAAATAAGAACAGTGACCTTTGCAGTTACTATTTAATCAATGGCATTTACATTCTCTGCAACAGACTTTCACAGCAGTGAATTCTGTTGTAGACAATACGCATACCATTGAATTTTTATATTTTTCTTTCTGGCATTTTTTGTTTTTCAGTTCATCCTTTGCTCTAATATTTTACCGACACAACTGAGGGACAAAGACATTGAGTCCCAAACACTATTTTAATCCAATTACAAATAATATAATTGTTTTAAATTAATATTAGCCAATTGAATGAAGAGAGTAAATTTTATTCTTCCATTTTCAAAAATCTATCTGGGACAGCCATGAAACAACATTCGAATGTTGGGTGAAACAGGCGACTGACAACAAGGGTGCAATCCTGCCCTGTTCCACGATTTGCTGGGGTTTGAGTCTGAGTTTTTATATTGTATTTCTGTGCCTGGCGATGGGGGTATTGTGTCTTCATATTCAAACATAATTTTTTCACTCGGTGATGAATCCTAAACAGATTTCCTGGCACTGGGGTATGTTTGAAAAGATTTTCCTGGAACCTTCTTTTGGGATGTTGATTTCTCAAAACTTGGGGTCCACCCTCGAGATTATCATCGATGACTTGATGGTCCAGGTGCACAGGGTTTGATTCAATCAAGGAGCAATATCCTGGCGAGCCACTCTTTTCTCTTGCAAATCTCAGTTTCAGTCTGCTACCTCACAGTTGCAAAGTGAGTCCTGCTCTGTGGGAACGCTTTTCCCATTCTGGGAATCTGGACTTAATTTGCAGTTTCAGAGTTACAAAATATTACATTTCTAATACATTGTTTTATTTACTACATCTATTACATTGCTTATATTTTAATGCACGAATTTATCCATCATATCTATTACAATAATGTTCCTGAAAGGGACAGAATTTCAAACACAGGGCTGCCTCCAGATATTACTTTTTATGTTTTACTGAGTGTAACATGAATAATCTTGATTTTTGTAAATGGAGAGAACCTAGAGCCTCCCATTACTTTTTTTGACATTTTGAATCCTCAAGGATTTATATTGATCAAACATTGGTGAATAGTCAAACAGATAGTCTTATTTAACAAAAAAGTAATCTTGTGATCCCATGCAAAACTGTCCGTCAATATAAATAAACAGAATTTTGTGCCATTATTACTTATGATTTGCCAGGAGGAAGAAATAAATACCCATAAATTTCATGTTGATAGCCAGCTAATTTGGATAATACTTTTGTACTGTGCATAAGAAACAAGGTTGACAAACTGATGCCATTGTATGAAAGGTTTAGAGATGGCAAGGAGAATTACCTTCTTTTGGTCTCCTCATGTATCCAATGAAGATGCATCAAACTAAATCACTGGAAAGACTGAATCTGCAGCTGATCAATGCATCACTACCTTACCTGTATTAATCTTCATCTACCAAAGTGGAACCAAAGTGGGTTTGAAGTGCTTTGTATGCTCCATGTTTTTTCACTATGAGTCTGGTGAAGGCAAACAATTCAGTTCTTCCTACAAAAATTTTTGCTCCTGAAGTTTTTAGTCATATTATTATATTATTATAAACAGTAATAACCATATTTGGTTTTTTTTTTTCTAATACTGAGGTGGAATACTTGTTTATGTTTGTCTGGCAGAAGTACACTTGCACCATTATGCAAATAATAAGTAAAGTAAGTTACTTATTATTATAAAGTAAATACTTACTATAAAGTAAGTGTTTTCTCAGGGATCTTCCTTTTTGGTTTTTTCCTTCCTTCCTTTTCCTCCTCTTGCCTCTTACCCCCCCTCCTTTACCATACTCTTTTCATGCTTCTTTTAAACCTCAGATGAAACTTATATTACACTGGTCATTTTTTTTTTCTGGTAGTCTTATGGCCCTTCATGGCCTCCTGAATTATCTGTCTTTCTGTTTGTTTTCCATCTTCTTATTAGAGTTGTTGTTAGTTCCATTCTGATGTTTGTAGTTTCTTGAAATCTGAATCTTTGTTATTTACGTTATCAGTGATCTGACCTGACCTGCCCACAGCAATGTTCCAACTGTTCTCAGGTCCTCAATTACTAATTATGCAGATGAACAGATTGTGCAAACTCTTTCCTTATGGCCACATTCTGGAGGAGTTGTTTTTAATAAATTGGTGCTGGTTTTGAATTTTAAGGAAGTGCCGATCATTTCTTGGTTGGTTTTTTCATATGTCCTGTACATGTTTGTTGTAGTAATTTATTAACAAGTGAAGTTTACATACACATATCAAAATATTCAAACCTCATTCAAAAGTGATGAGGTTGTAAGTGGAAGTACAGGACACAGATTAAAGGCAGATAACCAGAGGAACAGCTCCCTGAACATCACCAGGGCAGTGGACAGCCTGTCAGTAGAGTACTTGGAGCCGTTCAAATTAATGAAACAAATTAATCACTAGTGAGCACTGATTAATGTCATTACACTAGGGATGTCCAGAAAGAATTAACTTTTGAGGGGGAAGAATTCTGCTATATTAACAATGCTTTACCAATTTCTGTCCTAGTTTTTGAGAAGCAAGTAACAGTGTGTTGGGGGTTAGGTTTGTTCCTTTTTTACTCTAAAGATTTTTTTTCCCATAAGTTACCAAGGAGACTAAGTGTTGGATACTTAGGAGTACTTGACCAAAACAAAGGGATGGCCAAAGCTCGGAGGGGGAGATAACTCGAGTTTGGGGCAGGTGAAGGACTGAGCTTGAGGCAGTGGGGCACTCTGTTTTTTTCGGCGTTCGGGGAGAGAGAACGGCTGGGCTGCTGCTTGCTGCAAGACGAGTTCACTGTCACTGGAGGGATCCAGTCCTGGGAAATATACTATCATCTGCTCGCCCTGGAATTCTGAGCTCCTCTGCCGCCCTGCTGGGGCTGGGCCAGCCCTGCTTCGCCGTTGGCTTCTTCGGCACCGCTGCTCTTGACCCTTCCTGTGACCCTTCCTGTGACCCTTCCTGTGACCCTTCCTGTGACCCTTCCCCTGCCCTGCTGGGACATCCTGCCATCACAACCGGGACTTTTCCACTGTTTCCAGCTTGGTGCTCTGAGGATCCTGCTGGGGCACCAAGACTAAATTACCCTGGGTTTTTTGTGAAGCAAAGCCCTCAAGGTTCTTGGTATTGTTTTTGTTATAAATGCTGTAATTTTGGTTTTGTTTGCTTTGTTATACATACTAGTAAAGAACTGCTATTTCTATCCCCAAATCTTTGCCTGAAAGCCTCTAACTGCAAATTTATAATTGGAAAAAGGGGGGTTGTTTACATTCTCCATTCCAGCTTTCCCTGGCAGATACCTGTCTTCCCAAACCAAGACAAAGTGTGGCACTCTTTTCAGTGAAATTATACCTTCCTGGAAATCTTCATCAATGTCTAGTATCACTGGAAGAAAACAGAACTGATTCTAGTTTGTGTGACAACATTGGGCATAGGATTATGGTTGTACGTCGTCTTTCTTTTTTGGTGTGTTACAGTGGTGCCCAGAAGACATACTCTTTCTGTTTTAACAAAATACATGTTCATGATAATATTGTGCACTCTACTTGGTCATTTGAAGTAATTTAGGGACTTTAGTGAGTGCAGAAACCTCGATTATCTCTTGCCAGTTGGGGTATGTATTTGTGAGTCCCCCAAGGATCCATCCTAATCTCAAAAGACAGACAAGACTGTTCAGTTACCATACCAGAATATCAGTCCTTTTCACTACAGAAAAGCCTTATGGAAATTAGAAAACAAAGAGTTTGTTCTTTTCCTTGCTTCCCTCCTCAGACTAGCACAGGGTAGAAAAAGGTAGGATGCAGCAGATACAAAAATGAAAAAAGTAAAACCCACAAATCAGAAGGAAATTTTATGTCTGTAAAATCTGAATACCCAAGACTTTTAGACAAAATGTCACTCTGCAATTCATACCGCCAATAGAATCTTCAGAAATCTCTTAGTGACTTCAATATGGACAGATTCCAGTCTTAAATGTTGTTGCCAGCCTAAATGTCCACTGAAGTTTTACATATAATTAGACAGATTAACTGAAGATAAAAGGAAAAAAGATTCAGTTTAACAAACTTACTTCCAAGTCTAATGTCAGTCAATGCAGCATTTCAGCCAATTAAAAAAAAAAAAAGCAAATCACTGATTTTCCTTTTCCATGTGAAAAGAAAGCTTCATGTAAAGAATGAGTCAAGTTGACTAAAAGTAGTAATATCTGTTACTTACACGCAGCACCAAAAGTATAAAGATGCAATCTCTAGCAACAGGACAAAAAAAGTTTCAGGAAAAGGGGAACTTGTAAAAATAAGATACTTTTAAGCAGCAAATATTAGGTCATATTACTGAAAATAACCTACCATAAGAAAAGCACTTACCACTTTTTTGTATTTGTAATTTTGTAATTTTTATCAATAGGTCTCATAGTATTTTACAAAATGTCATCAGCCTCAGATTGCAGAGAAGGAGACATTGCTAGGCAAACTGATTAGAGTTAGCCCATCAGACCACTCATAAAGGAGGGAGGAGAATCCTAAATTCCAGATTCTCTAGTATTTCCTAGAGCCCAGAGACTTGATGTAGGAGTGCTCCTGAGTCTAAAATGTAAAATATCTGTGCAGCAAGTCTCTGACATAACCACCAGCAAACTCTAATCAGGAGGCAAAGGGACAATGAGTCAATATTAGGAGAAACACTGAAATTAACTTTGAAGCTGACTAATAATACAAATGTCTTTTAACAGCCTTATCAGTAGAATCCTATCTGAAATGGTTTTCCATTGAAAATTTATATACTCTAATTTATACTGAAGGACCCTAAAAGTTTATATTTCAGGGTTCCATTAACAATGTATGTTAAAAAGCAGGCTTGTAGGCTTTACTGCTGAACAGAAAAAAAGGCAGGAATGAAATGTATTTTTCATTTTATCTTGGTTTTGGATCTGTCTGCATAGGTTATTTCGGCAAATCTGAAGGATGGGGGCTACAAAAGATATTTGCAGACTGAGAAAAGTGTAGGAAATTAAGACTTCTTGGAGAGAAGCAGCAGCAACTGCCCTTTCCCTCTGAGAGTAAGTTTTTTTTCTGAATTATGACGTCATGTTATGTAATTATGAACTGGAGTTACTGGTGGGATTCATGTGAGGAAGATAGAATTACCTTTTATTCTGCACTATACTCTTTTTGTACCAATGAAGCAACTCCAGAGCCATATCATGCTTTTATGTACCAAATAGAACATATATATGACAGCCTGCAGATTACTTGCATATCAGCAAAAATTTTTTTTCTAAAAACCCAGAAATTTTTAAATCCCATTTTTCATAGGTGCTAATCATAAGCCACAGAAAAATGAATGAATTAATTCTTAAAGAAGAGAGTGAGAGCCACAGATAAGTTACTCATGCTGTTAGAGAAGATGATGTGATGTTCCAGTGCCACCCAGTTCTGGGTTCCAGGAACAGTCAGAGAGGGAAAGCAGCTCTGATTTATTCTCCCTTCTTTCAACACTCTTCTTCCACTCAGCAGACACCTATAAAGTCTTCTGGTGTGGTGTCATGACAGAATACCATAACACAAACATCCAATTGATAGGACAGGATAATCCACTTTCAGTTTTTGTTGGCGTAAAATCAAACCCACTCTTATTTCCTTCTCTTGTTTTTCCTCCAGAATATTCATTGTCTAACAGGAAAACAAAGAAAAAGATAAGAGACATCCTGCTGGTGACTGAGGAGGAAAAAGGGTGGGGAAGTATATCTGTCAAGGTATAGGTTTGATATGCATAAAAAAGCTATGATGAAAGGTAAATTCAAAACTCTTTCAAACATTACCAAGGTTCATTATCACAGTTAATTTATTATTAACTGCATTTTCACAAAATGTTGGGATTGTATGGCATCAAGCTCAATGGGAAGTTGTACTTTTCTCCATTTTTTCTTTCCTTCTATAGTAATCCGGACCTTTTAAAAACTATTAGAGTTTATACTGTAAAAAAAAAAAGCAAAGTAGCAACTCTTTCATTATCACTCAGAAAGACAGAAGAACAGACTTCATGGCTAAATCCAGGAAGATTTAAATTAGACTTAAAAAAACCCCCACATTGTGATAATTAGAGGAATGAGGCAGTGGGAAGGTTCTGTGCTTTACTATCCAGAGTCTGGAAGAGCTAGTTTCCCTTTATTTAGAAGTGACATGCTGACAAATATTATTTATTTATACTTTTGTTTATTTATTTGTTTGTTTTGCTTGGAAATAGATCTAAGATAATTAATTATGGTGGTACAGTGGTATTTGTTTGAGGAATGCAAGCTCTGGGTTCTCTTTATAGAGTTAAACATGAAAATACACTGTTTAAATTTTCATATTTAGAGAACAATGTTCTAGGAAGTTCACTGATGCTGGAATGTTGATATTTTATTGTGTGGAGACAGACATCATAAGAAGCCCTAGCCATAAAATAAATTTACTACTTTTTTACTGTAGACTTACAATTTTGAACTGGTAAATGGAGGTTTTCCATTTTAGCATCTGAGCCTGAAGGTGGTGTTTTCTGTGTTTGCTATGGGGATAATTTGAACTTCCAGTTTTTCCATTCCTCATACATTGCAATGGCAGTGCCACACATACTCTGTACTCTCCAAGTACAGAACCTTTTTCTCTATTTCAAACATGTTTTTAACTGTTATTAAGTAAATTATTGGATGGAGACCTTGGGATTACCCCTTTCATGATACAGGATAAACCCACCATGCACTCATTCTGTGCTTTACACCACTGCTATCAGTACATTTCCAAGGCAGCGGGCCACGAGATTGAGACACAATTGCAATTCTTGATAAATTTACCATAACTGTACCACGTTTCCCTGAATGTGATGCTGTTAGACTTGAAGACTGAGCATCAGGTTCTGCTTTTGCAAAGACTGATTGCCTTGTGCACTTGCTCTCTGGCAGAGTATACAAAGCCAAAATGTCCTTGGTGCAGATTAAAAGCTGCTTTGCAGCAACTTAAACATCAGTGTGTTACCAATATTAATCTCATACTAAATCCAAAACACAGCACTTCACCAGTTATTAAGAAAAACAAAATTTAACTCTATCCCCGCTGAAGCCAGTACTGGTTGTGCCTTGTATCAAGAATTCTCCATAAGAAAAATTTCACAGCTTTTCCTGTCTATATTTAATAATAGTTGATTGTCTTCCACTTGCCAGACTAGGGTTCCCAGGTGCTTTCCAGCTGTTATTTGTGCCTGGATATGGACAGTGTTTCCAATAGGCTCAAGGGGAGCTTAACTGCCATGGGGCCCTTAACCAAGTGTGAGGCCTAACAAGAATTCCTGAGGAGATTGTAGAGCTGCCCAAGGAAGAGAGGGGTAGGTGAGTGCATCACCACACCTCTCTATTAAAACCTCTGAATTTAGTGCAGGTTTGGTATTTTTTTCATCCTGTCACAGAATCACAGAATCAACTAGGTAAAAGGACCTGTGAGATCATGGAGTCCAGACCATGGCACTGAGTGACACATTCAGTCTTTAATACCTCCAGGGATGGTGACTCCACCACCTCCTTAAGCAGTTCATTCCAATGTCCAGTCATTCTTTGTTGAGAAGGATTTCTTCTGAGTCTCCAACCTAAACCTCCCGTGGAGGAGCTTCAGCCTGTGTCCTCTTGTCCTAGTGCTGATTGTCTGTGAGAAGAGACTGAACCCCCCACCTGGCTGCAGTCTCCTTTCAGGCATCTGTAGAAAGTGACAAAGTCACCCCTGAGTCTCCTCTTCACCAGCCTAAACAACCCCAGCTCCCTCAGCCACTGCTCACAGGACTTGTGCTCCAGACCCTTCACCAGCCTTGTTCCCCTTCTTTTGACACATTCCAACATCTCAGTATCCATTCCCAACTTTGGGGCCCAGCAGTGGACACAGCACTCGAGATGTGACCTCACCAGTGCCCAGTTCAGGGGGACAATCCCTGCCCTGGTCCTGCTGGCCACACTTGCTGGTACAGGCCGTGATGCCCCTGGCCTTCTTGGCCAGCTGGGCACAGCTGGCTCCTATTCAGCTGCTGTCAACCAGTGTCCCCAGGTCCTCTTCTGCCTGGCCACTGTCCAGCCACTCTGCCCCAGCTGTAGCACTGCATGGGGTTGTTGTGGCAAAAATGCAGGACTTGACACTTGGCCTTTTTAAACCTCACATCGTTGGATTCAGCCCATCGATCCAGCCTTTCTCTCTGCAGAGCCCTCCTACCCTCCAGCAGATTGACACTGTCCCCCCAGTTTGGGGCTGTCTGCAAATTTTCTAATGGTAGACTGAATCTCCTTACCCAGCTCATCAATAAAGATATTTGCCAGGTTGAAAGATCCTTGGTTTTGCATTAGGATTTTGGGGTAACTTGAAAATGGAGTAAAATTTTGCTGGCTGTATTCATCTCAGTCATCTTCATCTTGAGGTAGTACCAAGCAAATTTTACCTTGACAATTCCTTCCAGATACAGGTGATAATATTATTACTACTGAAGTGAAAGCTGTAACATCATTTTATGATAAAGCAGAAGGTTTTATAAGATAAAGAGCAGGGAATTAGTTAGGGGCCAAAGATATACCTTGATGGTAAAGAGAAAGTTTCATAGAAAGCTGTTGTGTACCACTTACATATATGTTACAGGGCTGAAAAAGTACAAAGTTTCCTTAGAGACCAAAGCCATGAAGCATTAGACAGAATAATCTTTAATATTCTGTGCTTTTTGTTCTGTCATTTGCTTTGAATATGAACTAAAAGTGTCAAAATACTTGGAGGAAAGCTTGGTTCTCTTAATATTGTGAGACTTTAGATGTAGAAAGCAGCAAAAAATCTCAACTTTCTGTCTTCAAACTTTTCAGCTCATTTTTTTCAAAAGCCTAACTTGTACAGATGCATTGAGATGAACATCAAAACTATATATTTTTTTTTCTTTAAAAAAGATTACATTTATTCTATATTTAGATGTAGAAAAATGAAATCATGGTCTTCCCCACTATGGTTTAATGAAGAAAAAAATGCAGTCATGTTTCTCATTCATTGTTTTCCAGTACCTTGGACTTTGACATGATGTTTCATAGTTTCAGACACATTCCCTTAAATTACCAAATAACATTATGACTGCCAGTAAGGATGCTTGTTAAATATAACTACACATTTTTGTATCAAAACCAACAGATACAATTGTCTTCAATCTAGAAATCTTATCATAATGACTTTTAACTAAAACTGCCACTGAAAGCCCTAAATGAAATTTTAGATTTCACAGTGCTTGTGGCATTCCTTTTATAATACACCACATTCTTGAACAGATTCTTTAGGGAGAAAGTCTTGTGGTACATACAGATATGTCAGAAGTTTCCTCTCTCATCACAGTCTTGCAGCTGATCAGCATTCCTGAAATATCCTGGAATAAAATGCTTCAAACAACTCTAGGGACCACAGCAAGTTTCCAAAATGTTCTTATTAGAACTGGATAAACAACTTGATAGAAATATATTAAACTTGATGAGAAAATGTTTTTCATTTAAAACACCAGTTTGGTTTGGAATGAAATTTTGTCTCTAAGTGGTGACATGAAGAAAAATTCCCAGTTCTTATTCCTGTGAATTCTGCTGCTGGACCCATTAAAGCTATTCTGACATCTGCATTGGTTGCGTTTTTCTCTCATGGCATTTTCCTATCTATCTATCTATCTATCTATCTATCTATCTATCTATCTATCTATCTATCTATCTATCTACCAACCTAATTTTATTCTTTGATCCCAATTGTCCTTATATGACCTCAAAACCCTCTACAAAATACTGAATTCTGTATCCCTGTTTTATCCTGACTTTACTTGTTGAATTTACTTCAAAAAGAGCACATGGATATATGGGTGTTGTCATTTTAAGCCCAGCTGGAGTTGAAGTTCTATTCAGCCACTTGATGAACCACTCCTCACTTCCCCTACTTTAACCTGGAATGGGGAGAAGAGTCAAAGTAAAACTTATAGATTGGGATAAGAACAGTTAAATAATTGAAAAGAAAGTAAAATATATTAATAATAATAATGGTAAAAAGAAATTAATGATAATAACAAGGGAAAAAACCAAAGTTATGCACAATCCAATTCCTCACAGCCCACCAACTGATGCCAGACCACCCTTCCTGAACTCAAATCTGCCCCTTCTGGGTAACTTTTCTTGTGTTCTGGTCATGATGTTTTATGACGTGGAATATCCTTTTGGACAGGATATAAATATAAATATTTTAGAGCAATGGTACTGTTTTATAAGAAATTCAGATATTAATTTGTTTCAGGAATTAGTATTTTTTTTAATAATAGCCAAAATTTAGGTGTTTTAATGAGCAAGAAAGATATTATTGTCTAGAGAACTTCCTGTAATTTCAAAGTGTCTTTTATTAACTTTCCACAATTATTTTTTTGACATCATGATAGCTCCTAGCCCTTTAGATATTTTTCTTGTGAGGATGAATAAAAAATGACTTTTCAGTAAATAAAAATGAATAAATAATTTAACATAACTATCTAATTTTATCAGTTTGCCTGTTTGCCCATTTTCAATTGACTCAGGCAATGAAAACACTTTAAACTGATTCTGATACTATCACTGCTAGTAGTGCTACTGTTTCAGTAAAAAGTTTTATCATTAGTATTCCCACCCCAAGATAGCTTGTCATAACATTGACATCCCCATATGCTGCCACTCAAATTGTAATTCTCGAGTTATCAATGACATGGGTATTTCACAAAGTATTTGCTTCTTTTAGCACTCCCAATCACACAGATTTGACAGTGATCAGTGTAAGGCAAGGGTAGAAAGTGTTTGGGAACTCTAGATCTTGCACGAGATTCACCTATTCATCTGTTCTTCCTCCTTCCTCCTCCAAGAGCTGTATAAAAGATGCTTTTTATTTGCTAAATAAAAAAAATCCTACAGCAGGACCTAGAAAACATGAGGAAGATATGTTCCTTGCAGCTATACCTATTAGTTTATCTGTTAACACCCCTGGCAAAACAAGTTTGGGGTTGACATGTATGACTGATGGGCTCCCTCAACCAGTAGCTCATGTCTCAAGAAGTAGCAATGCATCTCTAGCTCTGTTTTCAGTGCTGCCTGTGTCTGAGTCCCTGCAGATGGTGGTATAAGTGGTTTTGCACCAACTTCATTCTGGATATTGTGTTGTGTTTAGTATGCAACCCACATGTGCCTTAGGGCTAGCTGAGATAGAGGAGATCACTGCCTGACTACTCCCCTTTCTGCTTTTATTATGGGATTAGAAAAGCTGATTCCAGATTGATTCCTACCTGTGTTGTAATTATAATATATTCCTGTCCTCTTTGCACCCCTAGAACAATATCAAGGACTCAGCTGCAAGGGTTTGGAATGTGTGAGTTTTGGAGGGACCCACCAAAATGTTATTGTCTCTTAGGCTTCTTATAGGTGAACAAAATGCTGTGACAAGATTGCCTTTTGACACTGTAAATTTCCAGCATAGAGTATTTTCTTCTATTTATCAATATAGTCTCATAAATTATGTTGCATAAATAAATAAGAATTTACGATAGGTGGTCTAAACTGTAATTTGACCTCAAACGTGCTTCATGTATAGAATGTTATCAGGGTTTTTAAACTGTGATTCTTATTGCTTTTGACATTTTTACTGGAACTAATCCATGATTTTCCCCATAATTTACCATATCAGAGTCCAACCCTAATAATATTGTATATTGTAATATATATATTACACTGTGCCTGCAACTATGTAGGGTGAGACACAATTATTGTATGGCAGCCTTCTCCATCCTTAGACAAGGGGAGTGTGCCCAGGAAATAGTATTTTTCAAAGATTCTTAGTATATAATTTCTGTTTCTACTCCATTTCTTAGTGGACTGACACCTGCTTTATAAAACTGCCTTAATATCTCATAACAATACTGACCCAGTTAGGTCTCTAGTCCCCTGGAGAGCAGTGTGGCCGTGTGGCAATGATCTACTGTCAGCTTAGAGTCACTGACAGGGCCAAGTGGCAAATAGTACATTGTGGCTGTTGACACCATACCTGAAGCTGTGTATGCAAAGCAGGAGATGCAATTTTCTGATACTGCAAACTTTTTTTATGTACTTGTTTTATGTTTAAAATTGAGGAGAAAAGCAAAAAATTGTTCAAATATAAATACATTCATCATATTCTATAATGTATGTATTTATACATATATGTATTTGTACATATTCTATCTAAAACTAAATTAAAACTTTGTTTCAAAAATGAAAGAAAAAAGACTTGCTTTCACTATATTTTACATGAAGCTAAGCCCTTAGATTTAAAAGTTGCATGTGTGTGAAATGTATTTTACTAGTTAGATTGCAACACTGAAAATTCTTAGATATTTTTTAATTTATAAATCATGGTCTATGAACTTATTTTCATTTTCAGTGTCTTGCCCTCCATTTCTTCTAAAAAGTTGCTTAGATAATAAAGCCACATGAAATGGAACACAGAAGCTCATTTTTGAGGAGGACAGGTTAATTGAACCTATCTGGCTTTTTGTCGCCTAGAAAAAGGGTGTAAAAGAGAATTTGGATTCTTCTGTGAGTGTTCCAGAACTTCCTTGTTAGATCAGGTCACTGAAAAATGAACATTCTTGCAGAGTTCTGCCCCCAGCTCAGAAGACCAAGGACACCTAAACTCTTGGAACACCTGAAAGCCTCTGGATGGTGTGGAAGAGACAGCCAATGTGAATGATTCTGTGCATGGGTAAAGGGGTTAAAAAGGAAAAAAACACTATCACAGCCTACTCTTTGAGCCAAGTGCTTCTTACCACATCAACTGCATACAATATCAAGCATACTGATTGCACCCTTGGCTCTAAGGAAGAAAATTCTGGTTGTGTCTCTACAAAGTGCAAGTCCTAAAATGCTTTTGGATTATATTTCCCTTCCTTGCTTCTAAACCCTGACTGAACTCTTGAACCCAAGTTGAGAGAAATGTATGCTTGGGGCAGTTTCAATTTTATTTTTTATTTAACCAGCTTCATCCTTTCAAGCTTAGAACTCACACTCCTGAATTCAACAGTTTTGAGCAGTGGGCTATATGCAGGTCTTTCAGAAGGGACAGACTTTAAATAGAATCACACAAAGCTTCTGAGAAAAGGCCACAGGAATCCACAGGAAACCAAGGGTAATGCAGTAAATTATCAAGCCCCTCCTTGTAAGACAGATGCTTCACTTCATTGATCATCTTTCTGGCCCTGTGCTGGACTTTCTCTATAGTGTTCATGTCTCTTGTACTGGGAAGCCCATCACTGAAAATAGCACTCTACAACCTCACTAGTTCTAAGCAGAAAGCAAGGATTAGGACAGAAAGGATATTAGAAGAATTAGAAGTGGGGAGAAACCTACAGGCAGGTTAAGCTGAGAGCAAAACCATGCCAGATAAATAGAAAAAGTGAAATAGAGCAGTTCTAAGACAAGGAGTACATACCCTCACAAAGTAAAGGTATGACATAGCAAGGGAAAAGAAAGAACAAATGTAACAGAAATTTCAGCTGGAAATTTTTGTGGTTTCTTCTCTAAAAACTGATTGAAAACATTACAATGGAAGCAGCCCTCCTGATACATAGAAGAATGTACTTGGGTTACACAAACTTCCATAACCCCAGTTAATGAGTTGAGTCACATGGTCAAAAAATGCTGGAGTTATGGTTCCCACAGTAACATTAATTACATTTTCTCACTTTTATTTATGACAGAGTCTAGAATTCACAGCATATTAACCATGCTAAGAAAAAGGTATGCTTGCTTGTGAATGTCTTTGGGGAAGAGGTGCAGTTTAGGGAGTCTTAGATCCTAGTTTTAAACTCCACCTGGCTTTTGAAGACAGATCTAAGACAGTTGTTGTGTATAGCATATAATTAATTACAGCATTGAGTTACCTCTGAAAAGAAAAAATAGTATTCTAAACAATTATGGGACTAGGATAAATTCAAGAAACCATATTGGTTTTGAGTACAACCTATATAGTACATAGTTAAAAAAGGAGGATTTATGAGGAAATGAAGGTTCCCATAACTTTGCAGAAACAGGTACAAAAATAAACATAATGAACATTTTAGACAACCAGATCTTCATAATGTTTTAGCTTTCTTGACACGTTTCTGATGTAAAGCCTGTTCCAAGAAGAGACTGACAAACTGGAAGTTTGTATTATACCAGTTTTGGCTCTGTAAAACTGATTTATAATTCCTGTGCTCTAATAAACTGAGTACCCTATATATACACACACTGTATATTTAAACACACACACCATATTATTTAAACAAAAGGGTAAGTGATTTTAATCTCTAAACATCTCCTCCCTCCCCCCTTCCTGTTTGCTCCCTCCTCCTTCTTCTTCCCGTCCACCACCCACTCCAAAAAATAGAGTTTAGGGAGGAGGTGAATGTTCAGCCCCTTTTGAAAATCATGAGATTTTTATATTCCCCAAAAAAATTCTGTTTCCCAGATTAGCATAGCTACCACAGCCCAACTCTTTTTAGTTCATATTTCCTTAAGGTTTCTGTAAATAGATTGAAATTATGGTGCTGAAAGAGGTTGGGATAACAATATTTTCTAGCTTATTAGTCTCCCTTTTTATTTTCAGTTCAATAAATTCATATTACTGTTAACCACTTTTTAATACATTCCAAGTTTTGGACACTGTTCATTTCTATACCATTTGCAGCTGAAAATAAACAGACTTAAAATGGCTGAAGATAATTCTACAATTTTTTGTGTTTTTATGAAGATAATGGAGTGAGAGTTTCTGGAAAAAATATCCCTATGCACTATTTATTTTTTGCAGGTTTTTTTTCTTGTTTGGAAAATAACGTTCTCTCCTTACAAGCTACAATTTTCAGTAGACTGCATGATTATTTTTTCTGTTAAAAATCCTCACCATGAAAACCTTTCATTTTTTCCCTGCTCTCATTTCTTCACTGTTGATTATAAGGATGGATCACATGGCAGCATAAATTATATTGGAACCTATTCAGTGAGTGCAGACCATGATCTGTGTACAACATCTTTTCTTCTGCACTGACTCTTTTTCCAAAGACAGCAACTTCTGTACCCTATGATTCTTTTTATTCTTGTGTTTTGTCAAGCTCTGCTTTTCCGATCAGGTAAAGGATCCTTTAGCCTAAAAATTTCTCTTTAACCTTCTTGAAGAAAAAAGATTCCAGTGTTCTTTCTCAAAGGCTGCAAAAAATGAGTGAATTGCTTTACATTTAGCTTTTTGGGATACTGGAGGTATACCTTTATAGAATGTAGTTCTATATACTGTAGGCATATAGAACCCTTGGGTGACAATGTCTAACAAAGAAAAACAAGAAATTTAAGTGGATTTGTTTGCAAGTTTCTCTTGCCTCTGTGCTTGTGCTTTTCTGTCTCAATAATTCTGTAAGTGTAGAAGAGATGCATCTTTTATTTAATAGCAAAATAGATACAATGGCATAGAGGCATTTAAGATGTTTAAAATGTTGTCTTCATGGAAACCAAACTAGGATAGAAAGTACTCCCAAACTTTGGACTTTTACAAATTGGGAAGGACCTGAGGGAATAATCAAGGGAATTTCCAAAACAACTTCTGATTATCACTCTACTTTATAAATTTTGGTTTGATTTTTTAGTCCCAGTGATTACGAGCTATCTCAGGAATCTAGCTGAATTATTTGTAATTTTCTAGTCTGGAAGGAAGATCTCTAAAAGTTTTTTTCTCACTCTCCCTGTATCATCTAACAGCAAGGCTAGGGTATATTGTAGAATGACAATTTTCATAGCATCTGGTTTATTCTATATTCTCAAATTTTTAATTAACATTTGCAAAAATACTCCTAACTTTTATATAAATTATTTCTATTTTACTGAAAAAAAATTGGCAAAAATGCACCTTGTTGAAGGTGTATAAATAACTTTGGATTGGGACTAGAATCTAAATACCCAAATGTATTAATCTCAGGGTTTGTGAAACTTTGCTTGTGATGACAAATGTTGTATTAAGAAGGACCAAAGATACTTGAATAGCTGTGAAAGAACATTTATTTTTCTGATTATTCTTGTTGTTCCTCCTGAAAATCTTCCTTCTTCTTTATGCTTTTGATCAGAAAAGGAGGTTTATAGAAATGTTTAGATTTGGGAAATGTTCTGGTGGTGAAGCTTTTGGGATTATCCTTCAGACGTTATTTTAACTGCATTCTGTCAATAAATCATTCATTACATTGCAGGCCCATCCTTGGGAATTTTATGGTGGCATTTGTGAATGTGGTTGTTGAAACACCATAGCAAGACCAACCTCACTTTCATGGGGACTGTTGTGCCTGTCTGTGTCCTGGTAAAGAGAGCAGGGTTCAACAGCCACTTGTGTAAGTGCTGCCTGACTCCAGCCAAAGTCCTGCTCGTTAGGCAGCTGCATGAGCCTGCACCATGCTTCAGGTAACCAGCATCCCTGACAACTGTGAGAGCATGCTCAGAGCTGGCTTGACATCTCTGACATGTTGCCAAATTGTGTTGTAAAGAAGTATTTCTATGCCTTCCCCTTAGCCTCGAGACAAGACTGATTCAGAAGGTATGTGCAGGTGTGTTTGACCTGATACGGGCTTAGCAGCTTAGAAGTCATTGTTTTTTCTACTGAGATTTTTCTTTATAACCCTTACTGCAATTGCAGAAGATGATGAGAAACTTGTAGTACTGCCAAAACAAAAGTAAGAAAACCCAGATGACAGACCCTCCTGACTTCTCCAAAAAACATGTGATAAGGGTATCTTGAGGCTTTAAATTTTGTTTTGGTGTCTTTGATAAACTGAAGTATACTTGTCATAAATTTTCAGCTTCTTTCTTCAATTATAATGGTTAAAGACTCAATTTTATATATGCTTGATTCTGGTAGCTGCAGATTTTGAAAAAAAAAATGAAAGGTTTGCTATTACGAATTATAGAAACTGGTGATCTGCACCTAGGTTTATTCTTGGTTTAATATTTTTTCATGAAACATTGCTGCTGCATGACTGGGATGTTAAAAGTTGGAGACAAAATTTCTTGGACAGCTGAGAATCAAAAATGCAAATGCAAAAATGCAGTCAATGCAAAATAAAGCAGTGTTACAATTTCTCTGTAGATACACATAGCACACTTTCCCTAGATATCCTGATTCCTTAGGCTCTATTTAGAGAGGCAACTATGTTTATATCCTATTGTATCCTGAAAACCACAAGTTATGTTAAGTTTAACTGGTTCTGGAGAAATTAAAGGAATACTGTAAAAAAATTGCAAGACTGAGAAAATCCAGTACTGATCAGGAAAACTAAGTCTGTAGTGGTATATAACTTTGTGTTTTAATACCCTTTCACCCTCCCCGGGGTGGTGGCTCAACCTGGGTTGTATCCATCCACTGGGTTGTCAATCTTCCCTGATATCCCCAAATGCTCTCTGTCAGTCTCCCCTGATACCAGCCCCTGCCTGCACTGCCCCTTGGGAAATCCCCTATTATACGAGGTTCCATTGGTCTGCTTATATAAATCTCCTCATATTATCCTCCCCATTGGTTTGTGTTCTGTAAACCTCACATTGTGTCCCACCCGGTCTTCTCCCTATTGGCCCCTTGACCCCAAATTCCACCCTGATTTTGTCCCCTAAGACCCCCGGTCCTGCTTTTGTTCTCCATCCTCACCCCTGCTCTGCATTCAAGTTACATTATGATTTATATTGCTTTAATAAATGATCCTCAGGCTGGATGTGAGGCCTATTTTGCTCCTCTCTACACCAACCCTACAGTGGCTGCCTGGGACTCTCGGGACCCCGGGGCTTGTGTTGCTCCCCTGCCAAGTGTCGATCACCAGGCATGGAATGACACGAATCAGTGGAAGCACATTTTGAAACTCAGTGCTTACCATTAAACACAGCCTCTTGGTCTTATTTTAAACAATTGGCACTTCCATAGGGGCCCAAGAATCGGGTCTTCCTGTTTGAATTGTTGTGATTATGTCTGTTTTCCTCACTTTTCACCACTCTCTGAACTCTTCATACAGCTTAAATGTGCTTTCCTTGAAAATATCCTCCTAGTATGGACCACTTTTCTTGTGCAGATTCACTTAGTCTACAAGATGAACAACGGCAGTGATGGCACAAAGTTTATTCTGGATTCATCTATAGGCTTTACTTGGACAGAGGATGGAAAACAATTGAGAGTCAGTTATTTTAAGAATAACTACAGAGTTCTAACTTTGCAAGCTTTCCTCTCTTAAATGCTTTTGAGCAGAGAAAAGGATGTTTTGAGGTGGGTACCTTAAGTTTCATTTTGTTCAAAGAAGCAGTTGCAATTTAAGAAATTCCCCTGAAATTTATCCAAACCTTTCAATTCCTCAAAACTGTTCTCCCAGTATTGGTAGTGCAGGCCCTGCCTCCTAGGTTGTTTCTGCATTTTTTCTTCCATTTAAGGTTGCAGCTCAGTCTTTTACACAGCATTTGCTTACATCTGCTCGTGATTTTAGCCTAGAAAAAAAAGTAAGCTGTGAAAGCTTGCCAGAATTGTAAGATGTTCTCAATAGTTCTGCCCAAATACTTTTTTAAACTCTTCTCCCTTTCCTCCACAATATTCTGGCTATGCCTTTATGTTCTGGTGTTTTGTAGCTCAAGCTACTACAGTACAGTGAGGTAAAAACCTAGATGATTTGGGCTACTTTAGTCACTGTGAGAGTTCTTGGCTTGTTTCTTCTCTTGCGTACCATATTCCTCTAAGGAAAACTAAGGAATCCTCTGAGATGTTATTAAGCAGGATGAGATATTAAAAACCCAGGTTGCTGGTTCTACATAGCCATGATGAATATTTTCTCTATATTGAATTATGCTTCATACCTTGATTAAGAAAATTTATATAATAAATAATTGGGATAGGATAGCGAAATGATGTTCAGCAACTTCCTTTTTATATCTTCTTTTCCTGGTTCCTTCTCTGTTGTAGGACAATAGCTGTTACATTCATATCAGCATCTATCCAATCCTTTGTCAGCAGAATGCAATGGAAGAGGCTCACATATTCAGGCTGTATCTGATGTTAGATGGAGATGACTCATTTTTCTTTAAACTAGAAGTCACTTACTTCTCATGTGCAAAATATTTTTCTGCAAAACAAAGAAAAAAATGGAAGTACCCTCTTTTTTAACTCTTCTCTTCCTCCTACCATTTTTTGCTTTTCAGTTTACAAAATGTGAGCCAATCGGTCCATTGACTATGAATGGATGGGAAAATGGTAACAATCAAGACTCCCTAAACCTTCAGTTAATGTCAGCTAGGCTGGGACTTGTTTGTTTCGAAACTACTTTTTTTGTGAGTTTTGCATAGATGGACCTGTGATCTTCCACAGGTATGATGGCACTAATGTGATAGAGGAAGGGTAACCTGAATATTGGTATTTTAGAACTTGGGCAAAGTTCTGATTTCAGCTTATTTTGGTAATAGTTGAAGATCCTAGGTATGACTTTGATGAGAAACTATTGTGGTTTCAGCCAGGTCAGAGTTAATTTTTGGCAGTGGGGGGAGCCTTGAGGCATGTGGGCATATCTGAGTTGTTCCATACTATCCAGCTAACCACCCAGGGCAGGAGTGAGGAGACTCTTGCTTCTGGGAGCAGGACCGTGGCTTTGGGTGAAACACGGTGTGGTGGGGCAGACAACCCACCCACTGCAGTTCATTGCTGAGCAGCTGTCAGGTCAGGCATGGCAGGTATTTTTGCCTGTGAATCACCATCTCTTGTACACTTCCATTAATATTGTTGCTGCTACTGTTTGTTTTCTTATATCATTGCTGATTCTACTAAATTGTTCCTTATCTCAGCTATTGATCTTTTGTCCGTTTCACAGGAGGGGAGGTTGGGAGGTATGGGAACAGGGAGCAGTTTGTGGCTTTCTTTTCAGTGAGATTATGTGGGAAATACTAAAGGTAAGAAGATTTTCAGAAGCCGTGAAAGCAGGCCCCAGAAAAAGAAAGAGCAAAAGAAAGAATTATCTACAGCTGCAAAGCTTGAAAGTAGGAAAAGTTACAGCAGAGCAAGGACATGAAATAATAGTTTTAGTTTTAGGTTTGGCAAAGACAGACCTTAAGACTGCAGAAGAATATGCCTAGAAAGATAGTAGAAGGTTTCAAGCTTAATAAGAATATTGTGTATTGTTAATAGAAAGCATACAAGCAAGCATTGTTTGAAGCAGGTGTGCTTTTAGTGATTGGCTAGAGCAATTGTCTGTAAGTTTTAGCAATATGCTATTGGCTAGAAAGTTTTTTAAATGCCCTGTAACAAAGAAATCTTTGGCTGCTGCTGGCAGATGTGAGATGTTGCCATCTTTCAATTGCCTCAACCTGTTATGAGGCTGATGCTGCAATGAAGGCTTAAAGGAGTGTCTCACAGTGGCTCCATCCCATTCAGGCAAAACCACCAACACAGGATTACTTAAACTGGGAATACCATTCCTAAGTCATGACAAAAACATAGTTGGTACCATTTCAGAGCTGTCATCAGAAGATATTTTCTTTATGAATTGACTACACAAATTTCATAATGCTTCTTGTACATAACACAGAAGTAAGAGTGATAGAGACCTGGAAGCATTTATGTGGCAACAGAAATAAGGAAGTGGAAGGGAACGACAATTTTTAAAATTCACCTCTGAAAACTGAATTTTCCCAACAGCAGAGTACATCTTTGCTCTACCTTAAGTATAGGAAACGTATGTGAAACCTGTTTGGAATTTTTTGTAGACCTCTAAATCCATAGCATCTGATCTCTAGAACAAGAACTGTGGTATTTGCTGTTTTCTTCGAAGTTTACCTATACTGACATAAAAGTCTTGGTGTTTAGCTTCGTGTGTTAGAAGACTGCTTTGTTCTCAAATTCAATGCAAAAAGTTTGAAATGGAAATTAAAAAAAAAATCTAAATAAACCTCCTACTCTCTGTAAAGTTCAATGTGGGGTTTTTTTTGGTGTTTTGGTTTTTTTACCCCTTTTGGGAACTCACAGAACTGAAAATTTGCAAACGACACAAGCCAAAACAAGACAGTGAAACCCAAGAAAAGGATGAGTAGCTAGGGTGCTGCTGCTGTTCTGCAGATTTACATCATCTTATGTACAATTCTGATTGCATCAGCATCTGAGTATGATCCCATCCAGGTCTCAGTCTGAATAAGATAGTGTATTTATGCATATCTTGTGCCTGACAATAGAACTCATGCCTATGATCTTACTTATGATTTCTTGTGATATATGAGGCTGTTATGGAGCCAAGGAGCTATCAGACTTACTATTGAACACTTTCCTAACAGTCTCTTGATTTAACTCTAAAAACCGCAACAACAGAAAATCTCCATCCAAAGCCAATGGTTGTTTGAAATAAACTAAAGTGTACGTGCTCATATCAGTCTTCAGTGTTGCATTTTTGGTCAGATGAGGAAGACCTGCAGCATTAGAGCACCTTCTTTCCAGTTCTAATTATTGTTTCAGCAACCAGCAAGGGAATGTGCTACTGGATCGATTTGATTATGCATTCCTTAAACTTAACCATAGACACCATGTTTACCTAACTGCATGATCTACAAGGTCTGTAATCAAGGAAACAGAGTATTTACAATACTCCAAGAAGATTACATGGAGGCCAGAGAAACCCTCTGTGACTTTTTTTTCCAGGGAGAATGTAAGTTCCCATTTCTTTGTTGATTTCAATAACATTTCTGTGCACACAGATACAATTGTATTTGCCCTTTAGCTGATGCTTTCCTGCAATGACTGTGGATATCAACAAGTAAATGAAGTTTTTGAATTGTTCTTGCCATCATTGCATTTAAAAAAGGATGCCAGTTGCAAATTGTGTCAGTGTAAGTGATGCTCCATCACTTTACCTATCTGAGTAGATAATTACTGAAACCCTTGAAGGACGCAGGCAAATCCATTTGAAAATTACCATCACTACTGCCTCGTGCTTATATACTTGTACTCCCATGATGAACTCTGGGTTTTTGGTTTCAGGATTGATTCTCTTCAGGACAGAGTCCAGACACAGTGCTCACTAAAACAGCTGTACAAATTTGGAGATAAAAATACCTATTTGGCTATCAGTTCTGGCATATCACTGAGTGTTAAAACTCTTCTTAAAACTCTCTGCTAGCCAGAAATGCTAGAAATGCCCTCGCCTGAAAAACACCAGTGTAGGACTGATGCTTATTCTACCTGTCAGTAAGCTTTAACTAAATGACAGCTTAAGGGAATACTGCTTGAAATTCAAGGAAGATTCCAGTTTTATTGCTGCAGTCTAGATTTTTTTTACCTGTCCCATGTGTTTGCCATTCCTCTTTCTATTATGTTGAGTTCCAACTTTGTCTTCACTGTATTAGATTTTAATGTTAGGGGAGCTGCTTATGAAGAAAAGTACCATCCTTTAAGTCAAACAGAAGCAGAATCTGTGCTTTGGACTGAAAATCTCTCTGTGCTTTCCTCTACTGCAAACCTCATGAAACCTATGCAGCTGCAAAAATTAAATTGTCCAAATTAATGATACCAAGATCAGTTTTCAGCGGACAGTTTTCAGAAGCACTGTATTTAGAAATGTTAATTCCTTTTCTATATATAATTACACAAAATATTTCACAACTGAGATGTTCAAAAAAATGGATGCAGCCTTTTCCTTGGAAATGTATGTCAGTATCTGAGACGGTTACCCAAAACTGAAGAAATATGTTCTTCAGCATGCTGGAAAATAAACTTTTTCCTTCTGAGGAACACAGATGGTGTATGTGTTCTGAGAGATGGCATGTCATACTGCCTCTCCTGTAAATTTGTTCTTGTGGTTTGGTCATGGGAAGCTTTATAATTTCTACATTGTTTTTCACTTCTTGTACTGTGAACAACTTGCACATGCAAGTAATCTGCTTCTAAAAGGCGTTGTGTTTTAGATACTGAAATGTACATGTCAGGCTTGATGTCTCATTTTGTCTTCCAAACTTGAGAATGAAGGCCTGGGACTTCAGCTCCTTAAAAATAACCATGAATTAATTTGATGTGCCTAATTTAGAAGCTTGTTGAAATCTGTTGCTTACACTGGTGCTGGGGCAGGAGGGGCAGCTAGGAGTCCAGTATACACATACTTCCGTTTGCTTCTTGTATCAGTTGGCTGCTTGACTGACATCCAAATGGAAAGCAGTACTGAAAAGTGCTCTTGCTCTGGTCTTGTATCCTTGCTAGTTTGCATGTAGAATACCATGCCTTGAGGTTAATCAAAATGTAAAAGATGTAGAGATATTTTTGTATGAAGGAAAGGCTACTGAGGACATTTTGTGTCTAAGAGCACAACAAACTTGTTTGTATATAGATCCTTCTACTTTAATCAGAGCATAGATAAGGATGATCTGTCAGTTAAGATATTTTTCTGCAGTTTGCAGGAGCTGGGTTCTTCCTAATGCAGACATCCTTTTAGAGCTTGGACAGGTAGCTTAGACTGTACAGGTCTAATGTCTCCATTTTTAAATTAACAGGAGCACACTTAGGCAAGTCCTTAACTTGTACTAGATCATGAGGAATATTAGACAGAAAACTTCAGATCTGTGGTACTGGGCATCATATTGATTTCTAATCCATTTAGAATCCACTCAGGTAGCTTAGATAGCTCAATTATTTTACCTTTATATAATGGAAAATTTTGGGATTGGGGAGTTTAAAAAAGCTTATGAACGTATACTATAGCTATGGGTGATATTTGTGATCATCTTGTGGAAAATTAATTATCTGGATGAGGGCTAGAAAATTGGGTTATGAAGGTATCACAGAAAAATTGACCTTAATATACTCTCAAATGTATACAGAGGCAGTGGCTGAGTTTTTCTTACCTTTTCACTGTTTGAAAGAGCATTTGTTAATGAATGCTTGAGTTCAACCAAATCAGTGTTACCCAAGCACAACAGGGTAGAAAAATACAGCACCCATTTAGTTTATTTATACACCAAGATTTTCAGTGTTCTCTTTCAACAACTCTGGTGCCCCTAGTATGTAATTTAAAAAAAAAGAGAGAGAAAAAAAAGAGAAAATTCATAAAGGGAATTGCTCTAATAGATTAATGTCTTCTGAGTTCTGCTGGAAAGACTCTTTTGTTTGGATGAATTCTGATCCAGGAAAAAAATATTCTTTTTGCATGTGCAATGAATTCATAACAAAAGCACTACACACTTTATAATAAAGGCCATTCAGTGCATATAGCCAACTTAGTGTCACATTCTAGCAAAACATCTCCAAATCATGCATTTTTTAATGCTCTACAATCAATGTAGTGTTTATTCTAGAAACAAGGTTTATTATATCCTCATATTCATTCTTGAAACATTAATGTCCTTATAACATGCATCTATTTGAAGAAATCCTAAAAAGTTTCTCAAACAGCTGGGGTGTTAAGCTTTGCATTTTGACTGTAGTTAGGAATTTAAAGGAGAATTATTGCAGGAATCAGAGGGATCACAAATTGTGAGGATGACTAGATTCATAAGGCAGAAGAAACAGATTTAATCAATGAGATTGCAGAGGATAAAGTGAACAGTTTGTTGGAAAAAATAAAATAATGTTTTTTGTTGTTTAGCACTATTTCTCATGTTGCAAATATTCACTGTATGTGCTTCAATCCTTTAGAAAACTATGGAAGGAATTTTAGTTGAGAACTTGTATGATTAAAAAAAACTAGAAAAGGAAAGAATGTAAAGAGTAAGAGCCGTCTAAAAAATTAGTCAGTCGATACTTATGCCTTCGTCTGCTGTGATAAATTATCCCTTAGCTGCCTTTTTTTTTCTTCCATGAAATTAATATACATTTCATCCAGGAGAGTGCCATTTTTGTCATATCATCAAGAAAAGAAGAGCATTGATAATAGTAATATCAGAAAGCTTTTAGGGAGAGAAAACGACTTACTGAACAATGTCTGATGCAGCCTGCAAGAACATTCAATTCTAGACACTATATAGGAGTGAGGAAGCAAGAGGATGACCCCTCCCAAAACTCAGTATGGTATGAGTTAAGTATGATATATGATTTAGTTAATTTGAGTAATTTTAGTGGAAATATTCTTCCATAGTTGAATAATATGGAAGAAGAGCCAGTCCCATGGTTTATCACCTTTCCTGCTCTTGTTTCCTACCATCTGTACACAGTTACAGGAGAATTCTGGGTTCCATCCTGGATTCTGCAGCTCCTTGTGCAAGTATTAGTAGTAGACGGATCTGAAATCCCTCAAGGATAGTAAAAGGAGAGATAACTGGTAGAGAAGAGCAGGAGTCATGACTCTGGAAGGAAGCCCTCTCTAAATATCCCAGAAGCAGGACTGAGGTAGGCCACTGGGAGCTCACCTTGGAGTGGGCAAAGTAGCACTGTGTGACTGAAAGAAGGACTTTGATCCAAGCTGGGGGGAACTGTGTGGGGGCTAACAATAGAATATAAGATTGGATGGCCCTTGAACAGGAAACTGTGTGATGTGGTTAAAGGAAGCAAAGAAGATTGGGGTAGAGCAGTCTTTGACGTGATAAGTAACTGCCGCAGAAGCCGTGATGTAGAATGCTTGTGTATAACACACAACAGCTGGAAACAAGCTTCCAGTGATGCACCCTGCATACTCAGAAAACTGGAAGCTGCTGGATTCATGGTTTTGTTAGAAGTACTGATTATTTGGGGCACTTGAAATAAGATAGAATTGTGGTTATTCAGCACAGATACTCAGTACTTCTCAAACCTTCCCCAGGCTTAGTAAATGGAAGCACTGCAGTGAACAGGCAGTATAATGTTTATAACTGCAGACTCTGGGGAAAGGATATACCTAGTGTTTTTATAGAGGTGTGTGAAAAATATTGTCATCATGTACTCTAAAGCAAACCACCAAAAAATAGATTTTGTCAGTTTGTGTCTATAGAGTAAGAAGCATTCTCTGCGGACTCTCACCATTACCTCAGGAGCTGCATTTTTGTTCACAATCTGGCCATGCATCCTTGACTGAGCTACACAGTCAGCGATTTATACACTTATGAAACAAGTACACATATTTAACTAATATCAACTTTCATGTTTTTGCAGTTAATATGCCTTACAAACAGCTATGTCTTGCATTTTTTTTTTTCTTTGTCATATAAGAGATATTTTTCCAAAACCTTAATGACAGCATATTTAACAAATAATAACAGAAAACATACCAAATATAAGTCTGGAAGAAAACTATTTTTAGCTTTCTTTTAGGATAAGTTATCTTCAGTTTTATAGGTGAGAATATTATACTATATATAGATAGTGATGGTGTATGATTTATGAAGGACCATATCCTAGCAGAAGTGAGTGCTTCAAAAGGATAATCTGTCCTGTTTATATCTCTGTACTTGGGCTTCACAGAATAAGGGGCACTAAAGCATTTTATTTTTCTTACACAGATTTTTTAGTTGTTTGCTACAATGTGAACCATATGTGAATAAGTACTTTAAAGTGAATACTAAAATGTATCCATTCCTTTGTGTTCCCCAATATTAATAGTTCTGCTTATGAACCCCAGGCTGAAGCCACAAAATTAAAGCTAAGGTTGTTACTTTGTCCGATTGTGTTTTTATTTATCCTCCACAATAGTTTGAATTGACATAACTCTAGCCTTAACTTTCGACATCTTAGATTTTCACAGTGCAAGCCAGTTCTAGACACTCAACCTTTTCTTAAAATACAGGATTCCACATCCCCACTCTTTGTATTTAATGCTATTTTTACTTGAACTGTCTTGTTAACCTCGATGCATCAGTGGACCTGAAAGCTATTCAAATAATTATATCTAAACAACTTACTCCCCTGTGGATAACCCTTAAGAACCTGTCTGGTAAAGATAATTTTCAGTGAGGATAGAGTTAATGTTCTTAGTAGTTGGTACAATGTTTTGGGTTTAGTATGGGAATAGTGTTGATACCACACTGAATTTTTAATTTTACTAAGTAAGGCTTATTGTAAATGAAGGACTTCTTAATTTCCCATGTTTTACAAGTGAGTAGATGCACAAGAAAGAAAAACTCCCATTTCCTTTTCTTTTAGTCCATTTGGATTTTGTTTTTTGTTTGTTTGGTTGGGGTTTTGTTTAATTTTTTTGTTTCTTTTTGGTTTTGTTTTTGTTTTTTTTCTTTCTGGGCACAATTCTAAAATAGGAAGTTGCAAAAAGCTGAAAAACCAGAATCAAATCAGGGGCTACTGCCACACTAATTAAACAGAACTCATTCTTAGAAACTGAGTCTTCTGCAAAAAGGGAAGAACTAATTCAGGGCCTCATTCCCCACAGCACCCTTTAGTTTTCAGGGAATTGTATTTTTAAATATGATCAAAAATAATGCCACACTTTTTACTATACTCTGCTTGCCAAACATGGGTCCTGTAGAACCTGCCAAATATTAACGTTAAGTTTAGTAAACTTAGCCTCCTTTCAAAGGTTGTCATACCCTCAGAAGCAAGGATGGGCTGTGAATTATCCAGCATGGGAAGGGTTACCAGTCCGCTATTACAATTTTTAGAAAAAGGAACAATTCTAAGGAACACATGGTGAAGCTGGAGTATTCAATTACTACCTTTTGCGAAGAAAACATGTTCCAATTTCACTTGTACGTTGTTTTAAAGGAACAATAAGATCACAGCAATATTTTCTTTTTCCATCTCTTATGTTGTTACTTATATTAGAGGAAAAGATAATAGCACAGTAATAATTCAAGAAAGCCTATCAAACAAACCAGAAATATATAAACTTGCCTACGGAACATCTCCTTCTATTTTAACAGGATATTAAATTAAAAAGTGTAGGTGAGATTTTTAAATTTTTCTCTCCCTGTCTTTCTCTGCTGTGATTTACTATTATGCACATTTTTATCTAATTAATGAACACTCCTGCTGGTGTTGATTATTTTAGTAGAGAATTTTTTATTATTTTACCTGATTTCTTTTCAAAAATTTATTGCTTTAGTGCTGCTTCGGGTGACTGATGAGAAGCATACCTCAGCACAAAGAAAATAAAGAGAGCTAGAAGCAAGAAAAGTAATGAAGAGAAAACTTAGCACAAGTTTTTGGTTTTTTTTGGTTGGCCATGAACACAAACTCCATTTGCATAATAGTAAAAACACCACACTCATAAAAAATTCAGGGAAAATATTTTCAAATTAAATGTTCCACACCATGCCTGGACAAGGGAGAACATTATATTTCAAGTTTGCACTCAGAAATTGGATTAGGTTTTGGGTCTGTTCATATCCAGACAATATTATTAATATTCTGTTATGGAATGGGCTCATATATTTGAAAAACTGTGAAACTTTAATGCCCTTATCTATTAACCTGAAATCAAGCACTCACTTTGTCTCTCTTGTTTGCTTTGATCCTCTGATCAGTACAACTCAGTAAGGTTTTCACCTCCCATTTCTAATAAATAGTGCAAATCTGCTTTCCCTGGTCAAGACACAAAGACTTTCTCTCTGACAACCCAACTTTGAAATATATATTCAATTCACAATAGAGAGAACTACATGCCATCCCATAGTACCTAAGGAAACTGGTAAGAACACAGGATCAGATGCTGTTGCTAATAATATTTTCATGATACAGAAAAACTTAATGATACACATTTTGAATCTTTTGTACTTTTGCTCAAATTATTGCAATTGCTAGCAGAATGAAGGCTTATATGAGTATGTATCTTTGGGTTTTTTAATGGAGACTAGGTGATCATGCACTTTGGGGGTTCTAGACAAGTGACAGATTTAATGTCTTAGCTTGTTTTTCTGAATCAAAAGACATTTTGCTGGATTGGAAGAGACAATATGTGAATAGAAGTAAATGACTTTTCATGTCTACTCCTTGTTAGTGGACAAGATGTTACAAGGATTCCAGGATGCAGCTGTTGAAAGCAAGATAGCTATGCTGCCTAAATTCTGCTGATGTTTTAGAGTGACATTTACATTGAAAATGAGTTCTAACTACAGACAGAGCTACAGTACCCCTCTCATATTTCCTACCATGCTTCTAGTTACAGAAAGAGTAGATTAATCCTTGCTGCTGTTCAAATACAACAGGAACTGCAATTGAAGACCAATCCCTTTATCAGACTCCTCTGTTGTAGGATACTTGGAAAGACAATGGCTGTTAGTCAAGCACACATGCCACTAACTTCACATGGCTAGATGTAGTGAAAACCAAGAGAGCATAATTCATTACAGTAGGTATGAAGGCATTACTAAGAATGATTTAGCCTTTTAAGATGCTTTACACTTTTTCATTGCTGAAAAGATATACAGAAAATTGGTCAGTCAGTGATCCAACTGCACTGGATTGTTTAATTTTGGAAAACTTATGTCTTGTGTATGTCTGTTTTTTTCAAATACTTACTACATGGGATGATGGTCAGAATAGACTAAAGACAAAATTCTTTAAGAACATGCATTGACCCAATGATTTAGAGGTATAGTTCAATATTTAGTAGTTGTACTCTAATGCTGCAGAAATTGTTAGCATAGTGCCTTTTCCTGACTTCTTTGGTGAAGAGTTATATTTTGAAAACAACAGACTTAGAGTGCCTTAGCAAGTGTTTTTGGTGACAGAAGGATGAACAACAGAGAATTAAAATGCTTTTACGTTTCTTCTTTTTTTGTTGGTTTGTTGTTGTTGTTGTTGTTTGGGGTTTTTTGTTTGTTTGGGTTTTTTTGGTTTTTGTTTTGGTTTGGGTTTTTGTTGTTGTTCTTGTGGTTGTTTGTTTTTTGTTTGTTTGTTTGTTTGTTGTGGTAAATCTCATAGTCTTGACTTTGTGTTTTAGCTCTAAACACTGGCTAATCTTGGGTCGATGGCAGTTTTTAACAGGAGTACATCATTTATATTGACTACATGTATAAACTATTGCAAAGTTTTGTTTAAGAAAGATTTCTTTTTACATTGATTATGTAAGATTTCAGTATCCTTCTATCCAGCCTTTCTCTGCTGTCTCCTGAAATGGATAATAGGATTGTTCAGACCTAAATCTAGTTATTACTTTGCTTTTTACTTTTCAAATCCTTTGAGAGACAGATCCAAAATCCAACCTTTCTCTGGACTTCATAGAGTTAGACCTTAGGGCTGGTACATGGTGTACTTTACGTTGCTCGTTATTCATACTGATATTTTCCTCTACACCAATTTTCACACAAGAGGTTGAATGGAATGCTATCTTTGCACCATCTCGTTAACCTAGCTTTTTTTTTTTTAACTAGTGTTTATCTGCTCCCATGGAAAATCCACATTGACTCTCATGGATCAAGTTTGAAAGCATAACTTCCAAGTTCTACAATCCATTTAATCTCCTTTGGTGAGAATGGCAAGAAAAAGAAGTGATAAAATGTAGGGTAACATTAAATGCAGCTTTCAAGAGGAAGTGTAGCTCAATGTATACCAGTATTTTCTGTTAAAAGACTGAGGAAGCTTTTTAGGGACTGCCTACAATTATTTTTACTGTATTTCTTGGTGAATGTCACACAAGCTTCACAGATCTGCCAGCCTTTGACTCATATTGATCTTTGATATCTCATTGATATGGACAGGGTTGTATGAGCTTAAAACCTGTTCTAATAAAGCTGGAGAGATTGTTGTGGGGAGAAGTGCTTGTCTCCACAAGCAAAGTAATGGTTCAGTGGTGTCCAGCTAAACAACCATGCAATCATACTAGTACTAACATTGCTACTGATAATGTGAGCTACTCTTTTGTCTTGAAGTCCTGATTAAGATCAGGACCCTCTTTTATTACCCATGCACATTAACTTTCTGATGGTTTTATAGTCTAATGAAGAAAGACAGAATCAAGGTGGGAGACCAAGTCTTGGTGCAAATAGATGAGTGGTATTCAGAGAGATCAAGAAAAACATCGAAGACTGCACTTGCATCCAAGACTGAATTCTTTGGCATTGGACTAAGAACTTCATATGATCCCACTTAAGTCTGAAACATTCCTTAATGACAAATGTGCTCTGTATCCCACAGCAAAAGGTAATTGAGAAATGTAATGCAGGTACGTATCAACAGAGGATTCTTGTGGGACATGTGTTAGGGAGCTCTTCAGTATTGCTTAGATAATAGCTGAAGAATTTTATCTCTGTGATTGCACCATCACATCTCTGTAGACTTAACAGTACAAATAAATGAAAAAGAGAGCTCAGCATTGACTTCTTTATTTATTCTATTTATTTGACATGAGAAAGAAATCTCTACTCTTTCCTTAGCAAATTAAAGAAATGTTATTTGTATTTTGCATACTGGATAAGGAGTTTATTTTAGGGAACTACCTGTGTCAGTATTTGGTCACTTCTATAGTTAATAGCCATGCATTCATATGTGTTTTCTATCCTGACTCTTCTGCTTATGTGTATAGCTTTGTATGATTAAGAAATTCCTTGGGAGTTTGTATATATAAAGTAGTAGTGTTTTGGGGCACTTTTTTTTTCTTTAATTATGCTCATATTTTCCATTTTGCTTCTCTAAATGCTTGTTGTCTGTACTTATGTTTTTGCCGTATAAGCACTTCTGGATAGAAATGCACTACGGTCTGTTTGTGATTGACAGAAAACAAAGCTTCCAGGCAATGCAGACATTTCATTGACCTCCAATGACTGCAGGTGCAGAGTTATAGTCCTCCTTTGAGTACACTGTCAGTGTTTATTTAGGTGCAGTGACTTATTTAGGAGCAGTGATTCAATGACTGCTGGTTTTAGTATACCTAGATCTAAAGCATATTTCTTGCTAGCATAATGTATGAAGAGAGGGACCAGAAAAGTTTAATGAACTACTATTTCATTTTTGTCACCTAAGTTCTGCTGACCAGGGATATTGTAAATATTTCTCCAAGTGCAGGGAATTACCTACAAAGTTCACCACAAAGTAGTTTCCTTCTGGTCTGTTTAAGCCCAAGAAAGGTGTAAGAGATGGAAAGGTTTACAGGGTTCACTTGGGTCTCTAATGTATCACTGAACTTGGATTTGAGTGAAGCCTCTCTCGATTAGATCTCATACTTACTTAGGAAATACTGCATCTACTGCAGTGAATTCTCAACTAAATCCACAGTCAGGACATTAAGAAAAGACAAAAAATCAAGAGGACTATATTCCAGCAGAAAAGAGCAAAAAACAGGAGAACAAAACATTCATAGAACTGAAGGTCCGCTTCCAAAGAAATTTTGAAAGGCAGATGTGCTTTATGTGAGTTATTTTGGCTATATCCAGTGCCACTGCACTGTAAGCTTCTTTCCTTCCCTTCAATGCATAAACGTGTTTGATGTGAGTTAGAGTTGGTATTCCAGTTGAACAATGATTGTGAAAATGGGTCTTTTAGGGAGAAGTTACTGTTCTGTATAATCCTCTATTCTCAGCTCAACACATGACCTGCTGCAATTAATCAAGCACTTCTAGGTGTGAGTTTGGACTGAAGGTCAGCCTGGATGAACACATTGATCCCCTCTGACCTTATAGCTTATGAACTTTTTGCTTAATAAGGGTATGGCAGGTTTATTTCCTGTCTCCACTTTTATCTACATAGAAGTCTAATATAATGTAGTTGAAAACAAGTAAATGCTGGATTATAGAAAATTATAATATTTTCTGCTTTTCTGGATGGAGTATTATGGAGTGTTATAGGAACCATCACGTTTTTTTATCTCAAAAAGCAAGCAGGACTTCGAATCTGTGGTCTTTCATGTCAGGAATCATAAAGGAGTATACAGGTAGAATGAGGACTCTCCTGTGTGTAAGTGGTGTAAGGCTGCTATACTCAGAAAAATAGAGGTGATGCTTAAATAACAGACAGAGATACTGAATATATGAAAGCTGATTTTTTTTCAGATAGAGGGACATCAGCAAATATGCTGGCATTTACACAGTACCATATATGTTAAAGAAAATTTGGGGTTAGCTTTTTTCGACAATTCTTTTACCAGAACGTTTTCTATCATCAGACAACTGTATTGCTTGTCTGAAGTGGCTGTACTCACCAGAGTAAAAAAAAACCTCTCCTTTGAAGAAGTTTCAGTTTCAAGCACCTAAGAAATGTAGTGGCATGCTGGTAACATCCTGTACACACCTTACTTCCAGAGATGAGAACATGTCTTTCTATTGCTTTGATCATTAAAAAATCAGTATTCTCCCTTTGCTTAAAAGGACATAAACCCCTGATTTACCTCCAGGAAGCTGAATCCCAAAGATGAAATGTTGAGTGAAACTAGAACAGACAAAAGAAGAGCTTAGTTAAGCAGGAATCCTAAATAATTCACTACGGATTTGTTTCAGATTTTTGGAGGTCTGCTTTTGCAGTAACTAAATTCATACCTTTACTCCAATTCTCCAGATTTCTGGAAACCACGCAAGTTGTTAGGATTTTAACTGTACCATATGGAAGAAAGCTGTCTTTCTCAATGTACTGTATTTTTAATTACAGGATAGTGCCTATTTTCTGCTGCACAGATTTCCTAATTTTAAATTTTGAAATTTCTGTCTTATGTAAATATCACATAAGAAAGGCAGTGTTGTAGACATATAAGCATGAGTCATTGTCCTGAAATTTAAATAAACAAAAGACTAAATTTATGCTCAAAAATCAAGAAAAAAAATGTCTGGCAAAGAATTGTTCCTACTTTGCAGATGGGAAACTGAGTCAATGCAAGATTAAACGATTTATTGTGACCAGGGTCATGCACACAACCTGTGGCAGCACTGGCACTGAATTGCTGCTCCTGACTGCCAAGCTTAACAGCAGAAACTTCTTTCTTTTCATCATACTTTCTCTCTTCTTAACTCTTTCATGTTTTGCTCTGGTGAGTGGGTGCCATAGAGTGGCAGAATGCCTGGTTTGTCAAACATTTATCATTAATAACATATGTCAGACCTAGAGTAGTTCCACTACTTTCCCTTTCAGTGAAACCTCATCTACATACCTCCCACACAGCTTTCTAGGAGACACAGCTGAGTACCAAGCACACCATTTCTTGTCCCAACCATTTTGCTGGATACATATGTTTTCATGTTTATGGCAGCAGCACTAGTGTTCAGATTTTGTCCATTTCTGTGCAGATGTTAAGACTACAAGGAAGAGTTCCTCTGTGCAACAGTGGGTCTTTCACTTTTTCTTTATAAAACATGGAGAACGGGTCACTTGCGTGCCAGTTCTTAAATAGCATGTAAAGTAATCTTAGTTATTTTTGCTAAGAAGAAGGAAGTAATAAACCGTGCTGGAGAGCAGAAAACTAGGCTGTTTGATGCATTTAATATAGTTACTTTCTTATTGAAAGAAATAAAATCCTTGTCTTACAATAACACGTGCCTGATGGAGTCCAACATTCTAGACTACCAAACTGGATTGTTAAATGTGTTGTCAAAGAATCATGCCTGCAAGTAAATATAACTTACAAAGTTGCTCTTTGCTGTGAGCACAATTGCTCAACATTGTCTGCACTGAGCTGCAATGTGGAAAGATTTTAAAGGGAGCAGTGTCAAAGGGTTAGAGAGCAGAGTCCTGCTACTGATAGAAATATTACACGTCAGATCTGCAAGGAAGTTACAGTGATCAGGAAGAGGGATGCAATGCTAAACAATGTTATCATCAGCACACTGAAGGAATGCTTTTACTTCCTATAATGTTACAGAAGGGACTGACCTCAGCCTGTATGCAGTAGAGCACAGCACAGATTTGCATTATCTAAACATTTTTGACCTTTCATCTGTAGTAAAATGGTGTCCCTCACTGCAGCTGAGAAAGATGGAAATTCTCTCAGCCTCTCCAGTTCTGGCAGAGTTGATGCTATTATGCTCTGCAGACTGTTTATACTGTCATACTATTTAGTTTACTAGAAGTGTCCAAATAAATCCAACAAAAAAGAAGAAGGAGATAACTTCTTTTTTTTATGCACAGCCCTTTCTACACTGTACACCTAGCTGTCCTGTACATTACATTATCAAAGACCAGCTCAAGTGAGGATGAAATAGACACCCCCACTGTACTTGCTAGATTTCAGGTTCCCAGGGAACACTAGTATCAGTCTGGACAGTTTGATGTAATCCTACTAATGTAGATGAAGCTATCTGGGCTCAAGGATTTATTAGTTGTGAACGTTCATTTTTGTTTTTACTGGGTTAGTGCCAGTAAATAAGTCACCAAAACCACTAGCTGAGTGTCATATGATAGGAAAAGGCTGGGATCACAAGTAAGCCTTCTGTCTTTTAACAAAAAAAAAGTGCTGAGGTAAGCAGCGTCAAACCCAGCTGCATCAACATGATGGTGGGAAGACAAATGAGAGCTTTCATTGCTGGATACAGGGGATAGAGAGCCCACAGTCTGAAAAACCTCTTCATATCCCAGAAACAGCTGTCATAACTGAAACTGCAAGGGACTGCTTTTTAAACCACGAGCTTTGATAAGGTGTATTCTCTCACCAATCCTTTCTCTAGACAATAAACACACTTCTAGCAGAACAGCCCATCTGAAAGGTGACTAAAGATTTAAATACCTTCAAAGGTTTCCAACCCCTTCTTTTTATAACCTCTCCCAAATGCTTATATTGAGTTCCCAGCTGGCATTTCTGAAGTATCTATCACTGCAGTATCTGGCTGCTGAACCATATGAGCTCAACAATACCGTGTAATGTAAAACTTACGGGTCTTTTCCTTTGGGAGGCTGAACTTTACAAAGTTAGATCTAACATTTACCTTGTTATTGGTAACAGTGAATAATTAAAAGAGACACAATAGAAGGGACATGGGGTCATTTTAGAATAAATATTCAGGCAATGACAGCTTTGAAATATTCTGTTGGCCTCTCCCTGTGTGTATTCTGGGAACAGGAGGTCGCGTCAAGTCAAGGGTGATGAAATGCATGTGCTCCTGATCTGACCTGCTACAAAGGGGGGAAGGTATGAAGCCACATGCAAGGGTCTAAGCTCTGCATGTGCAAGTCTGTGTGTGCATGCACGTGCATGCAACATTTGTGTAGGGCAAAGAACAGAGAATCATAAGGTGGGGGAGGGAGGTGTTTGGTGCTGGTGGTGGAATGAATTCCACAGGGACTGCTTTCTCTCTACAGGGCCTGCCAGCTCCTTGTGGCTGTTGCCTGGGAAATGGCTGGGGAATTATGAGGAATGCTTGGAAACTATATTCTTCTGTTGGGCTCATGGATGGAGTAAAAGGGGGTGGATGGCTTTTCTTTATTTCTTTTTTATATTCAGCAGATTAGACAGGCAGGTTGCTGTGGTGACGACATGGAGGAGGTCTCCTGCACACCTGCAGCACAAACAAGGAGTCCTGCCAACACAGACTTAAGGAATCCCAAAGGCATCTTTTCCTTTTTTTTTTTTTTCTGCTGCCTTTTTTTTCCCTTTTTTTCTTTTCTTTCCTATGGCAATTGCAAACAAGAAAGTAAAAAGGGAAGGAAGAGGAGGATGTGGCAGAAGAGGGAAGAAGGAGAGATGAAAAGACAATCAATATTCCATCAGGATAGCTGAGCAGCAGTGCTTGCTTATTGTGAAATAAGGCGTGCATAAACAAGATGCACAACCTGACCAAGGCAACCCTAAGAGAGAATAAACAAGTGCAATTTTGGTTTTATATTGTGAGTGTCCTGAATTTCCTGATGTCTGTGGTGGAGACATAAATAAAGAAACTATGGAAATGTCTGAACTTGGGCACAAGACACAGAGATGTGACTGGGTTGTGTAAAGCTAGAAACTGAAATTACTGTGTTCTGTCTGGAAAGGGTAGATGTGTTTGTGCCTGTATGTAAGATTCCATTTCTTGTAAATTCCTGCCTTTTGAAAAAGCTAAAGAATAGTGTGAAAATCGACATTATATGCCTGCTCGTTTGCTAAAAGAAAGTATCCAAAGAAGATAGATGTGGGAAGGGGGAGTAAAGAGAAAAACAAAAGAAAACCTTTATAACCAAGATGTTCTCAAGACAAATGTGTTGCTCTGGGATGCCATGACATTTCTCCAGCCTCTCCTATTGAGGTACTCAGTTCAATGCAGAGATACTGTCTTTTCCTCATGTCTCCTGGACATCCCCCCATCCTATCTACATTTATCTCCTCTCCTCTCCTCTCCTCTCCTCTCCTCTCCT
>JBBMKD010000115.1:43568585-43611743 GCA_037834095.1 Argya squamiceps
AACAATCCTACTCAGTGACCTTCACCACTATGCTGTCTTTCTCAGACACCTTAACTGCTAATTTCTAACTGCGCCACGCTCAGCCAGATAATTTCTAGCTGCGCCACAGGCTTCAAGGCCCTACAGGCCTACAGTCTAGGTGATTCACCACAGTCCAATTATTCACTATCTTCAAACACACTGCAACAAAGGGAAAGCAAAATGCCTTGAGAAATCAGCCATGTGCAAAGAAAGGTTTTACAGAGGACATTTAAAAATGCCAGATATAGATTCCATTTTTTTTAAGGGTTACGTCATTGATCTGGAAAACTAAAAACATCCAGCATGAACAGGTATGTAAGCAGGGTGTTTTGGAAGGAGCTAGTGAAATATGTTTGACCTGCTTTTCATATTCCTAGATCTCCGACCAAGGAGAATAAGAGGCTGGACATGGCCTGGTCTCTTAGGTGGCCCTGCCTCTCTGTCTAGAGGAGGAGTACAGTTGCTGGATGTCCTGCACCACAGTAGTGGCAGTTTGTAAAGGAATGGTCTGATCTGCCCTTCAGGCTGGCAGCATAAGGGATGAGAAGATCTGAGTGGAAGGAGAAAACATACAGTAAAAATCAGGGCAGGGCAGCATCTGAGGCCCCAGCCAGCCTGAACTGCTGTGAATTCCCTGCTGATATTGTAGGAATGTGGGTTCTCATTACGCTCTTCCCATGCATAGCCATCATATCTAGTGTACAGGGTGGTTCTTCAGAGTCTCAGGGACGAAATCCAATGCACTACACCTGGCTGATACCCTTCCCCCTCCTCAATTACAGGCGGAAAAGGGGAGATCTGTTTGTGTGGCTTGTCTTAGATCGACTTGTTCTGAGCTGTAAATTGCTTCAAGACTCTTCAAGATGAAGGACTATGTAAATGTGGGGCAGTTATCAATGTAGACGGAATGCACATGCAAATTAAATACCATAAATGTGTTCTGAATTAAATCAATGTGCTTTTGCTTGAATATTTGGCCTGTGATTAATCAACATGTTCTGAATGGGTGCAAGTACTAGTGGTGTATAGTGCCAAATTATCTGAACGATTTAGTACCTATTTAAGGTACAAGGATCCCTGGAAAGGAAACCCACTATTATATGAATATTCTCATGAGCCTTCTTAAAAGCACTATTTAAAAGCACTGCAGAGACCATCATGTTTTACTTTTAAGCCTGTTCTAAAGTGTAACCACCTCTGGGCTGAAACATGCTAGCTGTTTAGCAATGCCCAGTTAACCCTGCCTTCCACTTGAGGAGAAGTGAATAACATAACATATGAATTCAAACCATAGTGGTTTTTAGATGACATATTGCAATTTGTGTTGTAATTTGATGAAAAAACTAGAAAAACCTGATTAATTTGATTTTCACTGAAATGTACATAATACTTCAAGGTTAGACAACTTCACTGAGTATCTAAACACTGATAAACATTCTTTCTTGATTAAAACTTTCTTTCCTTGGTTGAAAAGTTGGTTTTTTTTCCAAACAGTGTTTAATTTTACATAATATGGTAGTGGTACATATCTGGTTTTAAGTTTTAGTAATGTCTCATCTTGATACTGCTTTTTCAAATGCTCATTTGAGTCTTCATTGCCCTTCCACATATTTTTAGTTTTTACCTGCATAAAGGCATGTGGTTTTGAGCAATGAAAAATTAAGATTAATTTGATATGCTATGATTCTTTTAAATGCCACTCTTCTTACATGCTGCTTTTCAGATATAAAGTGTTACTATCTAGTAATGTTAGCTGTTACTACAAATTCTCTCCCAAAGCATTTTAAAAACTCAGAGTTACTCTGGAAGGTACTCTTGCACAAGCTCCTCTTTCTTTTTCTTCCACCGAATGTAACAATTGAGGACTAAAAAATCAACATATCTTCTAAAGTTTTCATTAATTCCAAACCCACCCAAACCCAGAATAATTTTCATTTTAAATTTTTATATGTTAACTGAAATGAATAAATGGAAAGTCCTGGATAACTGTCTCACCCAATGCAGTATTATCTTCAGAAAGAAAAGAGAGAAGATTGGGGTTTTTTGAGAGTCTTTTAAAAGTTTTAATATTTTTGCAAATAATTTGTACATATACATACATATTAATATGCATTTGCCTGATTTTTTTTTTCCTGTTAAATAAGTCTACATCCCATCCATAGAGTATAAGACCCAAATCAGAGGAGCAGATAATAACATTCCATTGCCATGACATTTTTCTGTGGATTTTTCCGGTATAGTGCCTAAAATTTATTAATAATTTGGTATTTTGGGGGGGATTTTTCCATTCTTTAGCCTACCATACATAATGGAACTTTAACTGACTGCTTCCTCTTTTTTGACATTGCAAGTCTAGGGAATTTTATCAGGAAAATTGTAGTTGGTTTCATTAAGATTAGCAGACATTAACAAAATTTATGTATTTTATCTACCCAAGGTGATTTTACCTTTAGCTGTATTTGGCTTCTAGACTCACTAGATAGAAAAGATCATGTTTTCAGGTCTACACCTACTACAGCTATTTTAGACAGATTTAAGTATGACCGACTGTATAGCCAGCAATTATAAGGGGGAAATTTCAGAACATGTTGCTTTATCTTTAATTAAAAAAAGAAACAAGAGAACAGGTGCAGCCAAACTGCTGCATTTTTTATTCTGATTGTGTAAAGATTTAAGGCCTGCACTGTTCTGTACTGCTATTGAAAGGCATATTACTATTAGAATTATCATTGAAGAGCTTGATTTCTTGACCTCACCAGAGGCATTGCAGATAGATGTGAATTCAATTGTGAGCTTCATGTGCCAATGAGCCATTGTGAGATCAGGAGTAGTCAGGAATGTAAACCCTACTATAGATCTGAAGTACTATAGGCTGAAGAGATCAAAATAGTGTGAATTTGGGGAATGTAGTCCACATGGGGCCTGCAGAAGTTGTTTCCCAGTCATCTGTTTATGGAGTCTCACAGGCTTTTTATTTCCATTCAATATTTGGAGCTGTTCTGAGATGGAATAGAGACAATATTTCTCAATAATTTGGTCAAATCTTTGGGTTTTCTGTGATGCCTCTGAGTTTCCAAAGCTAGACATTGTTCAGGAGGCTCTATCTGGGGCTTATTTGGACAACAAACATGTGACCAATCTCTTCTGGTACATTGTCAAACTTGAGCCAAGCCTCTTTTGTTATGAAACCTATTCCTAATATTCAGAGTCAGCAAGACAACTATCTGCTTCATCTACCTTACGAAATAAACTTTCCAAAACCAAGAGAATGTCGCATTTACTACTGCCCTATTTTGGAGCAGATAGATCTGTGAAACGCATGTAAGTGTAAACAGAGCTAGAGCTCTCTTCTCCTAGAGCCCTTCTTCTTCATCTCGTTTAGCTAAAAATCATGATTGCCAACATTTGTTTCCTGCATCTTTTGTCTCAGTTGTCTTGTAATCATAGGGTAAATGGACCATAGACATTAATTCAAAGCTGCAAGCAGAAATGTACTTAGTGATCTCATCCTGCCTCTCTGTTCTTGTGGCCCAAACATTTGGCCAAAAATTAGGTTAGAAGGTTTTTCGGTGATATGGAGCCAGGTATCTTTCTTGTTCACAGAAAAGATAATTCTTTTTTTTTTCTCTGAATATGGAGAAATCAAGCAGAAGGTAGCTCACAACTTCAAACCTTTTTCACCTCATAATAAAAGCTGTTTAAATTTGCTCTTTTTTTCCCATTCTATGTTGGTCAGGATTCATATAAAAGCCTTTTTTTCAAGCTGTTCTATTTTCTTTTTGCTTCTACTCTGAGGCAATTGATCCTTCAGAGAATGAATTCACATCAAATCACTTTGTGCTATTGCTCTGGGCAGCAGAGAACACTTACATTGATTCAAGGACCATGTTTGTTTCCTCTGTGAATATACTTACCAAAGCTCAATGGCTTATTTGCCTGCAAGCTGGCTGTTATGTTCATGGACCTTCATCCTGATAGCATAACCCAAACCCTTCAAGCTTAATGACTGATTTTTGCAGTCATTCTCCCATAAAATGGGGAGAATATATCTTAAAATATTGCAGTAGGCACATGAATATTAGCAACCAGAGTTAAAACACAGAAAGACACATGTCAAGAATTTCCAGTGCAACTGGTTTGTAGGCTGCTGGGTTTCTCAATCTTAAAAGCTCACAGCTTCTCAAAAACAAATATGAATATATAGGTGTTGGGATGCATTTGCTTTATTCTTCCTTTGACTAGGAATGTGTCTTTTCTTTGACCACATTGTTTAAATTAAAGCTTTTTCATAGCTTAATGTTAATCTGGCTGAGTGACAACAGCTACTGATCATACTGGCGCTAACTACTTGAGCTCTTTATTTTCTCCCCAGCCTCCCTCTCAACACTGCTTTTATTCCTCATGGGTTTATTGTAACTCTTCTGCAACACCCCTTTTATTGACTCAAAAAGTTAGGGTACGCTGCTCTTGCCAACTCCTTTGCAGAAGGTCTTGGCCCAGTCTCAGTGAAAGTCAATATAAATCTTTTGAAAAATGGGTGCAGGTTCAGGTTTTATTGAAAGAGAACATGAGATCAAAAAGTGCATAAGCCTTATGTTTTCTGTCCCATGCCAAAATGTTGCTGCAGCGAAATTTTATTTTTTAACCTATCCATGCTAACAGCATCAAGACAACTCTTTCCCACCCAGAACTACCTGTAGAAAGCTCTTGGAATACAGGGAAAATCTTCAGTAGTTCAAACTACAAAAATCACACTCCTTTTCTCCCCAGATGGCCTAGAAAGAAACTTCAGACAACACAGATTAAAGGCAAACTTGAAATTTCTGAAGAAAATATACCGTACAATTTTTTTACACATCTGTGGTATTTTCTGACTCTCTGCTGAAGTGATGCAGTAAATTGAAAAGTGTCCTATTGGGGAGAATCTTCTGTCTTACTACACACAGAATTCTGGGCTCAGTCTAATGAATATCATGCTGCTAATAGCTCTGAATTTGCACTGGGGCACAGGAGATCAGACCAAACTGTGAGCTCTAAGGCAGCATGAAACAGTCAGCCTCTGTTGACTACTTAAACTGCTTGCCACTTTCTTTGTCTTAATTTTTTTTCTGTATTTCTTTTTTCAGAACAGCATTACAGACTTGGAAAAGAAGAAGAGGAGAGACACAAAGTCAACAAAATAATTCCAGGGTTTAGCAGCCTAGCTATCCTACCATCTGTTTGAAAGGACAAAACATTAAAATAAAACAAAACTTGTGGTCCAACAGCTATGTCTGCAAAGAAAAAACAGCACTATACTTTAAATTCTAGGCAACATCCTTTGGATCAAAATATTACGACAACAGATAGCAGTGACCACATTTAATGGATACTCACACAGCTAGGCCATGACTCAGACTGCTTACTGTTGTTTGGAACTGAAACCTGAGAGCAGAGAAGCAAGAGGAAAAGAAACCTTGTGTTAAGCTGGCATGCACCAGTGAATAAATGGCTGGCATTTGCAAAGCTGCATTGCAGGGAAGCTTTTAACAGTTTGCCACTGCCAGCTGATGTCTCTTTAAGCGTCACTGCCAAGAAGCCAAAACTGAAAGCAGGTGCAGGGGCAGAGGAACTGAATGTGGAAAGGGAGGGAAAGAAAGAACAGTACTTCTGTTGTTAAAATTCTCTTGCTTTCATTAAAACCTGAACAAAGCTTTACTTTAAACTGGAATAATAAATTTTAGTGTGATAGACTCCTGCCTATCCAGTTTGACAATCCTCTTACTTTTATACACTGAGGTAAAAGAACTTTGTTGAGCTTCCCCCCCGCCCCCCGTAAAGCCTTCGATTGACTGAGAGAATGCTGTATACTGATTATGGCAGCTTTCTTTTAGAGATTGAGAGCATCTGCTTCGTAATGCCTCTTGTTCCTTCCCCTAAGCAAAGTGCTTTTTACAGACTCCCACCCCCATTAGTTCAGGGCCTGGGAACAGAGCATTTTCCCCAGATCAAGTCTCTGTCTTTGCTGTGCCATGTCACTGGTTCAGGACCTTAGTACCCTACTGTCTGATAAGATGCATAGCAGGAAATATTAGGTGCTAAGAATTTACATTTGTAAATACAGTGATGTAAGAGGTTACTGATTATTTTGTGAAATATCTTCTTTTTCTTAAGATCAGTTATAAAAAGCATTGAGACTGTTATAGGCTGCGTATTAGTGGGCTCTGCAAGAAACTGTGTGAGAGATCTTTGCTGCCTTTAGGATACCCCAAAGACAAAATACATTCACTAATCGCAAGGAAAACAAGGCCAAAGGAAAAATGATAAAATGTCTTTTTATGAAGGCAAAACCCCAAAACCTTGAAATGCACATGGCTGAAAGTGGGAAACTTTTCTGAAATTCTTTGCTAAAAGCCTTAATTTCTAACATTTTGTAGTTACTGTTCCCACAGATTATAGAAAATGTGTGTCACTTTGTAATCAGAGCTGTAAATTTGGGAATCTTTATTTTATCCTTTAAGGAATTCCTACTATTGTCATTTAAAATATTTTCCTTTCTGGTTTGGTTTTCCTGAAGAGTAAAAGCAGCAGCTAAAGCCATACTGGGCAGAGATAAGAAAACAAAAGAAATAAAAATAAAATAAATCAACATACATGAATGCTTGCATTTTAAAATCCTTCCTTCCCAGGTTCTAAATACTATGATTTTTTATTTTTTGATTTTGAAAGTTGTATTTTTTATTTTGGGTTTTTTCTGTCTCAGGAGAGATTGTTGAAACTAATTTGATGACTGTCTTACTGTTTAGAAGCAGCACAGTCTTGAAAATTACTCATTTTTGCAATTATACAGACTGTGTATTCTAAAGGAAAATAATCCTACTTTTTCAGTTTATATTGCATATTAAAACACTTTAGTATTTTTAGTGACAGTGAATTTACTTGTCTTAAACTTTTACTTAATATCCAACTGCTTCTTACTCCCTTTTAAAAAATGTTCAGGAAATTAAGAGCTGATGTGAGTATTTCTGTCTGTCACTCTTCTTTATAATGGCAACTCGTTTGGAGAGTGCTAAGGAACTGCTTCAAAATAGTAATATTCCTCTGACTCGACAGGAAACATACAGTCTGCCTCAGTGTACAGAACATTGTGTGGTGTAAAAGAGAATTTACAAATCAACAATGAACTCAGGCTGAACATTCATTGCTCAGTAAAATGAGCAGTCCTTCAATTAATTAAATTGATGGAGACATTGCAGGATTTTCAAAATCCCTACCCTAAGCTTTCAAGCTGTTTCCTCCAACTCTTACAATTCGGGGAGAAATAGTCTTATTCTGCTGAAAACTGATATTCTCAAAAGAATCATTCCAATAGCTAGAGCTTTTTAAAAAGTCACCAAAATGTCTGGATAAGCACAGAGGCAAATCTGTGATCTTTTCAAAAGAGAGAATAAACATAGGTAAATCTATTGTGTTTTCTGTGAAATGCCATCGCATACAAGACTGGCCACATATGGTAAAACACTGAGGTTTTCTTAACCCACAGGACTGCTTGGACAAGTAGGGAACTACTCATCAAACTAAAGGGAAAGAAGCAAATATACAGGCAGCGGCCACTGGGACAGGTAACCTGGAAAGAGCATAGAGATGAAGTTTGGTTGTGTAGGGATGGGGTGGCGAAGGCCAAGGTGAAGCTTGGACTGAACCTGGCATGCAAAGATATGCCAGTGATGCAAAGAATAATGGTGTTTACAGGTATGTTAAATTAAAAAAAAAAAAAGAGGGTAAAAAAGGGAACCTTCCTAGGCAATCCTAATCAATGCTGGAATACTGGAAATCATGGATGAGAAGAAGGCTCAGGTACTCAATAATTTTTTGCCTCAGTCTTCAGTGACAACATCTCTTTCCACACCTCTTGAATGTATGGACAGCAGGGTAGGGACTCAGAAAGTAAAAACCTTTAATGTATTTTTTTGAATGATCCTGAGCACCAAATGGACAATTGACCTGTTGGAGGGAGTCCAGAGGAGGTACACCAAGTTGATTAGAGGAATGAAGTAGCTCTGCTGAGAGGAATGGCTAAGAGAACTGGGTTTGCCTAGCCTGGAAAAGAGAAGGTAACCTAATTCTGCCCTTCCAGTACCTAATGGGAGTCTGCAAGGAAGATGGAGAGGGACTTTTTACAAGAGTGTAAAGGGACAGGATAAGAGGGAATGGCTTTAAACTGAAAGAGAGTAGGTTTGGATTAGCTATTAGGAAAAAAAAATATTTACTGTGCGGATGGTGAGGTTCTGAAACAGATGGCCCAGCGAAGTTATGGCTGTCTTGTTCCTGAAGGTGTTCAAGATTACACAGAGCTCTGAACTTCCTGGTCTAGTAGAAAGTGTGAAGCTTTCTATAATCCTATGACCTTCTCAAGCCCTGTAGATCTAGTTTTAAATCTGCATGTGCAGTTTTGACAGGTCAACAGTTCTCATTAGATACCAAACTGAAGTCTGTTCTGAGTGCAAATCCCATGTTTTTTCATGTGGAACATACGCCAGACTGTAGCATGAGAAGAGAATTCTTTGAACAAGCTTCCAGGAAGTGTCCTGGATGAAGTTGTCTGAGTGTGTGAGATTTGGAATAAGCACCAAAAGCAGTGATGTGCATTTGTGGTCTGTTCCTGAATACAGTGGGAAGTAAATAATAAAGGTGTGATCTCTGTGTATATGTTGGATGTGAGGCCAAGAGGAATCAGACAGAGTCATCTCATTCTGCTCTTCATTTTTATCCTTGAACTAGTATCCTCCCGTCCTCCTATTTTGCTTTTGTTTTTGTTTTTAGGAGAATTTAAACCGATTTGAAGATAAGACATATCTCAAAAGATTATCACAGCAAAATGAAACACTGTACCTTTAAGCACTTGATCTCTGTTAAACTTTGCTATAACTTCTCTGGTTTTATATCTGCAGCACTCAGGAAAACGTTTGAAACTCTTAAGCACTTTGCAGTTATTGTTCATGATTAAGATTTAAAACAATGAGTGTTCTAAGATAAATATGTATATATTTTTTGTAAAGCTAGGTAGGAAAACACACAAAGACACTCACACTTTTAACTAAAGTACAATAGCTCATTTGTACAGTCCAGAAACTGCAAATGGGCTACATTTTCTATAAACTGAACAACCATGTAGTTATATATATAAAAAAATATACAGCCAGGGCCTATTAAATGAAACCATAGATGAAGTGAACTTATGTCATCAGTCTTCAAATTTTGTACATTTTGAACACTATCCAAAAATTATAATCCACTGTTTGAAATACTATATCAGTGGAGAAGGAGAAATGATCTCCCCATTACAAACTTATAGCCTCAAACATTCACATCCTGCTGTAAATATATCACATACTGTATCATGTTGCTTATGGAAAATTTTTTTTCTTTCAGTTTGCTGACCCTTTTCCTGTAGATTAATATTTGGCAAAGTAAGGGCTCTAATTATTCCTTTCCATTTGACTCTACAGGAAAATGATCTCTCTATTTTATATTTCCATATTCATGATGATCTGTATTGGTCAAATGATGAAATTCAATGCACTGTGTGGATGATGTGACTGTATGTGTGCTTGTGGTTGCTTTGTCTCTGAACTACAGTATTGTGTTGTGTGCTGTTGTACTTCATGATCTTTACATGTAGAATCTAATTCTTGGATGAGTTCTAAGTATTATATGTCTAAAAGCATAATAATAACAAAATATATACCACAAGATCAGATTATCTTAAATATGGTGATAACAAGACTAAGTAACTCAGCATAAGAAGAAAATCTCTCTTGAAAGAAACAAGCATGCTTGCTTCTGGGTATGTTATGTTGGTAGAGTGTAAGCAAAGAAACACTAAGCACCTTCAGGATGGGATCCTCAAGCATCTGGGGCACAATTTCCAAAGTAAAACACAATATTAGATCATTATTAGATTCTGACATATTTTAAAATGTGAAATCAAAGCCTTTAAGTTTTCTTGCTTTATATTCTAGTAAATTGCAACAGGACCAACAGTCCTTTTTATGCTATCCTCCATAGCATAAAAATCCACTTTCATTAAAAAGCATTTTTTCATTTTTCACTTTAAGCACTTTTTCAACAAGTATCTTTTTTTATTGAAATTCGTTCAGTGTGGAAACAAAGCAGCTTACAAAGTATTTACTCACTACTGACCATGGCATGAGAGAAAAGGTTCATAATGGCTGTTCTCATTAGGAGATTTCTACGTTAATAGTGCATTTTTTTACTCCCATGACTGGTCAGAAATGTAACTCTGATTCTGTACATTTTGGGCAGGATCTTCTCTCTGATTTATTAGTTGAATACTGTCTTACTGTTATTTGCATTTCTTTCACAATATTAAAATGTAATACTTATTTCTCAATGCCTGTGACGTTACATCAGCACCTAGTAATTGTCACGTTTCATATCATTACAAGAAGTAGGGTGGAGGAGGGTGTTCTATATAAGCAAACAGGTAGTCTGGCTGCAAAACAAGGGAACACAAACAGGACATAAAAACTTCAAAGCCAGGATCTCTGCAGGTCAAGATATATAGAATAGTAGTTATGGTTTCAATTGGGGTGAAGCCAAAATGCAGAAAATTGTGCTACTTCAGACTGGTACATTAATTGAAGAGATAATTGAAATGAAAAGGTTTTTTTATAACTATCCACTGTGCATAAATAAAACCTGAAAGGTAATGTGCATTAATACAGAATACATTTATTTTCCCAGTATTTGTAGGTGATTCTGTTCTCAGATCTGTATGGGGTTTTGGCATTTTTTCCCTACAGGTGTGGCAGCCAAGAGGAATGAAAAGTAGATGCCTGTAGAGAAAAGTTTGTCTATGTTCAAACACACTCTTTCTCTTCTATAAACTTTTGAAGAAAGATCTCAAGCAAGATACAATTCTATCAGGTTGGCTACTGGACCTCTATCCCAAAGTAAATTTTATCATTTGGAGCATGTTATTTTGGCCCTAAATACTGTATCTCTTTATGCTTTGTTTTACTACACATCTACCGTCTTTCTTTGCTAGCCATGTGTACCCAGATTTGCCCACTTCTTGGCAACAGAGCAGTGTGTTTCATCTTATTGTAAGCTCCTTCTTACAGAACTTTGGGCTGAATATAAGAGAAGCGCCTAAGAAACAGTTCACAGCTCTTCTCAGTTATGATATTAAGGCTTTTTTTCTGTCTGGTGATTAGTGAAAAAATATAGACCTATATATGGAAGACAGAATCTCAGGATCAACTATTAAAAAAACTGTACAGTTATTGATAGGTGATAATACACTATAATCAAAGACAGCGTACTGGCCTCTGCAAAGATTTCTTAAAAATGAAGGTACTACTTAACTCCCACTAGCTGCTAAAACAGACTTAAAACCACTAGTAGGTTTTGCATGCGACCATTTACATTTTTCCTGGCTGTACAGAAAAAAATAGGTGAAATATTTTGCTGCCTTACATATTAATGCTGTTATGGATTTATTATTTTTATGGATTTTCACAGTAAAGTGGCCTAGGCCCTAATTCTAGCACACCTTTTTCTCCTTTTCTCCACAATAGTCAGTGAATTGATTCCCTAGATCCTTCCTGTTGTTCATTAGTGTCTTAGGTTGCAATGTAAGATGTAACCAAAAGTATGTATTCTACCACTATCTGTTAAAACCAGGTGGGGCAGTGTTCTTTATCTCTTCCATTCCTCATAACTCTGGGGGGTATCTTCTGTTAATGGGCCAGCTGTTAAAACCAAGTGGGGTAGTGATCTTTATCTCTTCAATGACCCATCCTCCCTCCAGAGAGATATCTGCTGTTAATGGGCCACTGAGTCTCACTGCATAACTGATACAATTACATAATCCCATTGTGAGACGCTCCACCCAGTGGGAGGAGCATTCCTAGCTGGATGAAAATCTGGGATTCAGAACACCAGGACAGCCTCCTTCCCACTGGATTCCCAGAGGAAGACCAGACCCATCTTACGACCACTAGACCTTCAGAGTAAAACTACACCCTTCTACAGGATCATCTCTGCTCCAACAGAACCACATCTGTCACTCCAGGAGAACTGCAAGCACAATTTAATCAGACTGCTACCAACACCCTGACCGACATGGTGTCAGGTTGTATTCTGACTCTGTCAGTGTTTTCTTTTTGTTTGGTTATGTTTTTTTGTACCACTAAATTTTTATTTTAGTTTTCCTAATAAAGAAGTGTTATACCCATTCCCATACCTTTGCCTGAGAACCCCTTAATTTCAGAATTATAATGATTCTGAGGGAGGAGGTTTACATCTTTAAGGGAGGCTCCTGCCTTCCTTAGCAGACACCTCTCTTCCAAAACCAAGACAACTAGAGAGATTCTGCTTAATCCTTCTGCTTGCTAGTTGCATTTTGAACAGTTGGTTCTCAGGGTTTTCAAATTATTTTGAAATTTCAAGAGGTCATTGGCCCACAAAGAAACTTATAAGACTGCTAACTGTTGTTTCAACAGTTCAACACCTTTCTGTTTGAGTAGAACAAAAAGCTATCCAAACCCACTTCTTTTCTATTTTCTACCTCAAAGGAAACAAAAAGATCTGTTGTTTGAATTTGGATGGAAAGTGGAATGTATCTCTGTACTGTGTAATTTTTCTCCTCATTGTTGATTATAATTATAATTTATAAATTACAGCATCATTTCAGGTAAGGTTCCAGTCTTCTCCTAGAATCTGGATGTTCAGCTTTTGTTCTTTTAGTGAACATTAAATTCTTACAAAGAATTCTAAAGAACATTAAATTCTTAAAACACACATTTAATCAGTAAATCAGATGAAGTAGGAGTAATGATCCTAATTTTACAGATGAGAATAAGAAACAGTGTCACTCAGTGTCAGTACTCTGATCACCTGGCTGTTAGAAGGAACCACCTATCATTACTGTGAAACTACACAAGTTTAGGTATTTGGTTTGGATAAAACCCTCAAACTGAACACGAATCTCACTGAGCCTAATCTGCAACACTGAAAAAATTACTTGCTTTCTGAGAGAAGTGGAACATTGAATTGTAAGACAAAGCAGAGTCATGGTAAAATTAACTAATTTAACCAGGTTATGATAGATACGTATTTTTACATATTGAAATTTTGTCAACAAAAAATATTCCCAAGGCAAATATTTTCTCCAGTTCTACTAGCATGTTTCTAAACCAAATATTTATACTTTTTCTCCAACAGTTCTCCTATTTTCCCTACCTATTCTAACTTCACCATTGCAATGAAGGCAATTTCTTGCCTTCTTGTGTTACAATGAATGCACTTCTTTCCTCTGGAAAACCCAGGAATACCACAATACAATTCTATGTATTGCCCAGTTTTCTAAGTAATGGTGTCTTGTAAATGAACTTGCACAGAATTTCAAATGCCTTTGGATTCTAAGGCAGATGTATACTAGCTCAAAATCATAATGGTTTCAAATCAAAAACCACATTAAACATTTTTGGATTTGCAATGGCATTCTCTATAAATAAAAAGGAGTTAATTTTCTGTAGATTCAGTAATTTCTAAATAAAACCAGTAACAGATACAGACACTTTTCTTTACATGGAATACCTGCAGGACCACAGATTCTTGTCAGTGGCAAATAGAGAAGACGAGGGCAATGCCTTTAATCTTTATTCAATGGCTCCATGCCAAACACACATTGCTCATTCCAGGGTATCTAAAATGACTGCTCAGATAGCCCTTTTGATGGGCCATGAAAATGGGAGACAGGCCTCTACTAAGGATGCTAATATGAGCTATAAAGGATGATTACAAAAAAAACCTGCCCCCCCCCCAAAAAACCAACACAAAAACAACAAAACAAAACAAAACAAACAAACAAAAAACAAAAAACAAAACCCAACAAACAAACAAAAAGTGCCAACAACATTTTCCTTGATGGAGATTTTTACAACATTGATTTTCTTAATAAATTCAGTATCATAAATCACTGGAACTCCTTTATTTTCAGAAATATAAACCTTATGCATGGGTGAAATTATGGTCACAAAAAGTTATTTTAGTGGGAACTACTAGTTCATTTTAGAAAAAACCTAATGGTCATTTGCGAATATTTAATAGCAGAAGGAGAACAAAAACAGGCTGAAAACCACTCCTACTCACTCCACATACTTACTCTCTGTTTCAAAGATTTGTGTTTCTTGGCAAAAGTAAGGATTTTCAAAACTGTGACAGCTAAACTCAATTTGTATTGTAAGTACTATTTAATGTCTGGTTTTTTTCAATGAATTCATATTTTCAGATGAAAATATCAAATTCAAACTGCTCAAGGAGTGTGAAATTTCAAGGAGGTTTTACCTGCTTATCTACCTTGTCCAGAGTATATAATTTTAAGCCATCCATACATTATATATTTTGTGGGAATAAAAATTGAGAATTTTGTGAGTAAAGATAGATCAAGCCTATCTTCTTCATATTGATAATAATTAATTCAAACTCAGAGCAATTAAGAAATTATCCTACTCAGAAAACTGAGTAGAATTGGCAAGATGAGTATTTATATCTTAAATGTGAGCTGAGTTTTCAAGGAAAAAAAAGATAAAAACTGAACAGCAATAGCAATTGTCTTCCTAAATTTAACCAGTTATCTTAGAAATAGTAATATAAACAATAAAATAAAATTTGAATGAAACATTCACTGATGTGAAAACATATCAACAGGCTTTCTAAAATAAGTTGTCAATTAAAATCATGCAGTATTTTTTTTTGGCATAATAACAGCTCCTTATATGTCATTATTAGCCTTTGCTAAAATTTTGCATAATTAGAATACACACTGCAGTCTAAGATGAAACCAAGACATTACTTAGTAGTTTAACTGCAGATGGATTTGAGTCAAAAATTTGGAAAAAGTTCCAAACTTTTTCAAAGCTTGGGAATGTTTGGATCTGTTCTTGTGGTACTTTTGTACTCTAGTGCATCCTGTGGAAGCATTCTTGTAGGGTTACACAAGAGTTGGATCAGACCTTTAGAGTATAATGTAATTAAACAGTACCATAAATTTCTGTATTACAAGGGCATGGATTCTGTGAGGAAAAAAAAGTAGAATTGATATCCTTTTCTTAAAGTATAATCAAATTTCCAGCTGCAGAGTTCTGCTTATATCTGTTGTTATGAAGACAACTTTAAAAGTGCCATTGTCAAAAAAATGTAAGAGTTTAGACTTGCTCTATTTGATACACCAGCTGAGTATAAAATAAAATGTGAAAAAAAAGAAGATATTTTCATGGTCATTAAATGAATTTATTCTTTGTAATAAATACATCATTCAGAGAAACTTCAGCTTTGTTAAGATCCTGTAACAATTCTTAGTTCTTAATGAGGCTTTTTATCTAGCCAGAAGGAAAAAATAATAGTACCATATTCAAAATCTGTCCAGAATAAAATGGGTTTGGTTTTTCTGCAGATAAGGAAACTGTTCAAATCAATTTCAATTTTTTTTTATTCAACAGAAACCAGACAGCACACCAGGATAAATTCTATTCCACCAAAATTTAAACAGCAGCGAGACTAGAGACCTCTAGAGACTAGAGCAAATTAATAAATTTGCTCACCCAGAACTTTTTAGTAGAAAAAGTGGAATCATTTTTGTGAATATGTATAGAGTAGGAATATTAACCAGCTGCACATAACTAGATACCTAGTAATTACATAATGTGCATCAGGTTTTCATGTTGATTTTCCTTAGACATATGTGTCAGCTGTAGATCTGTGATGTTATTTTCCTGTCTATTCTGTGTGTCACAGATATTTAGCCATCTTTTTTTGTCTGAGTCTAGTGTTTATGCAGCAAACAGTGCCAGCTATGAGTACACCACAAGTTTACTTCCCAGTGGTTGTAGTACAGCACTTGCAGTTTTGGGGGTGCTACTACCATCATATAGAATTGGCTCTAGTGGTTTTCAAAAGAAAATTACTTCCAGAGAGGACCGGTTAATTAAAGAAATGGAGGATGTGTTGAAGAAAACATATAACTTTGTGGAAATGAGTAAAACATTTAGAGTCTTACCTCATGGAAATGGTGAGATTCAAAGAGGCATTAAGTTCTTATTTGATTGACTATTGATTCCACCTGGAAAAAACACTGAAACATGCTGAGATGCAGCTATTGGGTTATAAATAAATGCATGTTCATTTCAGTATTTAACTCAAATAACCTTTATTTTTATTCTTTTGCAAACTAGCTAAGAATTTTCTATTCCTTCCTTTTGAATTTTGAAAATTTGAGAAGGACCTGTTCTGTAAATGATCTCTATCTGAAGTTCATAAAGCTGTCTGTAGATATGATATGCCAAGGAAACCAAGTGCTATATTCAGGGAGTACACATGTGCCAGGCAAATGATAGGTTCTGCTGTGGTCACCATGCAACACTAAAACAAGATAAAAACTATTCATTAACCTTTGCATGGAGGAGAGAAGAAGTGTATAAGCTCTCTGACCTCAATAATTGCCCACAAAGTTACTGGCCAGAGAGGAAGAGAGGTAAATTTGCACCACTGCAAGTTTAAAAATACCTCTCATTCTTTAAAGAAGCTAGAAAATTCAGCACTCAGAGGCTGTCAGTCTGCCACATATCTGTAGAGTGAGTATGGCATGAGTACAACAATGTCAGAATACCATCATGTCTTTTGTGAAGCTCAGTTTTTATGGAGCATTTACAGGGAAATGGCACTTCACTTTCCAAGATCTTTCAGCTCTGTCTTTCTCAATGAGAAGATTGACATCTGAAGGTGTGATTTTGTGACGAGTAAATTATCCTTTGGAAAGAGGACAAAACCCAAGAGCCTATTTAATGAGTGATAGTGAGAGGACAATCATCTAATTTTGGTTGCTCTTTTCACTGAGTGGGTTTTAAACCCAAAGCTTAGATGGCACAGAAACTCTTCTGAGTCAGAAAGCAGAAGGACTGGGCTGGCACCATAAGGAGCTGGGGATAATGGCACATGAGCCCAAAGATTCCAACCAGCAGTCAGTGATAAGGTTCAGTTCCTCCAGCCAAGCCAGTCTAAGGATAACAATCATACCCAGGAAACTCCTCCATCACTTTTGGAAGCAAACTCTTATTTCCACAGATGTATTATCCTAGTCATCATTCTCTTTAATATCTTTAATGACACTAATATTTTAGGGATACAGTATACCAGAAAGGATGTGTGCTGTTCTTCTAGTGCTCTGAGTTCTCATCTGGGAAAGTGTAATCAATGTGGACACAGCTTGCTGAAATCCCGTATTGACCCTTAATGCTTTGTTAGCATCATTTTGAGGTCTTAACTACTGTTAACTACCAGTTTCTGGCCTCTGCAACAGGGAAATTCTGTGGCTTCTTTAATAAATCTGCATCCGAGCACTGATAGTCCACTTGCAAATCCACGCACAAATATTGCATATGCCTGAATTATTTCTGATCTTTCAATTAGATATTTAAAGGGATTTTATTACACTAGATGTAAATGTCTCTGCATTATTGTCTCAGGCTGAAAAAGGAAAAATGAAAACAATTTTTACTGTGGCTCTGTAACCTTCAACCTTGACACTTCAGTATCCTGTCTGCATTATGTTAAAAGCAAGTCACTGACTTGAGTATAAAAACCTTAAATTATGTGTCCTGCAATTTCTTAAATTTCGTACACTGGACCTCTTAAAAACTTGCAAGAAACAGATTTTATATAGCAACTGTCAACATAAGGGGATGGTTCTCTGATTTATAACTAGAAATAAAGGCTAAAGTTTCAGGATTGCCAAACTTCTCTCTTGAAAAAAAACAGTAACTACAGTGGAGAAAGAAATGGAAGAAGTTCTTAGTTTACAATCATTCACAATCATTTACAATTCTTTGCTGATTACTGTTAACCCCTTCCGTAGGCTGCTGTGCCTGTAGAAAAGGAGAAACTATTTATTCCTAAGGACATATTGACTGTGAACTACTCACTGTCAAGATTTATCCTCTCTGAAGAAAAATTATGTAAAAAAAATACCTTAGGAGATGCCAGTTGTTAAATACCTTGTGTCCTCTGTGATAGGTTCTGTAATTGTGTAACAGTCCTTATGTCTTGAGGGGAATGTGAAGCTATTGCTTTTGAAGTTAGATAATAACTCATGAAAAATATGAACTTCATCCAAATTAAAATTACTGCTATAAGGTAAATTATGTAGTGATATTATATAGCCTGTAGACAGCTCCATCTGAGAGGGCTGGGATGGGTTAAAACTTACCTCCCACTCTCCTTCCCACTAGAGGCAAGACAGACAGTGCCTGACAAGAAGCTCCTCTTTATTCAGAAAACCTAGTCCACTAGGGAAACGATGATCTAGGAGTCTATATGAGAGATACTCAATCGATGAGTCCAGGAAGAACCTTTGGTGTAAAAAAATGTCTTCATAGTAGAGCGGCAGCAAAGGTATAGAGCTCTTTTAGTAGCAATATAAATACAACATTGCTGGCAAAATGCAAGTAATTGTCAGACCAAACACAAAAGAATAATTGTTCCAAAACCACAACTGGAATAGAAAAGAAATCATAGATGTTAGACTGGAACAGGAATTTTTCATTACACCAGAGTGAAATTTGGTGTGGTAGAAAAGAATGAAGACAACTTCTCTTAATTTCAAGATTGCCTGAGATTTTGCATTTATCTAGTCTTCATGAAGCTACACCATAGCTCTTCTTACCCAGATTACAACTATTTCAGAAATAAAAATACCTGTCTTTGAATTGGCATCACCCTAACTCAAACTCATTAGTACATTACCCTTCTCCCTCTCCTTTCATCTGACTGCAGCTCTGTAGAGGGAGCAGAGCTGCATAGTCCTCAGCAGGATCTGTTCTGTCGCTTTCTGCCTGCTTTATGTTTTCTGTATTTCAATCACATTTTCTGATTCCATGTCTGTAAGGATGTTCTCTGTGTCTAGCTGATCTATACTTCTTTTTCATGTTGTTGGACTCCATAAGACTTTGATGATATGGTTGGGGCTGCTAATCCCGCAGTCTTTAAAAACAAACACAATGTTTTTCTTTTGAGAAAAATTCTGCTTAGAAGCATATGTTAGTTTTGTGTATGTTCGTTCAAAACACAAAAACATCTTGTGGCATTTTTCCCCCTGGCCTCACCTTGCTTTTCTATGCCCTCAACAAAATGATGCCCTAATTGAAAGTGTAGGTTTATTTACCTATGAAAACTGAGTTCTCTTTTTGGGAATTGAGAACTGGATGCACGCTGAGCTTTATACAACATCACAAATATTTTGCTGTTTTTCAAAACAATAAAATGCAGGGTGGGGGAGGTGGGGGGCGGGAATGAAGCTATGTAAAGAAGATATATCCTCTAGGTGACAGGGGCATGGCCAGTTCTCTGATGTATATCAGAGATGGTAAAAGATTAGATATAGAACTACCAGGAACTCATGGAGAAAGACTCAAAATGACCCACTGCTTCTGTGTTTATTTTCAGAGTGTTCATAGGTAACACATAGATGGCTGTTCTCAAGGATATGCACTGTATCTCTACTGTTGAGCAAGCAGGATAGCTAATGCACAGATAGAGAAGGACAAAAAAACAACAACAAAACCAGTAGTTGTGAATATTCCTAATTTGGTTGATTGGTTGCCAGGCATATCTAATAACGCTAATATTTCACATCAACTTCCTTCCATTATAAAAGGAATAAGTTAGAAATGGTAATGTATCTTCACAAGGGTTTAGGTAGGCATGGCCTATGTATCATTTTAAGACCAGTGAGTAAAGCCCATAGATGCACAGAGACTGATCTGCTGTTGTTTCTCATTTCCTGAATGCAGACTCTGCAGTAAAAAGAAAAGTGGAAAAAAAGGGGAAAAATTTCCAAACACTGAAGGTGTAGTAATACACCTGTTGATAAAGGCTGCAAAATCCAGCCATGGACATCCTCCAGGAACCAAGCAAATCCTAACATAGCTCCTGACAGATCAGTAAGTCAGGTGAGCCATAGCAGTTTTAATTTTTGTCCTTGCACAACTACAGTGAGTGAACTCCAGAAGCTAACTTCTCCACAAGGCAATTCTAGTACTCTGTCTTAGCTTCACATCTAAAATCCTTATTTCTCCATCTGGTCTCAAACTTAATGATGACTCTATATTGAGCAAACTCATACCCTAAGCACACCCGTTTCTTGGCACCTCTCTCTCAACTGCCATTCTGTGTCTGATCCAGTTCCTACTGTAGATTACCAGCATACTCCAAGCTTGGTGCTCTAGTCTGGTTCCAGTTCATGTTCCAGATTACTAGCTTTGCTCAGCTGAAACTGTCTCGGCCCAAATCATCATATTTGGCTGAAGACCTCTTCTGATGTTAGTCCTTCAAATCTAAGTGGTACACTAAGACTTTTACATCTTCTTTTTTTTAAAAACTACAGGCTTACTTTCACGTACCCATCTGGTTTTATTCCTCTTCTGTAATACAATTTAAAGAAGACATAGTGTGCAGTGCTTACAGAGTCTGGCAGATATAATCTTCTCTTTGAGATCTAATTTTAAAACGTTATCAGCAAAGGAAGGACTCTGTAAGAAATCACTTCTGGAATATGGAGCAGACTGGAATATCTACTTTGTATTCCACCATTTTGTAAATGACATTGCATAGACAATTATATTGGTCTAATAATTTTACTGTTAAAGAAGGACCTGACATACCTATTTTGAAATTAAAGCTCTTTATGCTTCATGATTCATCTCTTTTAATCAATCAGACCAACACTTGTAAGTATAAATATTCATCTTATGACTCCATGTAGCATGGCTGAGATGCTATCTGTGCTTTTGTTTAGATCTAAATCTGATTTATTTATAAAAGTGCACTGAGATGCACTTTATAGGTATTCAGGATTCCTGTTTGTGCCTTTTTGTTGTTTTTTCAGTGATTAGGCTGATGTTGGTATAGATGAGTGGAAATCAAATCCCCTTGCATTAGCATGGGTTTAAGCTAATGCATAGTATTTCTTGAGACAGGAATTTTAGGTGAACTTGTCTGAAAACTTATTTGCCACACACTTTTCCCTTGATGGATTTTTACTCTTATTTATCTTTTCAATAATATCAGTAAAAGTAGTTTCCTCTTTTGCTTTTTAAGGTCTTAGCTGCTACTACTTGCAAGCCACTGCTGAGGAATAATTTCAGCAATTAAGTCCACTTTTTTTTTTCTTACTTTCTAAGCTCTTTTACTAATCTCCTAAGTTTTCTTCTCCATATTTGGCCAGCAGTTGTAAAGGTCAAAGATATTTGCTGTTGTGTATGAGAAACAGCATATAAATAATGTGGTATAATAGCATACAAATAATGTGGCTTTTCATTACAAACCCTTATAAAGCAGAGAAAAGGTGATCAGAGATGATTTTACAACTGTTTACATGGGAATTCTTACAAGGATGACTTAAGAGTGTGGCTCTTACCTGTAGCAGACTGTAACCTGTTACTCTGCAGTTCCAGGAGTGGCTACTGCTGTGGAATCATATGCTTCTCATATGTGAAGCCATAGGATGTTTTCCAAAGTCCAAATTGTACTCCCAAATAATCTTGTTGATTAAGCAAAATTGTTTACACTACAAAAATATTGAAATATTTATTTACCTGCTATACGGCTGCCAAAATCATCTGCTATTGCTGCTTATCAGCAATTAAAAACCTTGCTGTATTTTTGGGATATCTCTTCATCCCAGAAATATCAGAGAGTTTCTCTTTACACAATATATTATGTAGCTTCAAAGGAATTTCCCTACAATTGTGTTGTATACATTTCATGAACAGATCTTTCTACTTCATTCTAGGTTTAGAAAGTCCTAAAAACAATGACAAAAATATGTTCTTCTCTTTCTCAATCTGAAAAAATAATTTTACTAAGAAAAAATTTAATTTCTGTACCTACTCTCTGCTTAATCACCACTGTCACTTCCTGCTTCATTCCCTGCTGCTTTTTAGACACGAACACACAATTCCTTGTATTTTAACTTCTTCAGGTCTCTGTTTCTCACTGTGATATTTTAAGCCAGAATTGCTATTTAAAACACTAGTTGTCATGTGTTAAATCCATAAAATCATGTTTAAAATGTCAATAACTTCTTTAAAGGGGTTAATTTTCATCACAAAGGCATTGGGGTGAGTAGTACTGCTAATAGAATCACATAGAAATTGTATTTTCTCTCAGGCGTGGGTGGGGCACCAAGTATTGACTTCACCTGCAAGAAAAAGAGATGAAAACAGAGACAGTTTGTGCTTTCTAGTGTAACCTGGCAGCCTAAGTGTTGGTATTTTATGGTGGAGAAAAGTGAAACCACTTTTTCTTGTCTAATGGGGCACAGCATAGGAATCAAATGTGTTAGTAGGAATGCTTGTTCACAAGCACAGTAGTTGCCAGCTAGCTAAATTGGGAGGAAATAACAGAAACTACCTATTTGCTGTGGGAAAAAATAATACTGCTCCATCTGTTCCCACTTTCCCACACCTTCTCCACTTAGGAGGGAGAGACCTGTGAAGGTTGTTCTGCCTTGTGGAAAGAAAACTGTGATACAGTCTCTCATGTGCTGGTGGAGCAGGGAACCCAATGTTGCATGTAAGCAAGTCTTCCCTCTCTGCTGCACTAGGAGGCAACAGATCCTTCCCCAGAAGAAAAACAGACCTTTGCCTAAGTTTGTTCCAAACACAAGGGAGAGGTAGCTGAACTTTGGAACAGAGGTTGGAAGAAAAATGATAGCTCCCGACGCTGAGACAGAGAAAAGGACATCCTAGATTCTCCTTTCTTCAGGTCCTATCTAGCCTCCTTACCTAACTGGAAGGATGACAAGCTTCAGTCTTCTGTAATGTCCTGCTTACAGGATCATAAGAACTTCCTTGCAAGTCTGCTGATTTCAGGATTTTCTTTTTTCCAGGAGTTAAGGGACTGTCATATTAGATACATTTCTGTGGTTCTACTAAGAAGCTTTTTTTGTGATGGCTATTGGCTCAACAGCTCTAGAAATTCAAGCTGGAAATTCAAGCACTGGAATGCCAGATAAATATCCTTCTGCCAGCTGGTAGAGGAGAGCTGGGGACAGGTGATCAAGAAGGTCTGGTTTATCAAAGAAAATCTAGGGTTCAATTAAAGGAGAGGAGAGAGAGCAAGGTAAAGAGAATGACAATTGTGGTTTTCTGGTTAGAAAGAGGTACAGCAGAATAAACAGAAAAACAAAAAGAGAGGAAAGGCTGTGAAAAAAAACAACTGAAGACAGCATAAAAAGTGATAGGAAAGATTTATTGTGTGTTAGAGATTGGTCAGGATTAGAAAAAGTCAAGAGCCAAGAGAACAACAAATACAGTTCAATTTTAAAGACAGAAGGAGAGGAATAGCATTAAAATAGGGGAATTTGAATTGAAAAAGGAAAATTTGTGATGGTGGAGAAAGTGTGAGTGGGGAGAAATATTAGAAAAGAGACATGAAAAGAGAAAGGAAGAAAACTCCATATTTTACTCTGGCTTGAACATCTCATTAATTACTACTGGGTGATACTAATTTGGAGCCCTTTTCATTTAGCATGGAATATGTCAGTGAAGAACAAAGTAAACATTTGATATCCGTAAATATTGCAAGTGGTGAATTAGAAAGTTAAATACACTTTGTGCAACCTCCATGGGTTTTCACTTGTAATACCACACCAATTACACAGATCTTTCTATTCATAAAACACACTTGTGTAAGTATACCATTGTAAATGACCCTTTCTTGGAAGATGACAAAGAAGACATTGTAAAGGCTTTATAAAACAATTATAACAGGTGAAAAACTTCTGCATTCCTTTCTCGTTATGTCTTAGGTACTTCTGGGAGCAAGAAAGGTACTGAGTTCCTTATATACTTAACCACTACCATGCAATTTTGAGCTTGACAAACTTGCTAGACCTCAGCTAAGCTAAGGGAAAATAATGCACTCATTGTTAAGCCAGAAGAAAAAACTTACAGCTGCTATATAAGTAGATAAATACACGGAAAATGGAGATGATTATATGCACCATGAAAACCACTAGTTTATGCATCCTACCATTTCTAGGTCACATCAAACTGCACATGGTGTGAAGAAGTGCAGATTTCAATTTAGGTAATGTATATGCAATTGGAGTAGAGCAGGGGACCATGACCATGACAATCTATCTCCTGCAGATTAATGTGTGGTGCAGGCAGGTAAGTCATAAACTATAGCTTAATATGGAGAAGCCCTCCATTTTTCCCTCATTTTCACTAATGTATTGTGTGTGCTTCTAAGAGATTCACAGTAGATGTAGGGCTATTGCTTTTAAATGTTGCCTCTGATCCAGATAATGTCAAAATGTCTGAATATGCTACACTCTTTTTAGAAAGAGCATCTCTAATGTAATGCAAATGCACATTGTGGGGAAATTCCAGCTGAGAAAATGAGGCCTTATATTTCTAAAACTATATACATGTCAATTGCCCATTATTCTCAAGTTTTAAATGTAATTGCAGCCCATCTTGGAATGAATTCATGAAATAATAAAATACACTGGGTAGCAGTTACTGTGTCATCCAGTTATTTTATGCTCCCCCCTGCCCTGCAAAATAAAGAAAAAAGAAAAAGGAAAAGAGAAAAGTGAAGTAAAGTGAAAAAAAGTAGAGGAGAATGGAGTCAGGAAGGGAGACAGAAGATAAAAATGAAACTCATATCCTTTTCTGTAATGTGTTATTGGAATGCTCTGTGCAAAAATATGCTGGGCTCCTAAAAGGCATTACAACATCAACGCATCTGAAGCTTTTGTATAAATGTATCTTAGTCCAATTTTGTATGACAAATTATTTCCAGGCAATTAAGAATATTTATAATTGTTTTCTTTAGTTGGAACTTTCTTCTATTTCCAAATTTCTTTTAAGCTGATGTTTTCTTATAAAGCCCGAACAGCCGTCATTTTAAAAGAATTTTCTCTTAGTCATGTGAACTACTCCTCGCAACCATCTTTTTCTGATAAATTTAACATGTGCATAGTACAGCCTTTATCTTCAGTATTGGTAGATTTTAAGGTATCATTATTTCATTGTGGAGTTTCCCCCCTGTACCCCTTTCCTGGAAGAACTCCAAGAAACAGTTTGTATGATTAAAAACAATATAGATTAATATTAAGGTTTTGCTGAGCTGCAGTATTTCTTTCCTTTCCTTGCTCTCTTTACTTCCCTCACAGATTTCCCTTAGCATGAAACCCTGTACTTCTCAGTAAATGAAATGTAAATGGTTCAATTGCCTAGTCACATTTCTAGGGTGGAGAACAAACACATAGACTTCCTGAATAAACCAGTATTTCAGCAACTGCTTAAGAAGCTAAAGGACTATTATGCAGTGAATCCATGACAAATACTTCCTTGGAATACTAAATTTGAGATACAAATGTGTGTTTACTATAAATGCCCTCTGAAGACTTAAAAATGTGAATTTGGTTTGTCAGAGGAGGTGGTTTTGTGGAAATCAACAATCACACAAGAATCAACTTTCCTTCTCAGTTTCACATAAAGCAAGAGGTAGCTGCAGATAGTGCTCAGCATGCTTTATTCCCTTTTCAGTTTTTTTTTTTTGCCTTTACTTAAGGGAATCTGGGGTCTTTCTATCTGACTTATAGAGGTGCTGTTAATTATTTAAACCTTTCATCTTTCTTTAATTTATGTCATAGTATAACCATAATTTCTAATTTTTATCTTCTTCTCATCAAGCTGCATTTCTGTCATTGTTTGTAAGCCTGAGGATAGACGAAACTGTAAAATTAACTGTGTTTCAGTCTTTGAAAGACAAAAAAAAAACCAAACCAACAGTATCCCCAGGACTTAGTGCCTCTGGTTGTTGATTAGTCCCTGCAGTAGGGAAAATTAAATTTTGTGGTTGAGACCCAGCATGCTTGGATGGTTTAATAATGCTGTGGCCATCATCCAATGGCTGACAACCAAGAACTGAGGTACTTTCTGTTCTTTACTCCCTCATGCAACACCTGAAAATCCCGGGGCAAATCAAGCAGCAAATTAAAGTTCACAAAAACCCCTCACCTGCAAAGCATGTATAAGGAATTCATTTTAATGTTTTCAAGCTGAAGTCATTGGGACAGGAGCCCAAAAACCAGCAACAAAGGTATCTTGGTAAGTTCTGAAAGTGTCTTTTTCAATTTTTCATAGCTCCAACTGGTCTTGCTGTCTTAATGTATTTCTGCTTCCAACACAGTTAAAGCCAAGTAGCTACTAAGAGCAATCAAGTCACACAAAGCATTTCAAAAAGCCAAATCAGTGATTACGACTATAGATACAAATGAAGACTGTGGCTTCTCAAATGTAGTTATTGTGAGGTTTTCCCTCCCAGCACCCAAGCCTGGGTCTAGTACCCAGTGTGCACTCAGGTGCTGCCTCTAGATTAACAGTCTAGGATGGGGCTTTGGATGACAAATACATCTCCTGCACGTTGGGGCAGTGCCTGAAGATGACTATGTTGTGACCATGTCTGCCAAGAAAAAATGGCTTTGTTACCTGTAGTGATACAGCTGACTCTGTTATTCCATGGACAAAAAGCAGAAGTGTGACATTGGTTCTGGATTATGCTATGTACAAAGTATCCTCAAAAAAAAAAATAATATGAATGTGTGTTTTTCTAGCTTCCAATATTTTTTCTGCTTTGTTTTTTAGTAAAATAAAACAGAAACCACAGGAAATTCAGATGGAAGGAAAACAGCCATTTAATGCTTCAGTGCTGAGAACATGGTGGATATTTTTCTTCCTAAGGCAAATACCTTTACTCTCACAATTTTGGCAAGCTCAGTTGGAATTTTGCTACATTTTCACTTTAATGCAACATTTGCTGATTAGAAAAGTGGTGTTTTCTTTTTGGGTCAGATATATTGTTAGAAAAATCTTGAAGAAACAGCTGTCAGTCTTCTTTTGATTTAGACAGAGGCTTCAGTCACAGAGACAGCAATTTCTTCTTTAATCATTTACTGCAATAGTATCAGAAAGATGTATTACAAGTGCTGACTTCAGAACTGTATCCTAGTACAGTTTCTCTAGTACTTTTCTAGAGCAGGATTGGATGGAATAGCGAAATGAGACCAGGCACTTTAGTGATAGTTCTTTTAGTCAGATCATAATTATGACAATTATACCATTGAAATTCTTTCCCTGCCTTTAAATTCTCTTTATCAAGAGTGCTTGGAAAAAAAATGCTACATAATCACATTGTTCTGTTTTTTAGCTGTTGAATCTACCAGTTTTGCAGCCAGTGGTCAACTTCAGAAAGTTTGATAAAGACAGAAGGTTATACATTTTTATCAGCTTTTCTCTATGGAGGATAAACCACCGCAATTCATTTCCCTTCCTATACTGACAGGTTGCCCCATCATAAAGTTTGCCCAGACAAGTCAGAGACTACCCTGACTGGGCTAAATCTATCTAACCAGCCTGCAAACAGACAGAGGGCAGAGCTGAGAAAACCATGCATGTGGAACATTAGATAAAGATACAGAGAAATTTGTATTTATGAGTTTAAAACACAGACTTATAGAAGGGAGCTGGGGTTTTGGAATGTTGTTATTTGAAGTCATTTCTACACCATACAATTGGACAGCCATTCATTAGAATGTAATAGAAACCTGAACTGAATACACAGCCTATTGGCCAGCCTAGGTCCCTAGGTATAAAATCTTAAAAATCTCAGTTTGGAGATGAACTTTGTAGTTTAATACTATTTATTATTTTCGTACCTAGGTATTTGTCTTGCTCTTTCCTTGTGGCAAGCCCTTTGCACCAGCAAATATCCTCACATGTGGTGTTTTATGGATGTAAGGCCTTCTTGTCCTGCAGGTGGTGACTCAAGAATGGAACACTATAAGTGACCTTCTCAGGGTTGTAAAAATTACATATGACACAGGTTTAAATGTTTGCCCTGAATAAAAGTCAACAACTTAATCTCATGTGCCAGTCTTCTAGTCTAGTCAGACTATATTGTGTGATGACTTCTGCACCCAGGAGTCTGGTAGAGTGATTAGAAAAAAAGGACTGCCAAAACAGAAGATATCATTTCCCAGGGAATTCAGTGTGTAAAGCCATGTTTCCTCCACATTACATCTGGACCAAAGTACACAATTTGAAAACTACACAGTTTCTCCCCATCCTCTTTTTTATTGCGTTAAACCGTTAGGGGTTTTAGTTTAATTCCTTTGTTGGTTTCACTGTTAGCTTCTATAAGCAAGCACTAAGATTTCAATATGCTGTTCTGACATGTTTTGCCCAGTTTAGACAATGTTCTTGAATCTTTACCCAGCCTTCTTTTCTTTGTTTAGTTTTTACCCTAATGGCAGTCCTGGTTTTTCTACCACTCAGAATCGTGGATGTTGTACATTCTCAAGGGCATTTGCTAGTGCAGTCATTCCTTGAACTCTCAGACCTATTGGTAGCACTGTTTTCACAAGGGTGATTTGCATTCAGTCTAGATTGAAGTCCACTACGTGCTTACAACATAAAATGTGCTTGTTATGAACGAAGTATATGCAGAGCATCTTAAGAATTCACCCAACATAATTAGATTACACCCTGGTTCATCTAAATATTATCCAAAGACTAAATATCTGAAGCTTTAATTGAAAAAGCTCATTAACTTTAAGTACAGCTAAAGTTGTGGAAAAAATCTCAGTGGAAATCGTAGATTCTCCATGAAGACCAAAAATAAAAGCACATTTGAGTCTGAAGCTATTAATCATAAAGTTGACTTGCATATTTGTGCTACGTTTGAAGTAGGTCTGAGTGCTTAATTAAAAAAAAAAAAAAAAAGGAAACTTGTGCATGCATGCTAACTAGATTTTGCTATTTTTGCTAACTACTTGATGTAGGAGTTAGTAGACAGGTCCACAGTCAACTGGAAACAAGGTGATGTGTGATACTTGCACACAATGTGTTAAACTAATAACTGTATCTATGGAATGTCATATTAGCCAACTAGCCACCATCAGAAGAACATTCAACGTCAATATATATGAAATTTGCTATTACACCCTACAGAATTTTGAACGCAGACGTGAACAAAACTTAGTAATGTAGGTAGTCTAGAGTGCAACACTGCAACCAGAGGAAGCTCTTCTGACATAGATGGTATTGACAGTAAGCTTCCACCTGATGGGTCCCTTTCAACTCGTGGGAGAGGAGATGGGAGGGGAGAATACCACTCAAAGGTGTGATACTAGTGGAGACGACCAACTTGCATAATATTTACATGTGCTACAGAATGACCAGGATTGGCTGACACTATAATTTGAATTTCAGAAATATTGCTGCGTGATAAACCAGCCTGATTACTTCAGAAGAATTTGGATGCAAATTTGATGTTGATGCAATTGACATGGAACACAGGGTGTTACTCATGAAATTTGTGAAACACAGTTTTCAGAGTTCTTTGATATTATTTTTTTCCTTCTCTTGGGAACTAAAGCAGATAATCTTTTGCTTCTGTTACAGAAGTGATTTTGAACGTGGCATCTAGCCAGATTCAACACCACAGCTCTTTCTTTTTTGCTATTCAGGTGCACATTAATTAGTCTGAAGCACATACCAGAAGAAGTAAATAATTAATGTTAGCAATATTGGTAAAGTATAAATCTGTATTAAATATCTGAGAAATCTGGATGGGAATTTCATAGGATTTTAAAAGAATTTCTTAGTATCTGAGCAGTATTCTTCTACCAACTTTTACTTGCCAAACCCCTAAAATACAACAGTTTTCAGAATTCAGCTGAGAATTACTCTCTCTTAACCTAAATGATCAAGAGTTATTACTTTCAAATTATTTCTGTGGGAAAACAAATATATGATCAGGCTTCAAACTACAATTGCCCTTCCTAAAAGAAATTGCCCTTGACAATAAAATAAAAAGAATTAAATCTGAGCCCAACCTCCCTTCTCTCTTCCTTTCCCATGGAATTATCTATTAGAAATATATTTCGGAGATATATAGACATAGTAGGTCATTGTAATGCATTGTTATATCATTAATTTAAAAAAAATGCAAGTTAATAAAATTATTTTCAGGATTTTCAGCTTTAAAACCATTAATATGCAGTGAAATTATAAAAACTAATAATACTAGAACAGTACCTTCCATTTGCTGATTTTTACATATCATCAATATCACAGAACAAAAATTAATAGACATATTTTGATTATTACTAAACTTCATTTCAGGCTTCATAAATAAAAAGTAAAACCATGACTTTAGAAAAGTCCTAATATAAAGTAACAAAATTAGAGACATATACAAAATACTATCTAAACAAACACAAATATGGTATTTGTTCTTTGAGTAATTAAACCATTCTCACAATTTTTACAGGTATAGGAGCTTGACTTACTTGTTCTGAAGTTCACTATTCTGCTATTTCCTTTCATATTACAAAATTTTCACATTCAGATGCCCAAGAAAATATTGTAACTATGTAAGGATAGTTATATACAATTCATGATTTCTAAATGCTCTTTTTTCACCTGATAGTCATGGTGTAAAAGTTAACAACTTTTAAGACTGCTGAAAAATCTGCTAAGTAGATTCACTGGCTGTTTGGTAGATATTTAGTAATTAGTAGGTATTTTAAGAACATGTTGCTGAGACTGTATTTAAACCTGTCACATAGAAACTGAGGTCAACATTTTTGACCCTGAAACCATACAGTTAACCTCTAAGTATTGTTCTGAACACGAAATAATGTATTTCATCATAAATTGTTCTGAACATGCTTATACCATTTTTAATCAGGCTGTTATTTTACTGCCCAAACAACTAAATTAGTGCATAATTAAAAGTCTCTAAATTAAAAGAAAAGCAAAGTGAGCTGCTATTTTCTGTAAAGCTGAGGGAAGAATGAACAAATTTATAAAATGGATTGCTGAACCTAATCTATGATTCAGAGAGTTCTCTTTTAGCTTTCTTCCAGCAGATTTTTCTTTAGGACTCATTAAACCATTCTCATTCATGAAAATATATGAAGAAAAATCAAATGCAGGTATTTTCTGTTGGTTTTGACGAAGTCCCTCGTTATAGCTAATGTTCATGCATAAAATTACTTGGTTGGAATGTAATAAGAAAAGAAAATATATAGTCTATTTGTCATTTTAAAGTAATATTTGGCATATGTCTTATATATTTCTCTTTTTGGGAAAGAAGTCAGGTATTTTTCATTCTGTCCTTGTATGTAGGTAAGTCTAAAACTCTTCCTTCTCTAAAATTCAGGAAAAAAAACGTTCAGATATCACAGATTTATTTTAATGACTCTTCTCACTCTAAAGTCGGGGTTCCTCTCTCTTATCTTGGAAAAGTCTTTTCTTTAGTGGTTGAGGCTTTTTTTCCCTTTTTTCTCTCCCCTGTTTCTGCCTGTGAAATGCAAGCTAGTCAATTGGCAAAGAGAACTATACCTATTAGCATTCAGCTGAACTAAATATTAGATGCAAGACCAACTGCTTGCAGAGGTGCTGACCTTAAACTGGGCCCATACCATGGAAACTGGTTTATCAAAACCCTTCATGAATTAAAAGTTACAAAAGTTATAATTAAGGAGCACACTTCTACCATCACATTTAATTTGCAATCAAATGAGGAAACCCCCAAAATTTAATGACTACTTTGATTCAAGAGTGGTTTTATCCAGATATATTTAAAGCGAGACTGTATTTGACTTAATAATGTAAAGCTCATATACATAATGTTCCCTGAAGGTATTACTTTAAAGTAAACATTCAGGCCTCTTCCCACTTGAAGGATGGTTTATTTCTTTTTCACTTAATGCTCAGATTGAGAAGGAAATAGGTGAGATGTTTACCTGCCTCAAGGCAACTGTATTTATACATACCTAACAGTTTTGTTGAAAGGTACAGTCTTACCTAATCAAACCAAAAATCACATTCCCTGCAACATGTGCTGGAGGCTTTTAAGACACAGAAAATGTCTACAAAACTCTCACTTTAGACAAGGAAAAATGCATTTCCTGGACACTTTATAATCAGCACTAAAAAGGTAATGTTATTTTTTTAGAGAAATGTTAGTATAACACATGCTTGGACCATTTTGAAAAGAATTTTCTCTACAATCCTCCTGTTAACTTGAGTTTGATTTTCTAGTTTGTTTGGGCTTTTTTAATGTTTTGTGAGATTTACTGCACAGTCTTTAATCAACATAGACCCTGAAACTGTCTTTGGAAATAGGACTGGGATAAATACAAATCCAACAGGAATATTTTTTTTCCTAATTTTGAAGTGAGTTTCAAGAAAATGCACACCAACAAGCAAAGTAATAGATGCTGAAGGTCTAAAATGTGTTTGATACTCCAAACTTTTTGCAAGATTTATACCTGCAAGACTATCACTTGCTACAATTATCATTGACAATAAGTTTTAGTCCTGGTTGATCTTCTATGTCTGTATTCCAAGAAACAAACCTTGCTAAAGGGAGTAATGATGGAAATAAAATCAACCAGGAGAAAAATAAATATGAAAGCAGGTTGATGAACTCATATGTAATCAACCAGTATTAGATTTTTTCATGTGAGCTCATCCTATGAGTATTGAACAGCAAGGAAACCTGTTTCAGTTCAGATATCCTTCTCAGCCAGTCTGAAATGCCTCTCCTGACAGAGAAATAAGATGTGAATTTTTTGCACTGAAAATTGTGTTGTTACAATATAGCCATTGATTTTCCATACCAGGTTTTTGGTTTAATGTTCCTGTCTGAAGGCACTGAGGGGTAACAAGTATAAATTAGTCTCCACAACTGGATTAAATTAATACACCAGAAACACTGTTGTTAGTCCAAGAGACTTAAAAAAGTAATAAGAGCATCCTAAAAAGTCCTCACTAAAATACAGAGTTTGCTCTGAAAATAAATATTGTGAAAACTGTCCTCCCATTTATAAATTATACCTATTCTCTTTCTTAAATCTTCTTCCACATCTTTTAGCATTAACCATAGGTAAGATTTTACTGTTTAATGTGTATGTAATTTCTAGCCAAACATAAAAGACACAACTGAAAAAGACACAAATGACAGAGAAATTGGAATGTAAGCTGGATTTTTTTCCTAAGTAATTTCATTCCTTTTTCTGTATTAAATAAAGATCTGCCACTGTAAACACTTAACAATTGCGTTGATAATGAATGAATCATGAAAGAAACAAGCTTATTGTCTCCTAGATGGATCAGTTTCTGTGAAATAAAGAGAAAAAAGGTCTATTTATGTTCAAAACACAAAGCACGTGTAACTCAATGCAAACATGGTGCATTTCTGTTGCACACATATCATTTCTACAGTTATTTTTCTGACTGTAAACAAAATTTAAAATCTATTTTGTGGGAAAAGTGGTAAATTCCACTGTGTAATTACTGAAACAAAAAAGAGACAAAACAAAACCTTCTTGTTAAATTCACTGAGTCAAATTTTGACTAAGAGACATGTACAATGGGGAATGTTTCACAGTTTGTGAAGACCAGACAAGGCCTTTATATAAAGCTGATTATAACTAAAACCAGGTGATGATCTCTACTTCGGTGATCACATCTTCAAAATAATCTCAGATTTTATAATTTTTGTAATTTTTCTGAAAAAAAGGGACACAGATACTAACAAATACCAGAAGGAAGAATTAGAAGGAAAGAACATAACATTGATGCAGGCAAGAAGTGCTGTTAATCAGATGCATCAAGCAGGTGGTCTTTGAAACAGACAGGAAACATGGAGGCTAAATAGCTACATTTTGCTTCATGTTTTTGAAAAAGGTAGCTGAGAGTATTTGGTGTCAGGCTACAGCTGCTAATGCAATTTTGATCATTACTGCCTTTAGCTCTATTAATTTCTGCCTCTATTCATATCGTACTGTGGTCGTTTGCTCAGAGGGTATCTTCTATTGCTTTGAAAAAGCAGCTGGAGATCCTCAATATTGACTTTCTCTGGTCCTTTAACTTTTGAAAGGGTCACATCTTTTACACAGGAAAAAATAGATGTCTGATAGGAGATAAAGAAAGCAAATATTTTTATTATGATTAAAAAAATAGCTCTGGCTTACAGTATGAACAGAGAGAATTGAAAAGCAATACCCCTGGGACAATACTGGTCTGCTCGTTAAGGATACTTGGCCCTGAACGTTTCTTTACAAGAACTCATTGTCTAGAAATAAGCGAGGGTTCTTTAGCTATTGGTTTCACAGTCCTGACTGCTTGAGGATCTTTAATGAGTCAAAAAATCACCCCAAGTCATGGACAAAGGCATCAGGCCCACATAATACATTGGCCTTATGGAGTATCTCAGTCCTAGCAGCTATGATTAAGTAGCTCTTATAAATTGCTCCTGTATGACTTTATCTGCCATAGCCAATCTCACGTTAAGACTCCTCAACCCAATCCACAAGCAGTTCAGCAGCAAACAGTATGCACTTTTGTGTAATATTTCATGGTACTTCTACACAGTTTTCTGATTACACAATTTGTGAAATGGTCATTCATTCTAAGTCCTCCTCTAGTTAAACTGGAATAAATATAACCATTGTACATCCCAGGATTTGCAGGAGATTTTAAACCAGAAATATTGAAAAACCCCTTTAGACAGACAAGGCAGAAGTTTTCATTCTCTCCACTAATTCTTTATAGAGCTATGGATTAACCACCTGAGAGTGGCTAAACTCAGCAACCAAACAACCAAGCAAAAAACTCTCTGAAATATTAAAATATGGTCTTCCAGTCTAGCCAACTTGTTGAACTAAGATTCTGAAGACATCATAAAAATCCCATCTTGTACCACGTATGGGGGTTGATCTGATGGAATTCACTTAGTTTATACGTCTTTGTCTTTAAATCAGGATAGTGCTTCCCTATCCCAAGTGCATGTGGTGAAGATAAAAGTCATTAATCATCCTTTTGAATATTGAAAATCAGGTGGTCCAGTGAAATGAAATGAACTGAGCAAACCACAAAAGTAGATAAAGCAGCCTGAAAATACTTCTAACTTTCTACTTGCATAACCAGCTAAATTTCCTTAAATTCTCTGTCTAGAGCTAGTATTATTTTTCATAGCTTTGACACTGATTCACCACAGAGCACATTTTAAGTCAGAGAAGTGGCCACAGCACCAGCCTGTCTGAGTTCAAGAGGCATTTGGACAATGCTTCCCAGCACATGGTGTGCAGATTCTTGATTCTGAGATTCTTGGAGCTGTCCTGTACAGGGCCAGGATTTGCACCCAGTGATCCTTGTGGGTCCCTTCCAACTCACCATGTTCTAGGATTCTATGATTCTAATACATTGTACTGCTTCTAATTTAATGTTGCCATTAAATGTAATATGTAAACCAAAGCTTACTTCCCACCGTACAAAATTTGTAAATGATACTCAAAAATGCTTGATTTTATTCAGTAAGTATGTAAGGACATGATAGACACAATAATACAAAGTAATCCTTGGAGTAGGATCTTGCAGTGGCACCATCACAGAGAAATATTAAACCACTCAAATGAAATCTGGGAATCACTCATAGCTGGGTTTTACTGATAGATGTTGAGGGATAGAATTCACAATAACCTTTATCCAGCTCACAGTACTTGTGTGTTTTCCTGTTGATGTCTGGATGAAACTTCTGACTGTTCAAGGTAATGAAAGATGTACCCCAAACATGCATAGAACTTTCAGATTCTTACAATTCACTGGCATGAGTGCATTTTAGTCACACTCAGAACACTTCTTTATTTTTATCCAGTTGGGAAGAAAAATAAATCAGTATTTCAGTGTGCATATTTAAATTGCAGAAATACACACTATTTATTAAAAGTATGTTTATAGTTACCGGATGTGATTAATGTATATTTTTTATGCAACTGCACTGATGTAGAAAAGAAAGAGAAACTTTAAAAATCTCATATATAATGTCTCTAACTGCTCTGAAATAGTAGCAGAAGTGCACACTGGAAAAACCTGCAAAATCATTCTGATGGTCTGATTCAAATTTCATTGCATTAAAAATCAGAAGTTACTCTAAGCATACAAATTGAATAGTTTTCAAAAAATATTTCTGTTTATTTTGCTTTAGGTTTTGATTAAATGGAACTTTGGGGGGAAAAAAATCCCTTTTATTAATTTTTAAATTTATTTTAAATTTTACTTATATGTGAAACAATTACTTCTGCTGAAAAGTGTTGATTTCTAGTTGGAAATCAGTGGGAGTTTAAAATTTTTTTAGGACACAAGAAAATGAGAAGAATGAGAGGGAAAGAGAGAGGGAACCTGTTCAGACCAGCTCTAACAATGAAATTATGTCAGTCAGAGAATGAGGACTTGTTTTCTTTGAACCAGAAATCATGATCATACATGACATTGCTGTACTAAGGAGAGATATGCTATTTTTGAGATCAGCCACTGAAAAAGCATCCTTCACTATTCCCAGTTCTAGAGGTGTTAGTAAATATCTTGTGAATGTGCAGAAAACAGTTTTTTACTGAACTAATGAAATAGTTTTTTACTGATGAGTAATAGCTACTATACCTTTTCTGATTGCACTGAGATGGTGTTGCTTCTGTTACTTAACCTCTGATTACTTGAGGATTGGAAGCAATCAGTCAGAATGAGTTTGACAGCTGCAGGATACAGATGTGCAGCCCTTGGAATGAATCTGTTTGGCAGTGGCAGCTGGCTGCCACTTTCCCTTTTCTGTTTTTCTCAGCAGATGTGATGTGATTGTGCTGTGCATCATACCAACATTATTCATTTTCACACCATCTTTTTAGTAACGATGGGGAACTGACTCATTGTTTTTGATACTGAAGAGGAAAAAATTATATACAGAGGTCCTGTTTCTCTTGCCTGTGTTTCTTTACCTTCTTTGACCTGAGTGGATTTAGCCTTGAATTAGAAAGAATGAGGACAATAAAGCTTATAATACACAGCAGTCCTTCACCATCACAGACAAAATTCAGGCCTACACTGTCTTTTATCTAGTGCAAAAGGCTTCATTCAACTTTCAGGAAAACTAAACTGGACAGTAACTATGACTGAGAATGAGATTCTTCTAGCTGCTGGAACAGTTTCCCAGCAGACTTTAAACCAGAGTGAAACTAATGAAAGTAACACTGGAAATAAAACAGGTGCTTCAGTCATCCTGGGGAATATGGATGGGTATAAAATGGAACAGCCAGTGTAAAAATAAAGACATGGAAAATACAGAGCAATATAAAAGCAACAATGAATGAATAAGAAGTAACAGAAAGAGTAGAGCTCAGGAGAATAGTGATGCCTGTTTATTAGGCACTGACTAGTACAGATGAGATAACCATGGAAAATCCAGAGTTGACTACACATACATTTGTTGTGTAGTCCTTTGTTCAAGCTTATTACCTTCTCGTATTTTGATCAGTTCAGCCACATGCAAAACAGGAATGAATTCTCTTGGGTTGCCTAATTACAACAAGCCTTAACTGAAATTTATTAGGGAAAGATAAAATCTCACCAGTCATTTTCTTTTAATGGCAGGGGATGCTGTGAATTTCCTGGCTTTTCACTAAATGTTTATATGACATGCAATTAAATTAGCAGAATTGTTTTCTTCAGTTTAAGTTGGAGTGTGCATTAGTCACCTCTATCCCAACTGCTTCATTTAAAAAGTGTATGTAAAGGGGGAAAATAAATACATGGATTTTATTTGTAAATACATTATCTTTGATATCATTGGAACATTTGCCATCCATTTTTCTGGTGGCCAGTTTTGATTAATATAGAAATAGTTTTTCAATGCATCTTTTTGATCAGCCTAAGGAATGAATTTTCTCCTTTACTCTGTTTCTGGAAAGAGCATCTCACATTGGGGACTGCCAGTGATTCAAATCTGAAGATACAAGTATGAGGGGATATGTGATCAGGGAATATCTGTCCGCACATAACTGACCCAAATTCATCCTCTTTTTCTAAGAAATTAGTCTTAGCCTAAGAAATTAGTCTTGAAATACAGACTGACTTTCTTCACATCCTGTCAACAGCATGTTATTAAAAGGAAAGACATACATCAGTATCTTTGATCTGGAAACATGAAATGCCACTCTTGTGTTTCTCAGGGCTTCTTGGGAAGTAGTTTTTACTCTGCATAGTATATGGAGCACTGGTGTCTTCATTTCCTGATTTCCTTTTACCTTATCCATCCTAAGCCTTTTTGCTGGGATCAGGTTGGTGGATTCCCAGCTCCTTAAAGGGCTGGGTCTACATCTTAATAAAGATTCTAAGAGCATCCAGCTGTTGCTTCACTTTGCAGGAGAATCTGTTTGCAATGACTACACACCAAAAGCTTGAGAAAAGCTGTTTATATAATGTTTTAGCATGTAGTTCTCTTCAATACAAGAAGTTACATCCTACCAGGAAAGTCTGAGCCATAAAATCAAATGGTCAAAAACTTCCCCCCCAAATTCTAGTTTGTAAATTTAATTTGGGAGTTTTCTTATCTTGTGGTCCTGGACTAGCACATAAGAGGTAGATTTTTGCTACTTAAAATTCTGGACAATATGTTGGAGTGCAGGATTTTCCCTTTTTTGTGAAAATGAGGTGCACAGAAAAAAAAATCCAACCAGGCTTTTCCACCGTTCTGGCAGAATTACGCATTTTAAATGTATAGGGTGTCAAATGAAAAAAAAAATCTAAAGTATAAGTATTCATTTTTATGTGAGATAAATCCTTTTCTCTCTTTAGACATTTTAAAACAGAAGAGAAGGAAAGAATGGAAGACTCATTTACTTTGGTCTTGTTCAAATCTTTACTGCTCCAATATAAAGTACCAGGTTTCTTTGTTGTCTCTTGCATTTAATTTTGTGTTATTTGATGCACCACAAAATCTCTTCACCAGTTTGGCAGGCTTTAAAAGATGTAATATAAAGATTCATTAAGAGGTCTAATTTTTTCAGATTAGTATTAAACACACATTACCTGAGCCAATTTAAGGCAATGAATTCTGCTAAGGAAAGACACCTCTCTTTATAGACAATATCTTTTCCCCTCCATTCAATAGTTCCCAGCTCAGGTCTGATACTCTGGAAGAATTGGAGTTGATTAGGGTAGGAGGGAAGAGAATTACAGTTTAATACCTTCATCTACTTATTCTCAAAGGCCTACAAATAGCAAATTAGGCTTTTCTTTCTGTTCTGAGCCCTATAAATAATTTTCCTTGGGTTTTTTTAATTTTTTTTTTTAATTTGCCTGAAAACCTGTTTCATCTTGAGCAAAACAAAACTTCCTATTTCCATTCTTTCACCCTGAACAGGATCATATTCTAAACACATATGGAAAGAGACATAGTTAGTGTTAGTAATAAGAGAGGGAAATAGGGTCATTTGAGGATTTGAGGCTGTGAGAGACAGTCCAGAGGTGGTTCAAACTGAGAACTGTAATGATGATTTTGAAGAAGACTGGGTGATGAGATGAGAGCTGTGCAATATAGAGTGATGTTGTGGTGCATGACTGAGGTTTTCAAAGTTGTATATGTATTTTGTGTATTTGTTTATATTGGTATACTCCTGTAAACACCCCCACCCTTAATTCCATATGATATCACCCTGAAGGGAGCACTTTGTCAATCATCCTGATGGACTTGAGAGGAGAAGCTCTCCCATTTGACCAGGTGCTCAAACCCCTACCTTTTGCATTGTTCTGGAACACCCCCTCCCTTTCCCCCCATTAGACTGAAGTTCCCTCCTGCCCAGGCTGTGCCCTGGATATTTAAGGAGAGAACGAGAGCCCAAAACTTGCTCTGGCATGTGGACTCCACAGGAATAAAACCTTCCCAAACCCATCCCAGGGTCTGGTCTTGATTCCAAGCCTGAAACGATGCACAGCCAGAGGTTGAAAACCCACAAAGTGTCCATTTTATTGCTGGTATCTACTGCTTAGCCGGTAAGCAGCCACAGAGACCAGCTTCAGAGTCTGATCTGGGCTTGAGTGAAAAATACCAGAATGCCTAGGTCAGAGCTGCAAGGTACAGTGCTTCTAAACATATATATTAAGAGAAGGCTACTGCTTTGTCTTTCCTCCCTGACCAACACAATTTTCAAGTGATATTGCATGAAAACACAAAAAGTTTCCTAAAGACAACCTATATTTTTCATATATTTTATTAGTTAATTCAGGAAAATGTATATTTGAATGCATATGTTTGTAATTGTCTAGCAAAATGGTTTCAATGTAGAAACAATTGGCAGAGAATGCAGGAAAAAAATGGGAATAGTGAACGCTCCAACAGAATTCCCAGAAGACAACATATTCGATAATAGGAAGGTTAACATGGGAGAATTAAAAGCACAAACTACAGTCAGAGTCTTTTTAAGATCTGTTATCAGTTTCTAGGATCTAAATTATTTTGGAAATTAATTTTATTTATTTATAACCAGGAGAACAATTGACAGCTTTAAATGATGGGTAGGTGTATGTCAGATTCTTGGCAAAAAGTCAGATCTTGAGCTCTTGGGTGGTGTCGGGGAGGGAGGGAGGAGCACAGTCCTGAAAAGACCTCAGCATCACAAAAGTTCCAGTTGCAGTCCATTTCCCTAAGAATTTTTTAACGTCTCTATACTGTCTTTTTCTAAACATGTAATTTCCCAAGGCTGAGCACAGTGTTATATAGGCTGGCTAGGGCAACATGCTTTGCTCAGGAGGGTCTGTATACTCTATTGTCTTTGCCAGAAATTCTCCCTTTTCTGTTTCAATCCTTTTTCTTTATTTCTAATGGGAGAACAGCTCTCTTTCCTTCTCTTTTTTTTATGATTGCATTACACTGAACCCAATTCCACAAATAAAAGCAGTCAAACAGAAATGATGCAGTGTGCCTATCCAAATACTTGTGGATTGGACTGTCTCTCATTATTGACAAAATTTTCATTGCAAGAGGGCTCCAGTTATGTTTTATTGTAAGAGACAGACTGGGAGAGGGCAGTAAGTGTTAGATAGTCTCTGCTTGTTTTCCAAATGCAGTTTGGCTTAGGACATCACATGCACAGACAGTAAGCATCAAAACCAGACACACAGAAAGAGCCTAATCTTAGAACAGATAAGTTTAAAATAATAATAAAATAAAAAGAGCAAATAGCATTTTGCAGACATCTAACACAGAGTAGTTTACCCTGGCATGAACCTTGGGCAAATGATGAAATTATATTTGGCACTGCACTCAGCAACAATGACTGTACTGTAGCCTGTGTGGTTAATACATTTTCCTGGTTGCTTTACTTGTGACAAAGAATTTAGAAGCAGACAATGAAAAAAAAAAAGAGTGGGTTTAAGTTTACTGCAATATAAATACACATACACATTGCTGCAGATGTTATTCATTGTTAAGTCCTTCTGGCCAATTATGCTCTGAACTTCATAATATTTTAATGAGCTTTCACTATAAATAGCAATGAAATAGAACAACAAAAATATCTCAAAGAGCAAAACAGTTGGAGAAAAGGGGAAGTTTTGCAGGTATTTTCTTTCAGGGAGGGCTATCTTTAGGAAAAATACATAATATACAGTAGAAAATATCAGGATTGAAATAATGTCTAAGTCCAGTAAAACCAAATAAACTCTAATACATCAGATGTCTGCAAAATTAGAGATTTGGGTTATTCACTTGTTTATGACTTAATTTTTTTTTAAAGTACATTTATGCTAATGGAAAGTAAGGAAAGTAAGAAAAAATGCTTAGTGGCGGATTTGTTAATACTGATGAACTTGTAATCAGCACCTTGACAACAGTGTTGTTAATAATCTGTGCCAATTAAAGTTGAAAACAAAAAAATTAATATTTATTGTAAATGCTATGGTGATTTAAGCTCTGTTATACACAAATTAAAAATATTTGGGGATGCTTGGCAAGGCAGCCTGTTTGAGTTGTTTTCTCCCAAAAAACCCACTACAAGATAAAAATTCAACTTGATTAGGAAAAAGTCCAGCAAAAACTGGTGAAATCTAACCACTGTATTAATGCAAATTGCTTCAATTCTAAGGATCTGTAAAGAAGATCTACATTCTCCCCTGGATTTGGCATGCCACCACCTATCTTGGCAAATAAAAAATAAAGTCCACTCCTCCCACCCAAAGCAATCCAAATCCACTTGGATTTTATTTCAGCATACCCCCCACTATGAACAGTTTTCACAGACTCCTCTGTAACTCTGTACCCTGTAAATGCTGAGCACAGAAGATCTGCTGTTTGAGCCTGCTCCCAGCACATTCATGGGATTCTTGCTGTTGATTGCACCAGAAGCCCTTTAAGCCCTTTCTTCTGCCAAGGGGTGGGATAAACAGGAGCGGGCAAACAGGGGTGAGGCCAGTCTCTGGGGCATGGCCAAGGCAGTTTGCGCAGCAGTTCGCGCAGGCAGGGCAAGCAGGCAGGGTTGTTAACTCTCTTGCTGGTAAGGAGCACTGTGTGTCATGTTGTTTTGAGGTGCTGTTGGTCTTGGGGTTCTGTTAGCAATGGTGTCCACACGGTCGAAAACTGGGTTGGTACTAGTGTACGTGACCAAGTGAAGCCTTCCACAAAGGATGTGTCTGGATGTTGTGGCTGTGGACTTTTTGCCTTTGGACTTTTGAACTTTGGTCAAGTAGGCCTGAACTTTAAGATGGCGGACACAGAGAAGCCATTTTCTTGTTTATGTCTTAAATGATAATTAGTTTGGACTTCGTGAAAGTTGATTGGTTTAAAGTTTAAGTTGTCAATCATGTAAGTTATTTTTAGTAAGTTGTCTTGGCTGTTGATACATGTTTGTTACATCCTGAGGTACTTTGGTTTCTTATTGGTTCTGTATATCACACCATTTTCCCGCGTTCTTTTGATTGGTTATCGTCATGTCACCCCATTCCCCAGTTGAGTCCCGGTTGGTCGTTGTTCAATCCTGTTAAAAGTTATATAAGTTCATGGTTACATTGCTCTTGGTCTCACTTTGGACCCAGGGCAAGGACAATAAAGTTGCTCCCTTGTTCCTCCCAAAGTGAGTCCCTTCCTTTATTTCGCCTCCGTGACGTTAGTGCACTGACCGCTTCACGCTAGTCTGCAAGGCAACGGACCCCAGGTCTGTAG
>JBBMKD010000115.1:43611843-43677104 GCA_037834095.1 Argya squamiceps
CTAGTTGAGGTGTTAGGGCTGGGTTGGCCTCGATGATCTTGCAGGTCTCTTCCAACCTACACATTCTGTGATTCTGTGATTCTGTGATTCTGTGAAACAGGCTGATAGCAGCAGGGTGGTCACAGTGTCTGTTTGCAACTGATGTTTGCCAGTGACCCTCCCACCCCCAGCTATCTGCTGGCTACAGGGGAAAAGACCTGAGGAATCCTCCCTGGGTGTCAGTGGGAGGAAGTTGGCATGGCCTTTATTTGCAGCAGCTGCTGGAAGTGCATATAGCGGCTGAACACAGGAATGAAATCCAAGTGGATTATTGCAATGCAAGACTGTAGTCGAGATTATTTTGGTTGAGCTGGTTGAATCCCAAGTTTACCTTGGGATAACCCATGTCTCTCCTCCCAGTTTTCTCTATGCTGACTCTACACCCAGTCAGAGAATAATAGCAGTGACTCTACAGATATAATTTTGCAATGTCCTCCCCACGTCTTATTTTCTGAAATTATGACTGACTTGACTGGTGAGCAGGATTGTACTAATTTTGATGTATACATTTTCAAACTTCCCAGTTTGAAAGTGAAGTTTACAAACTGCATATGGAATGCATAATTGGTGTAAATTTGCTCCTGAAGTCTGTATTTCTACAGGAAAAATTTTAATATCTGCAGTAGTTGGTGTGCGTGCCCTAGGCCCCAGCAGCTACCGACACCACTGGCCTGGCCTGAGGGAGCTGTCTCCTGAGCCCCAGGGAGCAGCTCTGAGCCGCGCCCACCCCATGGGACTGAGGGGTGGAGGAGGGGAGGCATCCACCAGCCTGGCTACTGAGATCCTGGCCGCCGTTCCTGAGCCTCCCACACCCACACGGCTTTGAAATCCCAGCGGCCACACTCCTGGCAAAGATCACAAACCCAGGAGCGATGTTAACTCTTCCCTTAACACATGAAACTTGCAAAACATCTGAGTGAAAGAACAGCCAGAGTGAACCATAGAGAGACACTGCATGAGACAGAAGTCAGTGAAGAGAGAGTAAAAGTCCTAAGTTTGAAGGAGATTGAAGAGTTGCCTAGTTTGGCTGGACTTCTCTTATGAGGCCATGGAGAATGGACTAAAATTTCTCTGTAAACATACAGAACGATTTTTTAGGGGGATGCAAAGTTCTAGTAGTAGCTGTGGACTGATATAGCTGTGATCCAATGGAGAAGTTTGAACAGAGGAAGATAGAAATAAAGAGACACCCTCTGCCCCGAGGGAGAAGAGGACCTCTGTTCCTGGAGATGAAGATGATTTTGGAGCTAGAGGAAGAGAACCTTTGTTTTAGACTAGAAGAGGCACCCTTAAACAGCACCCTAAAATAAGCAGATATGACCCATATATATCTTGGGAAAAAGCTGATAATAGGGCCGTTTCACAGTTTGCAGAGTTTCTGAGTGGCTGCAGATTCGGGATATGGGAGCCACCAGAGGACTGTTTTCTTGCGGCGGTGTCTCCATGGAAGTTCTAAGAGAGACTCCTCTCTCTAAGAATTGATGAAAGAATATTTTAAAGGGATGAAGCTGACTGAAAATCACAGATTTTGTCCCTTTATGTTGTTACTGGGAAAGTGAACAGTTTGTGGAGAGGGAGAAGAGTTTTTGAAGGTTTCATTTTGATTCCTATTATTTTCTTTTAGTGTTTGTTAATACATCTGTCTTTATACACTTTAAGTTTGAGCCTGCTTTGCTTTTCTTCTAATCCTATCTCACAGCAGAAAAGACTCTCAAACCACTACAAAATGGTGCACTGGCTGGGGAAAAAAATTGGCGAACATGAAACCATGACAGTATTTTGGTGTTTCTGCCCAGTTGCAAACTAAAACCATTACATTTATAGTCTTTCTGAAGAACTTGAAAAGTTATATCTTGAAAGAAAAGGTTAAACTTTAAAATAGGCAGTAATTATCTAGTCTCGTTGTCACTGAGTACAGTCCAAGGATGGATATTTAAGCAGTCATGCTGATTTTGGTTTTTTCCTCCATTTTATTTCTGACAACACACTCCCCATTTTCTATTTGTTTCCAAACTTTTCTACTTTGAAAAAGGTGTGGGGGACAGCATGCATATTTCATTGCCATCATCTTGAGATAGTCTCCATTATTACTACAAACACCCTGTAGCTTTCCAAAGTTGGCAGTTTTAAAATGTATCAAAACGGAAAAAGGTAAACTCAATCCAAATGAAAAACATCCAGATAGCATAAACAGCAGCTTCATCCTCTGAAGGTCATGAATGGAATTCACAATATTGCGTGCAGTGAAAACAAGAAACAGAAGATAAAGAGGAAAAACAGAGTCTGAAATACTAAACACCACGTCACCATCGCAGACATGACAGAATATTTTCCCTTATTTTCATTGCTTAGTGAAGAGCTACACTCACACTTGTCATACATCCACCATTCTCTGAGTTGGCTTAACAGAGGTCAGCAAAGATGACATCTTCACAGGAAACATGTAATTCCCCTGCCCTCTGCAGCTTTTATACTTTGCTCTGCTGCCTGACACTGTTTTGACCATGCAGGTCATTCATATCCCTATATTTGTGGTAAAGGCCTTAAGAGTAGAAATATTTTTTCTCAAATATATCACCAAAAGTAATCCAGTATTACCAAAAAGTAATATATTACCAAAAGTAATCACTCAATAAAAGAAGATCTATCCGTACTGCCCACATTGTTCTTCTTAGATGGATTGCCTTTCATCAAATAATTTGATCAAAATTCAGCATCAGAGAATACTGTAGAAAGGCTGCACATTCAATTCAGCTTCCTCACAAAGTATTTATTGCACTTGTACTTTTAAATGACTTAGTAGTTTAATGGGAAGAATGAAAATGTTCCAAGAGGTATATCCCAAGATTAATTTCTACCAGCTTTTGAAAGTCATGTATTTGTTCTGTACTGATTTATAGAAATTTATACTGGATGAATCTCATCTATGTTTGGTTCTCACCTCATAATGCATTTCACAATTTCAAGCTCAGAATTTCAGCAGGAAAAAGAAATATCAAGCATTTATTCAAGATGTGAGTGAATTAACAAATAATTGCAGTGAACAGAAACAGCAACTGAAAAGCATCTTAATCTGGTAATTTTTATTCTCTCCCACATCTCTACTCCTTCTTCACTACACATTCTATTTCAAGTCACTTTACCTACCCTCTCTTCCTCTATTAATAAATCAGATGAAATGTACAGGCAAGCCTTGGCTTCCATGTTAATCAAATTCTGACCTTGTTGTTCAGGATATTTATCTTCCTGTGCTTATGGGTTAGGATTTAGGAACAAATAAAACTAGTTTGTCAAATTCTATGTTTGAGATGTACAAATTCTGGCTATGGAAATGTTAAACATCCTAGAGCCTGCTTTTCCCCTTCTCCTAGAGGCAGATCTCCTTTCATGATGGCAGGTCAGATCTTCCTTTCAGGTGCTTCCGTGTGGGATGCAGAGGACAGGCCATTATTCCATAGTGCTGCTTTGGAATGAGTATTACCCAAAGGTTGTTGGAACACCTGGATTCCATGATGGCACACAAGGTATATCAGAGATCCACCAGTGCAGAAAATCTCTCACTTTTTGTTATGCACCTAAGTGAATTTGGAAGTGCAATATAGAAGGGAAGAAACTGCATGTGGGATTGCTGAATTTAGTTTTGCATGTTTTGGTTTTTATATAGCCTCTTTGTTATAAGCTTAGGATAGCTTAAATTACCCCATATGGGCCCCTTGTCTTGGAATTTTCTCTTATCAGAAGTTGATAAGGGCTTTTCTGCCTCTCTAGGCTTTGCCTGGAGACTGTATTCCTATTGGCCACCTTCCATAGGATGTCCCCTGTCCATCATATTCAATGTATCCTCTGTTCCTTTTGTCCATTCCCGAGACCACTCCCAAAATTACTTTTATTTGTTAGTAGTTAGGTAAGCTTGTAAGAATTTGTTGATTTACTTTGTTCTATTGGTTAGTAACTTGTATCCACCCCTTGAATCTGTAACGGATAAAACCCCTCTGCAGCCACAGGCCGAGGTCTCTCCTGAGGCATTGGGACTGAGGTAAGAGGGTTCCCCTGTCACCACCCCCTCACCAAATAAACCTCTGCTTCCCAAGCCTCTGAGATTCCCCTCTTTCATCTATACCACAGCCGTGACAGTGAGAGTCGAGGTGCTGTAAGAGCCAAAATCCCACAAAATGCAACTGTTGTGGCGTACCCAAAAGCTGCCGGGTGGGCCAGCCGAACAGCAACTCCGTCAGGCCAGGCCAGTGGTGTTGGTAGCTGCTGGGGCCTAGGCAGGCCTGGCCAGGCCTCCTGGGATATGGCTTTAGCAGCAGGATGTTTAGCAGCCGCTCCAGCCAAATTTGACCGAGACGGGGCTCTCTTTCTCTCCTCCCCTCCCCCTGCCTGGTGGTCCCAGGCAGGGCTGTGGCGAGCAGGGAGCCAGGCTGGCTCACCTCTTCTGAGGTCGGAAGGTAAAAAGGGCAGTTTCCCGGGACCCCTCTGAATTTAACCTTCTGTGTGTTCCCAGAGACGTATGATCTCTCTAGTGGCTATATTAACTGTCAATTTTCATACCTAGTCGCTGATTTATGGACTTACCACAGTCTTATAAAGCTCCTTTAATGGAAAGTTTTACAAAAACTGGTTTGAATCTTGTAAGTCAACCTTAGATTTATCTACATCAGGACTGAATTTACAATATTTACAATTTGTGTTCATCTTAAGGCCCTTATACACTTTTTAAAACCATGCAAGTTTTAAAACTTTGGTAGAATACTGCACGGTCTCTCTCTCTTTCTCTCTCTGTCAGGAAGTATGTGTGGTATGATTCATAGTAGAGGCACCCACTTGAGGAAGCTGCATTGCGTGACAGAATCAATTATCCTAATACAGCTGCAAAAAGGACCTAGTAATTGAATTCTCCTTCAGCTTGCCACAGTGTCATAAGTCCAAACTCATGGATGGGCAGAGAAGAATTTTTGGCATTCTTATAAGCCACAGGAGAATAGTTGGACTATTACTCAGATTATGCTTTGTTAGTAGATTTATTGCCACAGAAATTGATTTATGTTTCTCAGGTCCCTCTAAAGGATAGAAAGCTCTATTGAGAAATATATAGAAAATACGTATTTCTCTTTTTAAAAAAATGTTCTTCTTTGAAGATTGTTGGATCAGTCCCCACTGAACATTGAGTTTGTTGCCATTGCAGATGACTATGGATGAATTTATGACATCATAAAAATTATTGTGTGAATGGTGGACTCACCCTACACTTTACTGTTATTTTTCCACTGAAATGCAAACTGTCTAAATTCATTGTTATTTTTATTATTTTTATTACTACTTTTATTGCTGAATTAATGAAATTTGAAGAAATATAACAAACTTAAACGTATAAGCCAATGTGTACTGCCCTGATGATCCCAATGTACAATGGTATGAGATCAACTTCTCTATAACATTACTGTAATAAATTAGTCATGAGGAAATCATTGACTTCCAAAACAAAACACCCCTTCCCAGATCTTGACTTGAATTTAGACATCACAGTCCACAGGGAAAAATACAGTTCTTTTCAATTTCTCCTCTTTAGGACATATTGTGCCTGTTGTAATCTCCCTTATATACTGTGGCTCTACAGTAGAACCAAGCATTTAGAGAAGTAAGCAATGCTTTTCAGGGTAGAGATCATATTTTTTTATGTTTACAGTGTGTCCAATATCTGTTACATCTTCTTAATAGGAGTGGAGTACACATATTAAGCAATCACAGAATAATAGAATGGCTTGGATTGGAAGGCATCTTAAAGATCATTTAGTAGTTCCACCCTCCCTGACATGAGTAGGGGTGCTACTCACCAGATCAGATTCCTGAGGGCTCCATTCAACCTCCCCTGGAGTACTTCCAGGCGTGGGAAGTACCACTACTTTTCTAGATGATCAGTTCTGCTGCCTCACTATAGCCTGAATAAAAAAAAAAATCCTTCCTGATATCTAACCTAAATTTCTCTTTAATTTAAAATTTTCCTCCTTGTCCTGTCACTATCACCCCATGTAAGAAGTTGTCCTCCATCTTTTTTATAAGCCCCCTTTAGCTACTGGCCAAAATGAGGTCTCCCCATAACCCTACTCTCTCCAGGCTGAACAACCCCAGCTGTATCAGCCAGTCTCCCTATTAGAGCTGTGTCAGTGCTCTGACCATCTTCGTGCCCTTCCTGGGACCTGCTCTAACATGTGCTAAGCACTCCAAACCTACATGTAGAACTAAAGGTGGGGTCTTGATAAGGGCTGAGTGGAAGGGAGGAATCTTGACCTACTGACCACATGCAAAGAGTTAGAGGTGATGGAAATTTGAATCCATAGCTGAGGAAGGAAGGAACATTCTTCTCCCTTCACTCTTCTACAAGGAATATAAATCAGTTTGCACCTAATACCAAAAGATGGATGTCCCACAGCCACATTTTTCTTCATCTTACTCTTGGGTGAAAAAGAATTTACAGTAGCCTTTTCAAAGAAATTAAAATTCCACCTGCTCACTTAATAAAAGCAATTAAGAGAAAATTACACACTCAGTTTCCATCCAGTCAACAATCAATTTTTGTTTTGCAAATAAGTGAGGAGGTATTTAATTTCCCAAGAGTAACCAATCTCCATTGGGTAGCATTTGCTGATTCACTAGTAATTATCGTCTTGAGACAACATGGATTTTAAAAATGCAACTAAAATATTCAACACTGGAAGAAGTGCTGTATTGTGGATTGCTCAGTGACATAGGTATAAAAAACAATTTCATCCATAGTATATGAAGGGAGAATTTTTCAAAAATCTTTTTTATACTTTCTAGACAGAGCGCTATAAAACAAATTACCCCATTTTAATTCTTAACGTGGTGTTTTTTTCAGCTTTACTATGTTTTATAAAGATTCTTTATAAAAGAAAGACAATTATTATTGAAGATAATAATTAGAGATGCTGTTCTTTAATATATGTGTTTATATTGTGGTAGATATCTAAATGATGAAACCCTTTTTTACATGAATATATTTCTAATCCTCTCTTGAGATTTTACAAAAATTAGGGGGCGTGGTTGTGGCAGACTTATCCACAAAAACTATAATTGTATAGTGCTCACAAACTGGCATAAACCAAATAATATTTTTTAGGGCAAGTACTTAATTCGACACTTCCAGAGTGAAGGGTTTGTCAGAGGTGTTAGACAAGGAATTATTATTAATACATATGGGTTCATCTGACACAGAACATATTACATTTTTACTGTCTTAGCGGACACATGTGTCTACTGCAGACAGAAAGACAAGAATGGTAAAGAAAGTAACTTCATCAGTACTTTATGTTATCCATATAGAATATTTCAGAGGCATGAATTTGGCAGGAGATAAATCTATATCATCTGTATATATGATATATATATATGACCTCTATTTATAACTGCAAACAACTCACTATAAATTGAACTTTATTCAGCAAAAGAATAATATTTGCTCTTTTATATAAAAAATCAGTAGTTTAAGAAATCAGTCAGAAAGTGATCCAATGTAACCAACATTAAATGCAGCAATTATAAGACAAGTACTGAAGTAATTTTCCCTTAACACGGTGTGGGTGTGAAGAAGTAAACTTACTGTCTGATGGTTGTTGCAAGACTTGCTTCCATGCCAGTGAAGGTTTATTGTTGCTTATTATTAAATGCTTTTAAAATGGCAGCTTTAAAATGTCACACATATCTAAATAGCAATTTTGTGATTCTGTTGTACCATGACACTAAGTTTTTCTTTATCACAAAGAAATTGGCTTAATGGGAGCAAGAAGCATGATCTGTCTTCTCAAGATCTCTATAGAAACACTCCATCCTTAAAATGAAGTACTTTCTTAGTAGTTTAAATTGGGAGTGACTACAAAAGGAAAATATAGCTGGAAATTAGGAGAATTCCTCTGAAAATAGGTGTAAATGCTCCATACGGAAGAAACCTAGAAGATACACTATATATTGTGTATTTCTACTGCGTATTCACTAAAGGATGTATGCATCCACAGTCATTTGATCTGTGATTGTCAATCATGTCACTGAGCTGACACATCAGGCACTGCAGAAATATGATGTATTTGGTCATGACAAACTCTACAGCAATACATTTTGAGGAGGTAGTCTAGGAGGCATAGCACCACAAATGCACCCGCATCTGTGGACTACAACAAAATAACACATTTGCCCTTTTTCGGGAATTATGTTTTCGTAAGACTTCATGACAGCACATGAGTGCAGCCTCTTACTAGGAACTTTTCTTTTGCATAAATTCTGGGAAGTCTGAAATGGGAAGCTAAACTAAGCAAAGGCAGATTAGGTCATCCACACTTGGCAAGAGGAGCTGGAGCACAAACATGGCTCAGTTATGACAGCCTTTGGCTGAACATTTTCACTGCAGTTATTGTGAAGTGTTAATACATCTTGCAAGTTATAACATGGTCCTTATTGTGACAGACTTGTGACAAAGAATCATGCTAGCATTTGGATAAACAAACATAAAGCATTCTTGGAAGGGGAAAACTGGTAGCTGAACCTTATTCAACCCTTTCTTCTCTGGAGTAACATTTTCAAAAATATTTATTGCCTCTAGGAAATAGGGTTTGAGATGCATTTCAAATGAGAACTGGTGTCCAGGTATTACTTTACTAAAATTCTACTGTTGCAGGTGTCTAAATTGTCTCCAGTAACGAATATTTTACCTAACAGTCCATTATAAATTTAGGATTAAATTTGTTTTATTGTTGCCATTTGAAAATCTCTGGCAAATATTTAAAAATCACTTAAATGTCTAAGTGTTCTGCTCTTACTATAAATGCTGGGCCGTTCATCCTGATACCAAAAGAAAAACAAACCTAAACAATATTTTAGTTGTATTTGTTATTGTCAGAGGTCATGCTGAAATAACTTATCTTTTTTGATTCAAGTAGGTAATTTTGGTATAAAATAAGCATAATGAAGTTAATAAAAGTAGTGGTTACGTGAAGCTAGAACCTATTGAACAGAAAAAAAAAAGATATTGTCATTGTCCAAAGACAGATGACTGGAATGAAGGCAAGGAAAAAAATTGAAAAAATGTATTTAATAAAGTTTGGAAACCTCAGAAGAAGCTGACACACAATGACAATATTTTAGTACATAAATGGTTTTACAAAAAAGGCTGTCATCACTGTTAGCCCCAGTTGCTTTCTGGGGCTAACAGTGGAGAGGGGATAGAGGAGGGGAAGTTGAAAAAGAGTGGGTTGAAAATTAGGATGGATTATCAGTAAAAGCTTTCTTAAATATGAAGAGATGAACCAAAGAGGGTATATATAAAAGTTGTAAAAATATACTGCATTTTAAGAATTAAATGAATAAACACATCTTGATAATGTTCTCAAAGTAAATATTCTGCCTGTGGTCCTAAAGGTGCTGTGATGGGTTTATAACCATGGCTGTCACAATTCCTACAGCTATTCAAAATTCTGATTTTGATCTCCGTGTTCATGCTTGTGGTGTCACTCAAAACTGCAGAAATTGTTTGGATGAAAAGGGAATTTTGAGAATCTCCTGTAATTCATTATCCTTGGACTCATAGACAGATTTCCACATATCTTAAAGAGGAAAATGAAAAAAAAAAAAAAAAAGAACTAGTTTTCTGGTTAGGAATTAAGAAAATTATTGCTACCTATATGTTAAAAATTGCACCTGACTTCAGACTGGGGAAAGGTCAAGATTTGACTACACAACTAGAGAAAAGAATAGGAAGACAGATAGGAAAACATAAAAGGAGAACATTTGAGTAGCAGTAATAAAAAAAAAAGGTTATTTTCTCTCTTCACCCATCGGTCTGTTTCTTTGTGTTTGAGAATTCACAGGGTTCTAGAACTTCTTGTGTTCCATTGACAGGACTCAAAGTAATGTCATGAAGCTTTGTCAAGGGAGGTTTAAGGTGGGCATTAAGAAAAGTTTCTTCCCCCAGAGGGTGGTTGGGCACTGGGATGGCTCCTTAGGGCAGTAGTCACAGCACCAGCCTGACAGAGCTCAAGAAGCATTTGGACAGTGCTCTCAGGCACTTGGTATGACTCTTGGGCATGTCCTATGTAAGGTCAGGAGTTGGACTTTGATGATCCTTGTGGATCCCATCCAACTCAGGACTTTCTGTGATTCTTTCTGAATATCAAGAAGTATCTATAAATATGCTATAGCAGAACAGGGGAAGTCTTGGTCACTGATGCCTGTAATTAATTTTTAAGTCATCACAGACATCGATTCCCTTCTTTTTTGGGGATCTTGGCAAAAATGGGACCACTGCCTCTGGGTGTAGAATATAACAATGTAGTGCATTTTTCAGTTCCCAGTAGTGACTGCAGTGAGCAACAGCCCAGTCTCTGAAGAACGTATAACAGTCATATGTTAATGTTGAAGAGATGCCTCTTGGCTCAATAGAACATCAAGATCTATGTTCCTTTATGCAAAATGGGTCAGTGAAGTATTTGAATAAGCAAGGAACCTAAAACTCATATTGCAGTATATTGCCAAGTGTGGATTGTTTCCTTTAAGAGTATTTACCTTTCCTCTGGATTATTTCCAGCCACTTTGAAAACTCAAGGTGTGTTTCATTATTAAGGTTCACAGCTATATATTGACTCAGATGTCAGAATTTCCATTAAATGCTTCACTGACTGATTGTCAGGGATAGGAATAGGAGGAGTTCTTGTACCTGCCTTCTTTATCCACTGAATGCGATCTCATCTTTAACGTTAGGTGATTGTGGTTAACCTGCAAGTCAGACTGTAAAGAAAGCAACTATATAAGAACACACTCCTTTGGCAAATTGAAAAGGAAGGTACATAACTACAAGGTGGTAAAGAGGCACTGTTTAAACCTTGGCAGAGCACAGAATGAATTGAAAATGGTTAACCACAAAGACTACTTGCTTCAAAGTTGTTTCAGGAATAACACTTTCCCCTCAAGTGTTTTATGGAAATAACTATGTGATGTTAAAGTAGTATTAGTAATTAAAAAAAACTTGGCTAGACTGCCTCATAGTATATTCAAAAATAAAATAAGCTATGCACATTTACTATCAATTTCATCCCAGTGGCATTACTTAGCATAGTTAGTATAAAGATTTGAAGCTATTTTGCATAAACAGGATGACAGCTCAACACAGTTGGGGGTGTTTTTATTGCCAATTTAAATGGTGTTAAATTAGTGAGTATTTAAGCTATACTAAAACAATTCAGGGTACAATCCACAAAAGACTTGGCTCCAGAATACTGTAATATGAATGCAAACCCCAGTTTTAGGCTTCTGTTCAACACATTGCTTTGCAACTGGCAATCACTTTCAGTTTAAGTACATTATTGCTTTTCTTAGAACTATCCCATCTCACTAGGAAAGCAGTCTTGAGTATGTGGTCTCTTCAATAGGACTAGGGATGCATGGTCCAGCTGAAAAGCTGAAATGCTGCAAGATTAACAACAATAACTCATAATCATAGCAATAATAGTTAATGAAAAAGATTAATTCAGGACTTCCAGCACACAAAACATATCTACAGAAGTTGTCAATGATTAGTACATGGAAACAAAAAGCTTCAACTCTAAATTGGTTTCCCTCCATAAAAAGAATTGCTGTGCACTTACCTACTACCAAATGTATTATTTCTTTGGTTTTTTTTTTCCTAACATAGGGGAAGAATCATTCAGAAGGCCTGTTTTCATAAACCTATTGTGTCTGCTGTTGAGGAGACAATGCTGCAGCACCAGGAGAACCAGGCTCTTTACTTGTAGAGCTGTGTCTTGTGCCTTCCAGGGGCTCATGCGCTTTTGGGTTAGTCGAGAAAGTACAGGGAGTTCATGGTGTCATCAGGTGTGAAGACAGCTCTTTTGCCCACCCTCTGTGCTAGAGGAAATATGTTGCAGGATTTTTTTTCTTTTTTCTTTTTTTTCTTTTCTTCTTACAATAGACTGTGAGTGAGAAGGAGTAAAGGAAAGATTTGGAGAATCAGAGAGAGATGAAAGTTTTAGAGTCGACCCTGCTGTTTTTTTCCTTTTTTTGTATTTTTTCCTCCTCCATGCTTGAAGATATAGTGTAGCTGCCAAATTGTTCATGAGTAATTTCATTCTGGTAACATATATATTTGAAGATTTGAATATATATATTTTATTGGTGGATTTTAGAAACTATTTATTCTTCAGTTATTGCTTTATTTGCATATCTAATGGATTGATTAATGTGCTAGCATCCTCCAGGAAACAGAAGCCTCACTGCTGTTTTTCAAAAGAAATTATTTGCTAACAGACAGAGTTTCACAAACATAATAAGTCAGATACTCCTTTTTGTTCTGCATTTTTAATAAGTTCCTGTTGGCGCACATACAGTACCTGTGACTGCCTGTCTATTGAAACATGGTCCCCACACCAGGCACTTGTGAATTACAGCAGTGTTTGTACAAATAAAATGCTGCAAAACACTGTGGAATGCAAGCAGTGTTTTTCACTGGCCTGAATGCTTAGAGGATGCTGGTCTTTCAGACAGCACTTTCCCAAAAGGAGCAACACATTACTTAAGAATGGGAATTGTTACAATCCCATCTGGTATTGCTTGTTTAAAATGAGAAATGTGTAGACGCAGTGCACTAAAGTCTGACTTACTAAAATGGACACTTCACATTGCCTGCTGCTTCGTACAGCTATTTACCTCATTTTAGTTTTGAGATGGATATTCCCTTATTCCCTTCTAAAAAAAGGCAGCAATACCTGGGAATAGGGAGTGTCATGCAGAGAGGAGCAGGTGCTTGCATTCAGTATTACATGGTCTTCCTTCATTCCTCTATCCTTCTCATACTCACCATTCACAACTTCTACCTCTTCTTACCTTTGTTTTTAATGTTACCTTGTTTTTTCTCCTGTCGCCTTCTGGTGGATCATAATACATTTCAAAGCAGAAGGGTGCTGTAAAACTTGTATGTGACTGTACACGAGCAGGTATTAAGGGTGAAGATTCAGCTGGCCCCATTTCTTCTTTTGTTTCCCAAGTGGGCTATTCCAGCTGCCTGCACACCTCTGGAGGTTTACTTCTGACAGCAGGAAGAACTAAAGCCAAATAAAGGGTTGTGGTGGAAAATCAGAGGTAATCAGCTGGAACAGAGGGCTTGGATCAGAACCTTTTGCTTTCCCTTAGAGAATCCTGGATATGTTTTGCTGTTATTGCTGGGTTTTGATCTCCTAAGTTTTACAAATGTCACTGTGAGAGTGTCACAATCTGCTGCAAACCAGGTTGTAGACCATTTCAAGAAGAGATATAATTGGGAAGTTAAGCTACAGCAACAGAAAAGGAAGACAAGGAAGGGATCCCAGATCTGCTGTGCTTCCCTTGATTCGACATGATGGAAGAACAAATAGCAGCACAGCTGACAATGTGCACCAAAGTGCACATTATTTGGTTCAGTTCAGATTCTAACCAGCTGGTCCCCTGCAAATCAGAGAGAACATTTCAGTGCTCACAAATCGAAAACTACTGCTTCTCATCAGACTGTCTCTGTAGCTGGTTTGGCACCTTGCTGTACAGACAGGTATCATATTGTTGGTATGGGACTGAAAATACTAATGATGGGATAGTGTTCCTGTGGAAGTACCTATGCTAACAAATACATTCATACAAAGACCTGCAATATCATTATGCAGCTGCTCAAATGGATGCTTTCTTTTTTAACTTTTGGAATAATTGTACTTGAGAATCTCAGATTTCATCAGAAATATTAAATACTTGCCTTATGGCTGAAAGGATAATAATTGAAATGTGAGCAGAGCAGGGATGTGAGTTTGCAGTCAGCCTGACACATAGATCTAACTGCTGAACTGCTTTTGTTGCTGTCACTATTATTTTATTTCTGGTTGGTGGCTCTTTGTTGATATTATTCAGAGACTTACTGATAGCTTAATAGAGCTACAAAGTATGTAGCTAACTGTGCTACTAATATTGAGAAGGGGATGCTTGCTAGCTGATGCAGAATTCAGCTTTTTTCCTCTGACATGAAAATCACAGAAAAAAGGTTATCAACACCTTGAACTGAATCACTGGTAATGAATTCCTTTTTTGATATCTAGAAATTGAGCTCCAAAACTTTCCTGAAGACAAGGAACCCTGAAATTGCCTTGTGGCTTCTTCTACCATACCAGCTAATGGCATATTTAAAACCAACTATACATCCAAAGTCACCAACAAATAGAAATACATTAGTAGAAATGAACATTAAAAATAATAATGTGAGACAGCAGCTATTTCAGTGATAGTGCTGCACCTGCAGAAGAGCTCTGAGGATGAAATAGCAACAGAAGGGACCTTCTCACAGCATTACAGGGTTCTTGCCAAATAATTCGCATTAGTGAATACATGGCAAAAGGCCTCTGAGCATGCTCATGTTCATACAGAAGTGCTCGGAAGCCTTAACAATGCACAGCCAAAGAGTGGCAGGTAGTTACTAGAGAGTTTCCCCTTCACACTGTGTGCCTCACCAGCATTTAGCAAGCATGACACCTACTCAGAAATGGTATCAAAACAAAGATCTAAGCATTATTCAATGAAAAACTTGTGAGCAAAAATTTGTATGTCATAAATAGCAATATTTGGAATTTGCATGTAAGGTTTACCTTTTCACAGGTCAAATAAAAAAAGCTAGAAAACTTCAAATGCAGAATTTGAAAGTTTGAAGACCCATAAATTGCAACTTGATATTAGTTTTATACCTGGGGTATTAAATAGAGTAATTTAATAGATTTTTCAATGATTACATGGTAATTATATTGCAATGTATGGTGACTTAGTCTGGATTGTCAATGAGAAAGAACCAAACAAATTACTTCCTGATAAAGATAATGGAAATCTCTGAATTTTAAGAAGTCTAAAAATTGTTTAGCTGCCATTACAGATAATAAGCAAACACTAAAAATAGACAATCTAATTGCTAATTCAAATAAAATAAAGGCTCCATTCACAATACAGAGTGCATCTACACAACTTTTAAATTCAGATTAAATTATTTTTACACACATTAAAAGTCAACAGGCCCTCATAGGACCTGACTGAAAACTACTTCACCTAGAGTTCAACCTATAGCTTATAGCCATTATAAAAGTATTAAGACTTAATGACTCAGTTGCCTGGTCAATATGTTATATGAAAAAAAATAAAGTACCCAGGACAGTTTTGGTTACCTCAAACAAATTCTGCTGGTTATAGATCCATTGCAGGAGACCTTGAAGTCCTCCACCTTGCTACACTGACTACTGCACCATCCCTCATTCACCTGCTCTTTCTGAGGCTATCAGCCACATTAAGGGCTACTTCTTCAGGAATTTCCCAAGATGCTTACACCTTTCTTCTTGAGTGTTTTTGACAGCTGTGTGAAGCTGTACACGATTAGGACCCAGAAGAGCTTTTCCTGCAGCAGAGAGAGATGCATTTGCATGTGGATCAGCAAACAGGGCAATAAAATCTGTGCTCAGACTGAAAGAAAGAAGAAAAAAAAAAAAAGGCCTACCTGTAACTTCATCAGTTTTCATCAGTTTTTCTCTAAATACAATAGTATAAGTAATGTAATTATATAAACCATAATTAATTCAAAAACTTAACTCCCCCACAAAACCTTATGAAAATATATTCATGTACACATTGTGCTGAAACGATAGAAATGTGTAGCTGAATTTACAGCTATACTTTCAGGAAGAAAACCTTTTAAATGCCATCTTGACAAAGAACATGTAAGTGGTGAGACTTAAAATATTTGGGAATCCAGACCTGTTTCCAGTGTCCTGAGAGACTGATTTCAGAGGAAGCATGGAGTATTGAGTCACTTCTGACTCCAGCATCACCACTGCACCAGAGTCCAGCTAGTACCAGCTGAATTTACCAAGTTGCACTGAACTGAATTATACTGGTCCTGTGTCATGAGAGCCAGCCACATACAACAGGGACAGGCTGCAAAGAGCATAGACTAAGTAGATGAACGAGCACTGTATTAGATGCTACACCCATCTGTCACATCCTTTTTCAAAGATTAATATTGTCAGAGATTAATTTAAGTAACAAAAAGGCATGTGTATTTGTGTGTCAATCAATGGCTGGAATATACATCTGAATATCAGCTTATTGATATGGGAATGTATATATTTCCTTTGCTTTGGGTGGAAAGTAAGGCCGTGAATTGGCCAGTTGAGCCTCCAAATATGTCTAGTATGAAACAGACATTTACAGAAGCTAGAACAGGCTCAGGTATGGAAATTATTCATGCTGTTAATAAGAGTTGCTTCTTTTTTCCAACCACTTGAGTATTTATTAAACATTACAATCACTGCTAAACCTGTTTATGGGTAATAGTTTTATCAAAGTGATGAAATTGTTAGAGAAAAGACTCAGGAGTAGAAAAGGGGCATTGTGATGAATGACAAGTAGAGACTATTCTAGTAGCTTTGAAATTTGGCAAAGCAATTGTGGGTCCTTCTCTCTTGAAGGCCATTTAAAAATTCTAGCTGTACTATAAACATAATTTTCCATATAACAGTGCCACAAAATGTCCAAAGCAGTCTCTTATTATAAAATATCCATCTGATTTTTCTCAGGAGATTAGCTCTTCTTTTGCAGTGCAAATATTTTCAAGTGTACTAAACACATTCTATCACCTCAGTATAAGGACTAAATTATTTGCATGCAAAATTACCCAAAGTAGGCAGACTGACACAAGCTTATGCTTCTGCCATATGTGCTGAAGAATTTGAGCCAGGAAAGTACTAGTATCTGGATACTATTTACAATTTAAATTTGACTTTAAATTATTATTCAAAAGAGAAAAATTAAAAAGCATTAAAATTAATGCTATATGCAATGTTAAGTTTACCCTAATATCTTCTGATTACAATTTTTCACTTAAAAATTTGATCCAGGAAATGCAGAGAATTTTCTCATTACAAGTCTGTCCTTTTTTCTTTCAGTGATTCTACATTTTAGATACTTTTTAAAAAATCTGCAAGCTGTATCCATCACATTTCTCTTAGACATTAGTTTATGTGTCACTTCACATTTTCTCTGACACACTTGTGTATAGGAGGCTGCCACTGAACTTCATAGTATGGCAGAGTAGAAATCAACATTTTTTGCCTGGTAGATTTTCAGGGCCTACCATAGGTTTTACTTGCATCACAATCAAGTATGGAGAGGCTCTGTGAATTTTGGATGAGCTGCTGTGATTTTGCATTGATAAAATGGAAACAAAATTAGATCAGTTGTAATTATCAGTGAAATACCAGAATGTGGAAAAAGCACAGCTCTTGTGCTTCAAAAGTTCATGCAAACACCATTTTCCAAAGACAACTATTAGCACAACAAGGGACAGGGGATGGAGGGAGAGGATTTTGCCTGCCATTCCAGTTATCCTTGTACTTTGGCTAGATCTTTGCCCTGCAGCACCCACTGACACTCTGACTGGTAGCAGCAGCTGCCCTCCGTGGTGTATCTCCTGCTGAGGGAGCCTGGGCTGTGTGAGTGCACTATGCTGCCTGTCCTACCCACTTGAAGAGGCATGCATAACTTGAATGAAGCCAGCTTTGTGCTTCAGTGTAAGTGCCTAAATTGTAAGTCTTGGTTATAATTTCTTTGGCTTGAAGTATCACCTCCCCGAGGAGCTGGGTGTTCAATAACATGTTCCTCTCGCATCAGTGCATGGTGATACCTCTGTAGGTATTTTTAGACAATTCTATCCTTTTCCTCTGAAAAAAAAATCAGTAGGAAGAAATATCTCACCTTTTTCTTTTTCTTAACACTTAAAGGAAATCCAGGAAGCTAAAAGTGGTCAGTAAGATCAACTCAAAAATTAAGGTATGTGCCTTCAAAATCAGTTTCAACTCTACAAGTAAAACAATTTCCAGAAAAAACTGTTGAATTTCTTTCTTCCCAGTTTTTGCCTATGCTTTACAGTGATTGAGTTGAATAGAGTGGTAAGCAAATCTCCAGGGTGTCTGGGAAAGCGAAGCTATCAACACAAGACATTTCTCCTCCTTTGGAGCAGCAGAGAAGCACCTCACCCTTCTCACACTTACCTTCACTATCAATTCAGTAGAGCACTCCCTGCTGAAAACTGTCTTCAGCCAAAATAGAAATCAATTCTGTATTTCTCCTTCTACCTGATGTCTAAAAACAAATCTAACATCCACTTGACTCTTGAAAGAAGTACAAGAGTCAATACTAGTTGCAACATCCCAAGTTAGTAGATATTCTTCCCAAACAGAAAAGTGAGAATACTAGTGTGGGTTGTTTTTTTTTCTCTCTGAATGAAATCTGGACATGAAGAGAAAATTCTTGTCTGATACAAATTTGACATATCTTCTGTGGCCGTTTGGCTGTGTTGAACTGAATGAAGATTTTTTTATTATTATTGTTATTATTTTTATTGCTTCTTTCCAAGATAGAACTGATCAAGTTTGATCTCACCATAGCGATGGCATCAAAATGCGCCCATATGTTTATCCAGTGTATACTAATATTACTTAAAAATGCTTATCCCCATGCAAAATGGTTACAATGGATCATATATCCAAACAAACATGCACATTTTAAGTTTGATTGTTTTTTCCTAAAAATCTTCATATTTGATTTGTTTTCACTCTCAGAAAAGCTGAAAAATGCCTCAGTGAATTCTTTCCTGAGCTGAGAATATTTTGCTGTAAGAGTATCTCTGTTGTACTGACTATCCAAAAACATCCCACAAAAGTACTCAAAATTTGTGGTTGTGTACTTTAGTGAAAATTCTCCATACTGTAGGCCTACCCTTACGTATCAATAGCAATGCAGTTTAAACGCTGGTTGGATTTCAAACACTGAATTAATGAAGTGTAAATCCCAGCCGAGACAAGTCTCTACCGAAAGGCATGCCGATATCTCCCTCTGCTGCTGGCACGGCGGTGCAGCGGTTGGGCGATCCTGGAGGGATCATTCTGGAGCTCATCCCGGCATCCCCTGAGTGCAGCTGACACCTACTTAGGCTGTGCACTCCCTCCGTGGGAGCAAACAGATTAAATGCAAGAGCTTCCCTTTGTCATCTTTCCTATCAGCCTTTTTGCTGGAACTGTGAATTGGTAAACACCTCATATGCTTGGTCTTTAAAGTGTTTTTCCTTCTGCTAGAGCAAAATCACCTTGCAGGCACTTCCTTACACAGCACAGATCTGGAAGCTGTCTTGGACCAGATTTCCTCTCAGCAGTTGCACTGAAAATCAAATCTCCATTGAAAAGCCTCTGAAAAACTTTTGAAAGACTGCTTGACCACTTTAAAATCAAGATACAGGAATATAAAGTCAACTTCTGCAAGCATATTCAGGGGAAAACTATTCTTGAAAATTAGGAATAGGGTCCAATTTGTGGCTGGCTTTGGAACAAATGTGCAAAAAAGATGTGCAAAGTGTCTTTGCCACACAGACATTTTCTCATTAAGAGAATCTGTGACAGCACTTAATGCAATGGGGAGGAGGTAGCTATGGGGTCACAGTTCCAGCCAAAAAGAATGACCTGCAGCGCAAGTAATTCTAGCTTTCTTCTGCAAAGAGTGCTGTCATTGCAGGAGTACAGGGACACCTTCAGAAGGGCCCTCAGCTCTGACATTTCAACTCTTTTGAGTATGGGATGAGACTCAATTTAGTTCTCAAAGGATATGAGTCTTCTGTTGAAATTATTGCCTTTTGTTTCTTTCTCTGCTATTAAGTTTCCCTTCTTTATCTAAATCCATGCAAACCTGTCATACCCCATCACCCATCTCTGCTTAGAATTGCTATTCTTTGAGCACCTGAAATAACATATGACAGACCTATCCAGTCTCACTCATTTGAAGTGAGCTGTCTCCTTTTGCTTTTGGCTTCATTTTCATGGAGTCGTAAAGATTCACAGCATATATCAATGGAAAATGTAATATAACACTCACAAGTTTTCAAATCTCACTCATTCAAATGAGTGTGACTTGACAAGTCTGATGTGATAAAATAATGCAAAGGGTTTTAAAGATTTCACTTAAATGCACAATGAAATGAAATTTTTTTCCTTCTTTTTTTTTTCCTGTTTTTAAAACTTTAGAAATGAATCCTAAAAGGCTGCATCAAGCTGATAGAAAAGAGGAAGACTCTTAATGTAAAGTCTGTAATTTTTCACCACCAAACAAGAATGTTTTGCAGTCACCCTCACTTACACTACAAAGTTTTACAAGGGGAGATGGAGAGTGGGACTGAGGTAGGCAATTGCAGATATGAAAAACTAAGGAATTATATACGATGGAGTAAAGTATTTACCAGAATAGACTTGCAAACAAAGAACTATAAATTTACTAAGAATTTTGCTGTACTTTACCTTAGCTACCACAGTGTAAACAGAGGGAAGAAGAGAAAGGAGACAACAAAACCAGAATGAAAGCTGGTAAAAAAATATTACCCTCCTACATCTGGATGGATGTTCCAGTTGGTGTTCAATAGTTGACTGACTAGATCTTCGGGTAGGAAAAAAAGGAAAAATATCTACACATATTAAAAAGCAGAGGGTTTACAGGTACTGATGAGTACAGTCATCCCAGATATTGAAGACATAAAAAATAATATCTAATTTGAGTAGCTGAGTATAGGCTTCTCTACTTCTTTTTAATATGTAAGTAGTTGTAGAGAGTCCTTAGAAGAGATGGAATCACACACATTCTGCTGAGTATGGCAGGACCAGAAAGCTCACACCTTATTTGAAAGTTTTCTTATTGTTTTAGTTTTGAAGTGCTTATCTTATTGCTGAACTACTTGTGCATCAAGAACATTAAGTTCACGGTCATTTAAAGCTACTCAAAGTCTCTCAGAGTCAAAAATCAAGCAGGCTGTTGCACTGTGAGCAATTTGACACTGCTCAACATCATGTACTTGCTATTTCATATCTATGACATATAACTGACATGTAATACCTTGGATCTCCTTTAGACAGACAAAACATAAGGAGAAGGTGGAAGAAAGCCCTACAATGTGGTGACAGACAAAGCAAAGGAGGCAAAGACAAGAATTGTGGGACTGCTGGACACAGGCCCTTTCATCAGATAGTGCAACTAGAGATGTGTTTCATTCCTACTCTAGAAATCAGTAGGGCTAGTCTTCATCTCCATCTAAGTTTCCACAGGCTTCCACAGTACTTCTAGCTGGAAGGGACCTTGAGAATCTCCAATCCAAACTTCTGCTCCAAGAAAGAGATCAACACTGAATTCAGGGTAGTCGCTTAGGCTGAGATAGCACAACTTCTCTAGGCAATCTTTTCTATTCCTTAATTATCCTTATAGTTAAATTTTGTTTCCCAATACCCTGTGAGAATTGATAATGTTTACGAACATTGTGTCTCATCAGGCATCTGAATGCCTTAGAAAATAGTACAATTGCAACCCTCCCTTGGTGCCTGGACTGCTGTTGGCTGCTTCTGAAGCCATCCCTTCTCCCAGATGGATCACCTACAGCCCTACAACTTCTCCTTGCAGAGCAAGAACTCCAGCCCCATCATCTTGACTGGCACCTCTGACCTTGCTTGAACTTCTTTGGATCTAGTTAATTGTCCATTTTGAGGATGACTTCAATATTTTACTTCTTCCTGTCATCAGGAGATTTTTACAGAGACTTTCAAAGATGAAGCATCATTAAATACTTCCTACCAGGTCCTGGGGACTTGCAGGGATCAAGATTACTTAAGAATCATAGAGCTATTTATATTGGAAAACACTCTTAAAAGTCTTGTGTCCAACCATAAACCTAGGACTGCCAAGTATACCACTAAACTAGGTCAATAAACACATCTACATAGTTTTTGAACACTTTCAGGGATGGTGATTCCACCACTTCCCTAGGCAGCTTGTTCCAGCACCTGACCATCCTTTACATGAAAAAAAAATCCTAATTTCCAATGTAAACCTCTCCTGATGCAACTTGAGGCCTTTTTTTCTTTTACTTGCTGCATGAGAGAAGAGATCAAGCCCCACCTGGCTACAGTCTGCTTTCAGGTAGCTGCGGGGAGAAATGAGGTTCCCCTTGAGCTGCCTCCTTCTCTACGGGCTAAACAGCCCCAGCTCCCTCAGCTGGTCTTCACTTTTGCTCCAGACCCTTCACCACCTTCATTTCCCCTAGCTGGACTCACTCCAGCACCTTAATGTCTTTCTTGTCATGGAGGGTCCAAAACTGAAAATAGGATTGACCCTCACCAGTGCTAAATACAGGGCAATATTTACTTCCCAGGTCTGGCTGGCCACGCTATTGCTGATTCAGGCCACGATGCCACTGACTTTCTTGGCCATGTGGGCATACTCTAGCTCATGTTCAGCTGCTGTCACCATGACTTTTCCACCAGGAAACTTTCAACTCACTCTGCCCCAGCCTGTGGTGTTGCCTGGGGTTGTTGTGACCCAAGGGTAGGACCCAGTACTGGGCTTTGTTGAACCTCACACCATTGGCCTTAGCCCATGATCCAGCCTGTCCAGATCCCTCTGCAGAGCCTTCCTGCCCTCCAGCAGAGCAACACTCCAAGCCAGCATGGTGGTGTCTGTGAACTGACTGAGGCTGTACTCAGTTCCCTGATCTAATCACTGATAAAGATATTAAACAGAACTGGCCTCAATACCGAGCTCATGAGGGACACTACTGGTGGCCAGTTGTCTGCTGGATGCAACTCCATTCACCACCACTTCTCAGGCCCAGCCATCCAGATTTCTTTTACCAACACAAAGTACACATGTCTAACCCATCAGCAGCCAGTTCCTTCATAAGAGTGCTGAGACACAATGCCAAACTTTACCAAAGCCCAGGTAGATGACATCTACAGTGCTGCTCTCATCTAACAAGCAGTCACTCTGTCATAGTAGTAGATTGGGTAGGTCAAGTAGGACCTGCTTTTCACAAAGTCGTGGTGGCTGGACCTGATTGCCTGGTTGTTCTTCATCTACCACTTAATGACAATTCCATGACTTTCTGCAGCACTGAAGACAGGCCTACTGTTCCCTGGATCCTCTCTGTGGTCCTTCTCATAGATGGACATCACATTGGCTGATCGCCAGCTTTCCCAGTTAGTCAGGAACACTAAATGACTGAAATTGGCTCAGTAAGCATTTCTGGCAGCAGCCTCAAGTACCCTTGGGTGTATTCCATCCAGCTCCATAGACTTTTATGTGTAACAGGTCACATTTCTCCTTGGGTTATGGGGGCTTCATTCTGCTCCCCATCTCTGTCTTCCAGCTCTGTGAGCTGGATACATTGAGAACAGTTGCTCTTACCATAAGAAACTGAGGAAAAGAAGGCATTCAGTCCTCAGCCTTTGCCTAATGCCTTGTCACTGTTTCCCAGCATAACCAAATGAGGCATGAAGATTCTCCTTGACTTTCCTTTTACTGTGAATTTATTTAAAGAAACAATTTCACTATCTTTTACCACAATAGCCAAACTAAGTTCAGATTTAATGTTCATCCACTGTTAGTAGCAGATCCCTTCCTGGGAGCTCTGTCAAGGTAGACATGGGATGTTGTTTCCATGAAGGCCAAGGAAATGAACACAGAGTATCTCAGTTTTTGACATGTCCGCTGTCACTAATTCAAGTGCTTTATTTAGCTTCATAATGACGTTTGTTTTTTATTCTTTATATTCACTTACGCAGATAGAAGTTTGTCTTTTTGCCCTTGGTGTCCTTTGGGAATTTCAAATTAACCTTTCCAACAATATTCTGCATGCCTAGAAAATGTTTCTGTTGTCTTCCCCTGCCTTTTGTCCTCATTTCCACCTACTGTGGGCAAAGAACATTTGCACTGGGGCACAGACATGCGTTCCCATTTGTTCAGAATGGTCTTGTGATAAGTTGACTATCTTCCTGAAAATCTGGATGACTGGAGTTTAGAGAAGATTGCCTCTATAGACTTTCCAGTTTTCTTTGTTTCAGTTGCAGTATTTCCCCAATGGTTTCATCTTTCAGACAAAGACTTGCCTTGAATCAGCAGCAGTTGTCACAGCCATCTGGCATTTGACTTGTTTTTCATATACTGCCATGTTATTTATTGCTGCACAACAAATGCATAATACTTGCAACATTAAAATACATCATACTTTCCTTTCTGTGTGACTAGCCCTAGAGTTCCTTATCTTTCTTTGCATGTCCTTCAAAATTTGGTTGGGTGTTGCTCTGGCATTGCTCTAGGGGCTTGGGCTATGTTCCAGTTTTAAAGCCTGGTGCTGTGCTGGAGTCCTTTAGCTGGCTCAGCCACCATGGCACTGCACCGAGAGTGGGACGTGCGTCCCAAGCGGATGAGAGAGACGCGGCTTGGAGCGCTCTGCTCTACAGCACGGGGGTCTTTACATTGGTGCTGGCTGGGGACAAGGATTGAGAGGGAGGTCCTCTGTTCGTGATCCAGAAGGATTTCTTCTCCTGAATGGCCAGTGACAGACAGACCCCGAGCACAGGGCAGGTTATAAACAGGGGGGATTGAAGGGGTACATAGCAACTTTTGACCAATGAGGAGAGGGTGTGGGAGGAGAACAAGGAAGAGTGTCATACTTTATGAACTAATGGGAAACCAGTGGAAAGAAAACAAGTTACCCGGACCAACAGGGCATTATGGGTTAGGAACCGGAACAGGTTTTGACTGGGATTGGACCAGTGAAAGATTGACTTAGAACATTCAGGAAAAAGGGGTTGGGGTAGGTATAACTGACAGCTCAGGTGGAGAAAACAACTTTTGGGACAAAATCATTATTCAGACAAAACAAGATGTTACAGAACAGTCCAGTAACCATAAAACTCAAAGGACTATAACAAAAGCTGAGCTCCTTCTGGGAGATCCATGAGCAGTGGTATTTCTCTCTTGGTAATAGTGTACTTCTAGTAGATAGAAAGCATACCAAAGTGTCTTCAATCTGTTGTATATGGCAGTAACTGTTAACATGGAAGACTTATCTGAAAGGAATTATTGAAGATTCTTTTACAAATGGGAACTGGTGGACTTGCTACAGATGCAATCGATAAGAGGAAGAGGATTTTCCCCTGTGTGATAATCATAAACACTAATGGGAGAATAAAACCTCTTAAAAACTATCTCCGAGCCCATCAGAGAGCACTTGTGTGAGTAAAGGTAAATGTGGAAGGAGAGGAGATAATATAGCTCCATGTTAGTAATTTACAAAGTGTTGTACCTTTTAGTCTGTGGAAAATACTCAAGACACAGCCTTGAGTTTCACAGAAAATGAAATTGTTGATTTAATTTGAAACCAACCTCCAAGTATGTCATAGACAGGTAGAAGAATTACTTTAAGAAAGGCCTTATGAAATCAGGCCTCATTCTCCTAAAATTGCCACAGCTGGCCTGTGACTTCTTCTAAGTGCATCTAACAAGCAATATGCAAGTTACCATGTGAAGCTATTTTGAGAATGAGAAGTTTGTTTAACACAACAATCTATTGTAAGGGTCAGAAACAAATGTAAACAATAATATTTGTCCCATTAGAAACCACAAAGGAAAAACGTAAACATATCTAGAGAGAGAAAATTTGATAGACATGTACAATAGCCCCTACTGACCAATGAAATGAGTTTCACTGTATTGTTGAGATATTAGTGCCTTCTGATATTTCCCACAAATATGAGCTCTGTGAATAAAGAATTGGCTTTCTGCATGAAGAAAATGGAGTCCCGTCTGATTTATTCCAACACACGTGAAGAATAGCCAACACACCAGTTATCACACTTGATCAACAGTCTGTACTAGAACACCCCAGGAGACATCCACACAGTTTGAAGACTGAGTTGATATACTCAGTGAAGGATGATTTTTCACATGTGTGTGTATTTGTAGGTGTGTTTCAAAGAATTTATACTCATAAGCTACTTTTTGCAATATTAGGTTTCATTCTTTAAGACTTTTATTTTACTTTAATTTAAATTAAAAATTGCAGAGAACAGGTATGATTTGTTTCATTTTGTTCCAGTCCTGCAGTTTGTATAATTGCCACACTTCCATTTTCGGATATGTCTTCTGATGTTGTTTGTGAATTGAAAGAGGGCACAATCTTATGACTGCTAGATATTTTTCTTGTTCAGTGTAACATATCCTTTCATAGCATATACTCTTGGTTTCCTTCTTCCCTTTAGCATCATTAACTGCAATTTTTTTACTGTGAGGAATAAACTGCCTAACAGCTCCTGTTCCTCACCTATCTACAGCAAGTGGATTTTTATTGCTCCTTTGTATTGACTACGTTACTACTGTTTTCCATTAAGGTGAAATTTCGCCATATTTCTACAAGTTCTTTCCTTAAGGTTACTGCTACAAATCTCTAATTCCTCCTAGTTCTCCTTTTTCTATGCTCTTTTCAGATGTATTTATCTTTTCCAAAGTTTCATGAGCATCTCATAAGAACAAGTTGTCTTGGTTTGCAATGCAAGATGTAACTAAAAGCATGTATTCTATTGCCATCTGTTGAAACAGGTTGGGAGGTGTTTTTGTTTATCTCTTCCAAGACCTATCCTCCCTCCAGGGGGATATCTTCTGTTAATGGGCCATTGACTCTCACTGCATGACTGATAAAATTACATCATTCCATTGTGAGATGCTCCATCCAGTGGGATCATTCCAAGCCTTCCAAGCATATATTCCCAGATAAAACCTGAGATTCAGAGCACCAGGACAGCCTGTTTCCACTGGATTCCCAGAGGAAGACTAGACCCATCTCACCACCACTGGACCCGCAGAGGAAAACTACACCCTTCTACAAGACCATCTTTGCCCCAAGAGAACCACATCTGTCACTCCAGGAGGACTTAATTGGACTGACCAATGGTGTCAGATCGTATTCTGACTCCGGCAGTGTTTTTTTCTCTTTTGTTTGCTTTTTTTGTACTACTATATTTTTATTTTTAATATTCCTAGTAAAGCACTGTTATTCCTATTCACATATCTTTGTCTGAAAGCCCTTTAATTTCAAAATTATAATAATTTGGAGAGAGGGGGTTTACATTGTCCATTCCAAGGGAAGGTCTGGCTTTCCCTGGCAGACACCTGTCTTTCCAAACCAAGACACAAGTACAGGGTACCTTTGATATGAAAGCCAATACCTCTCACATACTCTTCTACAGACCCTACAAATTAATCTTTCCTGACTTCCTTTCCACGATGCTTATTACTCTTGAACATAGCTCTTTCTTCACTGGTATCCCCTTTCTTCTACTACCTTAAAAGCCTTTGCCTTGGCCAAAGTAGAATAAGGTCTACTAATCTATCATTTAGTAGACCTTATTCCTGATTTTTAAGGCAATGGAGAATGAATGCTATTTTTTTCTGGTTTGGTACAGTTCCTCAAGCATCACCCATCTTTGATTCTTATAGTGTATTCAATTGTAGTGGGTAAAAACCAGTATGCACTAAGGTTTTCAGTTTGTCTGCAAACTGAGATGAACAAATATTGTTACACCAATGAGAGAAGGACAAGCAGATGCAGGGAGAGAGGCTGAAACTGAGTGTAGCTATATACGGCATAAACTCAATATAATATGAAGTACAGAACAATCATCATAATTATTAATTGCATAATTATTATTGGTTTAGTTTGTGTAAGTGTATTTCCAGTCACTGAAATCATAAGGTGTGGATCCTGATTTTTGCTATAGTGTAAAGAATACACTCAATCAATATAGGGCTCTGACTGGAGATCCACTGTTGTTTAAATAAAATCAGAACATCCTAATGGCTATAGGTGTATAAACAGCAAGCATGCCATTGCAAAGAGACTTAAGCTTAACTAAGTAGCTTTCTGCTGTTCTGTGAGCACAAGTTGTTGGACTTTCCGCTGAGCAGAATGACAATCTGAGACAGCCCATTTAATCACAATGACATTAAATGCACTTTGTATCAATTTCCACTAAGCTTGCTTTGTTCTGTTCATTCTTGCCCTGCAGAGTTGAGCTCAGAAGCTAAGCAGCAATATTTTACAATATGGTCAAGTAACCTGTCAAATCTTCCTAAAGTTACTTTTGCTTTGACCTTTCCTATCAGTCCCAGCTCTTGATGGCATCATTGCCTGCATTTCACTGGCCCTTTGCTCTTTTTATTCTAAACTGAACTTCTAAATTTTAATATTGCAAGCAAAATATTCTATCTGTCCTCTCAGTTTAGAAAAAATGATTTAAACACACATAAAACTTTGTCAAAGTCAGGTGAATGGGTAGTTACATGGTATGTCTCATGGTTTTAAGGTTCAGGTTTTTAGGCATTCAGTCAGATACAGTAGGTTATGCCTTGTGGAATCTGGATGAAAAAAACTAACAGTCTGGCTTTCCAAAAAAAGTAGAGACAGAATTTATTGTTAGAGTAAATCAATACCAATAACCATATGAATAAAGAAAACAAATACTAATAAAGAAAAACAAGAGATGGAATAAAGAATCCTGTTGGTCTTGGAAAGCACAAGAAATGGCTTAGATCATATTTAATTTGGTTATGAACTCTCTCTTGAGTCATGTGTAGGAAAGAAGGCATCAGAAGGACTATTTTTGAAGAAGAGTTTTTCACTGATGGAATTTTTCTTCCTCATTTTGGGATTGTTAGATAAAATTACCAGGGAAACAATCAGATTGCAGTCCCTTTTTCAATTGCTCCACAAACTGAATTTACCTAGTCAGAAGAAGCAGCTTACGTCTCTTCTCTTTATCCATTCCTGTTCATATCATGGAAAGGTGTAAGGCTGGATTAAACAAGAATTGTACCCCCCACTTCAAACTATTTCCTAGAAGGGTGGGATTTAGCCCTGCTCATAGAGGATATCATGCTCCTGTCTTGCTGGATTCCCAGTATAGCTCCTAGAAATTAATTTCACAGCTACCAGCAGTGGCTCTGCTCAGCTACTCACCTCGCGAGAGACTTCTCTGAGTACCCAGAGCAGCTCCTGCAGACAACACTAGAAATTAGTAGAGTCAGAGATAGATCCTAGCCTCTGGAAATGTTTGAATGTTGTGATGGTTTTGTGGCACATGGTGTGGAGTCCCTTCCCATTTTTGCCCAAACATGAGACACTTACAAAGTCAGATGTGTGATGTGGTTTCACTGGAGCCTGCATTGCAAGGATGCCTGGGTTTAGGATGTGGTTTCTAATATGAAAACAAATTAATTAAATTCTGCTATTCTGTTGCTCCACAGACCTGGTACCCAGCACAATATAGGTGACAAGCATGCTTCTCTAGAATTAGTGATGTTAATTTTTGGCTTGGAAATATAGTGTGATGAAATTGATTCTTCCACTGTGTTCTGTGGTTATTGGGGGAAGCTGCTATCATTTATCCCTTCCCCAGGCTCAAGCACTTTAAAAACAGCACAGGTGTTAAGAAGTTTGTTTGTTGTTTGGTTGGTGATGCCAACACCACTGTTCTTGCTGTATGAAGAACTTGCCAGTGCAAATCTGGTCACTTAGTTCCTCCTCAGAGTTCCCCATTCTCTGCCTCCACCCATCCCATCTTCTCCTCCATATCTTTCTCCACATATTTTGGTGATGACACTAGGCAGGACTGACCAATCAGTCCTTGCCACTCCTACAGAAACCTTGCCCAAAATGATTCAGTAGAATTTTGTATGGTTATACTAAATGTGAACTATTAACATCATCGCTTTTTTTATTTTACATTGCATTCTTCAAGCTGAAGATTTTTAACATCAGGAAAGAAGAGAAAATTCCTTTTTTCCCCCCAACAATAGGAAAGAATTTACCTCCAGGCTGTGTCCCAAGGCCTCTCACTACTCTCTTTCTTTAGCCTGCAATTACAATTCTCCTCTTTCTGCTTGAACACATATTAACTACAGCATCCAGGAGAGAACATTTCTATAATCATTCTGTGATTACCACACAGAATTATTTGGGAAAGAACATAATTATCCATCAGATTGAAAAGATTGATTTAGCAGCCCCCACCCAAAGCTCACACATTAATTTGGCAGGACTTCTTCCCAAAAATATTTCTATGCTTGCAGGGTGCCCCAATGGTCAGAGTGCTTGTTCAGTCTAGGCATTCATATCTCAAGCTAAAATAGATTGAAGAAAGTTTTTTAAATCAGTGTACAATTCATAAAATATATCAGTTGCTTCTCATGCCATGGCAACTCTCTTGGTTGCACTCATGATTTATTTCAGCAGCTGAACTCATGGATAGCTCTGCTTAAACAGTTTAAGGTGCAACACATAGGTTGTCAACTGCCCTGCGAGGTAGTGTGCTGTTAACATTTAATGTTTGGTCTTATCTTTTTCCTTTTGCTTCTTTTTTTTCCTTAGTAGATAAGTTTCTTACTCTTTCTTTCCCAGATTCTTTACTTAGATGCAGTCCTCAGAGTCTGACAATCTGTTGAGAATTTCCGGAAATATTTATGGTGAGGATGGCAGTAGAAAACTGTTCAAGTTCATGATCATTTTTTCCAGGAACTGATTGTCTGGGTTTCTCTCATCCATGTCAAAGCTAGATTCAATTTTAAAAGTTGTTAGCTAAAACACTATGTACAACACTATGGCTAAAAATAATTCTTCCAACAAGTGTCTTGGGAAAATGTACACCCCATGTTCAACAGCTGCTTTATTTAACACAGTTTATTTTCCATTAGAATTCCTGCCTCATACTACCCTTACTTTTTATCTTACAGGTTTGCATGTGTACATGTTCCCTCTGTGATGTAGGTGAATGTCTTCTTTAAAGATAAGGCTGTTTCTTTTTCTTTTCCTCTTCTTATCAATAAACACTGAAATCCTGAGTTTTTGTCCAGCTTTGAAATTGATGATGTCATGCCAAGTTCAAACTGAGCAATATGTGTGAGCATGTGATACTTTTAAGCACGATTTGCCAAGTCATGACCATCAAAGCTGTGTTTTAGAGACTTAATATTGAAATCTTGCCAAAGAAAACAACTTCATGAGCTTTTATTATTGTCTGTTCCCAAAGGAGGAATGATGATTCCATGGATCTTACCTCTAAGCTCTTCTAATCATCTTTACTTTGCTCCTTGCTGCTACAGGCCTTACACTGTGAAAACAGATGGAGCAGAGTTGGCATCTGCTTTTCAGATATAGAGCAGATCAGACTAATCTATTCTTTTTCAAAGAAGGATTCTCTTTAAAATACAGAAGTCTGGTACATGGAACAGCTCTGGTGATTCATTAGCTTTTTTTTTTTACACTTCACCACAAAATGCAATATTTTTTCTGAACATCATGTAGAAAACAGGCATATTTCTGTCTCACTCCTGCGTAGCAACAGAATTCTGCATTATATATGACCCTCATTTCCACCCTGCCTACATAACTCATATACTTTCAAAATTCACAGAACTACATAGAATTCAATTATTTAAACATGTGGTTGTTACATGAAAATGAACAAAATCTGATCACAACAAGAAAGTACACAAATTTTTACACCTTCTTCCCACCAATATCTAAAATGATCCTAACATAATACATGCATTTTTAGTGAAATGTCTGAAACGCAAGGAGCTTCTAACAAAAGGCAATGAGGTGAAGAATCTGGGCACTTAGTCCTATGGCAGTCTTGTTGCATGGTGGAAACCTGGGCACTGGGACTCCTGTAGAGCCTACCTGTTATGAAGCCAGGACCTCAATCAGTCACTGAAGGCCTCCTCTGAGGGTTGGCTCCTGAGTATGAAGTTCTTCTGTCAGGGTGAAAGAGTAGAGGAGGCCATGGATGAAACAAAGACTTTATAGCTCAGTCTCACATCACTGTTTTCTTCCAGAAAAAAACTTGTGTTTTTTTTCAAATTACTCTTCTGCCTAGATGTTTTCCTTCAGAGAACATTTCAAATTTTCTACTCTGTGGTCCAAAGCATAGTGCCTTTCCAGGGTGTTGAAGTTTTAGAATGGAAAAAAAGATTTTGGAATAGTGATGCATTAACTATTGCCTTTGTAATAGTTTTGGCTGGAAAGCCAGGGAGTGGAGGTACCTAGATCAAGTCTGAGGGGCAAAGAAAAAGCAAGGAAGACAAGAAATTAATGGCATTGGTGCTGTGCAAACCTGTGAATACATGAAGTGTTTATTCTTTTGGTCTATCAAATCAACACCATCCTTGTGTATTTAGTTCAAATCAGCTCCATGGCCACCCTTCTTCTTCAGATAATATATAGGAACTGCACAAAATGTTCAAATTCAGTGCTAAACAGAGAAGACAGTTCATAGCCAACAACGTGGGGATGATAAATACACAAGGAATTACAGCTACATTCCTTGGTGTGGTTTTCAGGTAGGTATGTAGTCACTCTGCCCACTTTGAGGGGCCTAGATTCAAGCTGCCTCCCATCTGAGAGACACATTGCTGAACCCTGACACTGAGTCTCATCCCTCACTTCCTCTCTGATTGTACAAGACTAATGCTGGTCCTCAGATTTCCAATCACAAAGTACAGCTTAAGCCTCCTTGTCTGTCTTCAGACCCTTCCCTTTCTCATGAATGTATTCTGCAAAAGAACCTGCCATTCTTCCTGCTGATGACATTGTCATTGCTCTGTGCTTTTTTACTCCTTCTAGAAACCTGCATTATCTGCAATGCAGTCCATTCCACTGGAACCAGCTGCTCCTTGCAAATGGATGAAGCAAAGATTTATTATCATGAGAACACAAATTAGTAAATGGACTAATGGAAACCATTAATGTCCTCCTCTCAACAATCAGATGAATAGTAGATCAATGCAGTATATTAATATATTGGAAGTGATTTAAGATGACAAAAACATTAAGTCTTGAGTATTAGATGAAAGCAGGCAAGACAAGGACAACACTCTAACACTCTACTGCACTAATAAAAAAACCCCACTGTATTTTAAGACATATTTCCTGTCCAGCATTTGATATCTTTAAAGAGATAATGTTAAAAAACTGTTCTGTATCCTTCCATAATATCATCTAACTTTGATATGAAACAGTCTGTCTCCTTAAAAAGCAGACCTTATTGCCAGTAACAATGAATAAATTAGTCGTATTCTACAGGTAAAATAATAATAGTCATAGTTTGCAGGCAATAACTGTTACTTTTTTAATATCAATGACTCTTTCATTTGCAGCTTGTGAAAAATACTGTAAAAAGAAATTACTAAATATGATTGATATAACAGTTACAGTACCCACACATATTCTACATAAACCTCAAAGGAAATCCTTGAAGAAGGAAAGAAAAAAATTTAAGGGAGAAAACCTGTGCAAGTACTTTTTATTAATCTGGCATCATGCATAAAAGTAATATAATGTCTGTAAGTGAATGATTCTTGAGCTTTAGGGAATAACTGAATTTTTTATGTAGTCACATTTCTTGGAAAATATTAGAAGTATTAGGATTCAAGAAATTTTCCTTCTCAGCTAAAACTTTGTGAAAGTCAATCCATTCCCATTTTCAGAACTAAATCAAAATTCCTCAATAAATTCCTGTAGAATTGCTTTGTATTGTTACTTATGGGAGCATTTATGAAGGCCTGATGATGATTTGAACTACCACAAATCCCATAAATGTGAGGTCAGAAAGGTTACACCATGGCACTTCAGTGAAGAAATGAAAACAAACCATAAATTATCTCCACCAGAAGGACAGTGTGTTCAACCAGATGTCACAGGCTTTGCCTTTCAATTGCTCACTGCTCTCCAACACCCTATCATGTTGCTTGGTTTTAATCATGTGTAAAAGGTCAGTATGATCAGGAGAATTCAGGACTCACATGTACATACTTAGCATGCCAAGATATTACTAGATAACTGGCGGAATACAGTAAAATATGCTGCTGGCTTAATTTTTTTTCAATTACTTTTTTCAACTAGTAGAGAAAAATATGGAAAAAATATCTATGGTTCACTTAATTTGGAATGAGGTTGTTGACAAAGAGCAGCCAAAATAATCTTGTCTGCTACTCTTCTTAGTGCATTCAGAAAAAAAAATGAAGCTAGCAAATTTTAGAAACTGTTTCTTATTATTTCTGGAGTTTATTAAAAAAACACAATGGGGTGGACCCTGTCTAAAGAAGTCAATGTCACACCATTATGATGGGTACTAATTTATTTCATAGTAAGGTTGGATGCTGTAAGTGCCTTCATTGCTGTTAAATCATACTTCAGTACAGCTAAGTCTGCCGTTAAAATCATGTATTACTGACAGAGGCAATATTTATTTAATTTAGTTTTATGGCATGTATTTTAAGCAGGAAAAGAAGAAATACAGTCTGACCTTCTCCATGGCCAGGAAGTTTATTAGCATTGTCAAAGAGAGTCAGAATCAAACTGTACCCATTAACACCAAACCCACTGGTACTATGGGATGTTCTATACTAAGAGACGATAGACAAAGAACAGAAAAGACATGGAACTCTTCTGGTCCATGGAAAGAGTAATGATATCAAGAAGAGAGAGAACTCAAAAGGTGCAGTAGAGATTCTGGTATATGTGGGTCATGCCCTATTGAGGAACACAATTCTGGTTCAAGGAGGATGAAGTTTGGAAGAAGAAAGAAAATACTCCAAAGATGTAAGAAAATATGTAGTGAGAATGACAGGAGATAAGGTGTACTGAATGTCTCAAGAAGCTAAAATATTTTCATCTCTGGGTCTTTGGTTCAAATCCAAACTAAGGCAGTTGTGACCAAAAATATATATTGCCATCAGTTGCTGGCTTCTACAAATTGGGAATGTGGCCGATGTCAAGATGCTGTCAGAGAGGTACTGCTGCATCCGTCATTAATCAGTCCATGCTTGCATGCTGCATTACAAAGGAATGTAAGACCCAAATGATTTGAGCAAAGAAAAAGCTTTTTAGAGCTGAGAATGGTTTCTCTTGTGGAGTGGGATATCCCATCTGAGCAGGATTGCTAAAATTTGCAGTGCTGCCTGTGCATGTTACTCCCTGAGCAGATGATTTCCAAGGCCGTCAGAACGCCAGCTTCTCCAATGGTTAAAAAAAGACAATGAATCACTGAATATAATCTCAGAGGAACAGCGAGATGAAGTTACATTGGAAATGAAACGAGCACAGACCCGTTGGTCTGACAGCAAAGAAAAAAAAGGCACTGGACTGCTCATGCATGCTGGAGAACATACAGAATGTGAAGCTCTGTGCTATAAAGTGAATCTGTGACAGTTACATGTGATCATAAGGCAACACTGACTTCTCGACTTCAGATCCAGATGTCTGAGTGTTTTATGTATATTTTCTCCCTTTTAAAAAATGTCACTATTGGTTAATTTCAAAAAATAAAGCAAGATTATCCAGTCCTGACCTGAATGTTGCAGGCAAAAATAAGAGAGAAAGGATTATTACTGGACGTAATGAGATCCAGGAGGAAAAATCTATGGACCACAGCCAATAACTCTCATAGAAGAGCCAATTTAAAACCTGGAGGTTAAAAAGGACCAGCCTACTAGCAATTCAGTCAGGATTTAAGTTACAGTCATGCAAGTTCTGGGCTTTAACTGTCAAAAAAAGGCTTGTTGATGCAGGTTAGAGGAAGTGAAATAAGAATGTTGATTGTGTTTCACATCTTTACTTAGACATGTGAGGACAGATTTGTAAAGGTATGTAGGTACCTGAGTAATCTGATAAGGGCCTCCTTTCTGAAAACACAAAACCCCACAGAAATTAATTAGATGTTGACACTCAATTAAGATTTTTTAAATTTTACTAGAGATAGGTAAATACTAAATATTTCCAAGGAGCTGGGACTACGTGTCTATCAGCATCTGTGGCCACCTAAACATCTTGCAAAACCTGGCCTCCACTGGATAATTTCTGCTTGCGCATACCAATTTGCAGACTCAGTTCCTGCTCATATCTCTGGAATTTGCTTTCTGGGAGCAAAGAGCTCCACATCATTGTTTTCTCCATTTGCATTGTACTGGAACTAATTTCCCTCTCTGAATTATTTCTCTATCTGCTTTCCCTCTTCTGTGTGTACACCTCTGTACAGTCCATGGGGGTGTGAGAAGAGCAGAGTACAGTGCTGGTGGCTGGCAGTACCTTGCCCACAGAAGAGGACATGGCTTGCTCTTATATGCCAAGCTGCATTATGTTCTCAGGAGCAGCAGAGTGCTGCTCTCTCATCTTGGGAGAAGGGACAGGCAGGGTCCTAGCAGAGTTTGCCTGTTTCCTGGGCTGGGCACCAGAAGCTTTGTGCTAGAGGGAGACAGAAGAGGTGAGTTTCTCTCCACTTCTTCAAGTGCTTCCATGGTAAAGGAGAACTTGCATCCTAGCATTAAATACCTGAGCACCTTTTCTCTAAAACTGTGAACTAGGGATCACAAAACAAGAACAAAGCAATGTGGGGCACTTAATCCAAATGAATGGCACAGTCTCACCAGTTACAGTTGCAGATGACTTGGCACAAAAATAAGGGGTTTTATGTTAATATAATAAGGGATTCTTCAGTTATATTTCTGTGATTTACACTATCAAAATACCAACAAAATATCTTGTTCCTTTGATGTATACTGTGTTTCTGAGGTTTATGATGCTCATTAAAAATAAGAAAAAGACGGCCAAATTAAACTCATCATTAGCTCCATATTTTTTCTCATAGATGTTTTTCTGTGTGTTTAGGCATATAAAATTGCATGCTTATACCATGTGTATATGTCTGTGCCTTTTATATACTAGCAGACATAACTGTAATTCACTAAGTGCTACTTAGGTGTGTAAGCTATTTGCCTTCTAGAAATTACTAGCTGGGTAAAAACCTGTCAAGAGTTACTAGGTATGAAGTCAGGCCTTCTGAAAATGCTGTAGATGGAGAACCATAATATTTTCATGTTTATGCTCAGTCTTTACCTTATGAGCTGATGTTAACTTCCTCTGGCTTCTGCAAGCTGAACACCTTTGGGTAAACTGAATGATCCATTTGCCCATAGCTCCATCAGGCACTGCAGAAGATCCATCTAACACATTCTGAACATTTCATGTCCCTCTCTGTGCATCTTACAGTTTGAAAGCTAAGGCTAAGCCTTTCAATACTACAGGCAAATCACCAAATTACACCATGATCTAGTTGAGGTGTTAGGGCTGGGTTGGACTCCATGATCTTGAAGGTCTCTTCCAACCTACACATTCTGTGATTCTGTGATTCTGTGAAATATCTGTTCTCCCCACAGGCACCCAGATAAAAATAGTCATGGATTGCTTTGTTGATCCTGCTGTTTGGCTGCCATGGAGATAACACAGTTTCTGCAGATTCAGAAGTGATTTTGTTCTAAGTTGTGTTTAAACATAGGAGGTATTTTTTTGTTTGAGAAGAACAATTAAAAGAGAAGTTGGAATACAAATTAAGATAGTTTGAAAACCGTGATGTCAACCTATATAGAGACACAATGCCTTAGGGAGTTGGAGACAAGCACCTGGAGGAACCAGTTGCTCACTCAGCTTTAAGTCAAGACACTGGCTTTTTGCATTACCTTGGAAGTCCCTAGCAAGATTCTTCCACGTAAAAATTCAGCCTGCCTCACTGAATACAGCTGAAGCTTTATTTTGCAGTTTTTCCTCTGCCACTGGACAGGCCCTGTAAAGTGCAGGCTGCTCATTCACTGAGGTAGGGTATTTCTGCTCTGTTGCATTAGACCACTTACTAGGCCAGTTGGCTTATGATTCTTGCAAATTGCAGAGTTTACTACTAACAATTGAAAAGACTATCAGAAAAAAAATTGAAACCCGCTTTCTTGCCCTAGCCTTTTGTCATAGATCCCACCAGGTATTAAAAATACCCTAAAATCAACCAGCTCCTAATCTAGCTAAGGCCCTTGAGTACTAATTCTTTTAAGAATGAATGTTTTTAAAAGCTTTGTCTGTATCAGCTATAACTGACTAAGGCTTGAGAGAAAAATAGGCAGACATTGATTTACACTGAAATCATAATTTCTTCCAATATGTGAAAGAGATGCTGAGATATCATCCAGCTGATTTCTTACCTGCCAAATATAACATAGTAATATATTTTTAAGTACAGTTTGGATGCAAAACCTGAGATTTATTAAGTTGAACAACTGAGCTCATTTTGTGGATCTGTGGAAAGCCCTATTCCTCTAGTTCTGAATCTGCTCACCAGGAGGCACTTTGTGGCTTTGTCTTACCTGCAAGTCTCAAAATGAGAGTTTTTTGGTGCATGCTGGTTCAGTACAGCTGGCACACAACAGATGGCATGAGGGAGTCCCTAGTCAGAGGACGCATATGTCATCATCTCCAAAGTCAAATCCGTGTTGTTTTAAACCAGGGAGTTGCCAGGCACAGCCTATGAGCATGTCTGCGAGGTCCAAGAGAAACTAGAGTACAGCTACTGACTAACTTTGCCTTTTTCCTGTGGCCTGAGGGATGCTGTAGTTTAACCAGCTGCGCTGACTCATTAGAGGTTTACTTTCAATTCTGCCATTGTTCACTGCAGCTAAAAGTATCAAAAACTAAGTACTGAGGGACAGCACAGCAGGCAACTTTTAGCTCTTGGCTGTTTTACAACATCTAGGAGCAAACCTCTGCAGGAAGCTAAAGGGTGGGAATTAAATTTGGAACATACCTTGCAGAAAAGGTAATTTGACTTGCTTGCAAAGAAGTACCTAAATACAGGCATTTCCTGTTCAAAAAAACCCAAAGACATTCAAAATTTACACAGAAACCCAGGTGACTGCATGTAACCATGAAGCAGGTGCTAGTTTTAACTAAACCTCAGGGCTTGTTTAATTGAAACACATCTGGTCTTTAAAAGTCAGCCCAGGTGTTTGTATTTTAATTGCACAAATCTATCCTGCTGCCCCATGTTATACCCCGGAAAAGTCAGAAGTCAACTCTGAGATAGCTGTGCTATTAATACAGGTGTTGCTCTTGATCACATGTGAGTCATGAAATAACAAGTTCAGAACTATATCGTTGCCTCTGTTTACTCTTGTGGTTCTTTGTCATATTTAATTTCAGAAAGATACTCTTGTTAATTAATTTTCTACAGTTTTTTTTAGTTCCTTTGACTTTATAGTGAGGCAATATCTGCTGTGATCATAATTTCATTCTCTGTCTTGGCAAAATGAGTGTAACTGATTTTTAGAGAGTTTGTGAAAATTATTTGGCTATGTTTTGATCACTTTGTGGATTAAGCTGGGAAATATGAGAGAGGAAAAAAACATCTTTAAATGAAAACTTTTTTGATAGCATATTGGGAAATCATAGAAGTGAAGAGTCATGATTTATTTGCTGAAGATAATTAAGCAGTCCTAAAAATAATGAAAGACAGATACATTAAATAAAATTCAGTGATGAGCAGTGAAACTGATATTTGAAATAAAATTCTTTGGATTAAGATAAAAATATTCACTAAACCTATTTGAACCATTACTAGGTACTTGCGAAGGAAAAGTGTCTGTCTAGAGAATCATTTGGAGAAGTACAAAGCAGGTAGTTGTAGGGAACAGAGGAGCTCAAAGAATTGAAAGCTGGAAATAAAAGGAAAATTTGTAGCTGTTTGATTCAGAAGGATACCTGCATGCTGCCAAAGACCTTAACTTAAAAACCTAGCATAATATTAAAAAAACCCCAACTAGTTTATAGATCAAAAACTGCCACAACGGTGAGGTATGGATTTTCTGTGGATGCTTTAGTAAGGTGACTAGGGAGTGTGGAATTTTAAATTATCTATAAAGTTATTGATGTTAGGCTGCACTTTGCGTGTTTGAAATGTTTTGGGTTTATTTTGCTTCCAAGGTTTTGTTTGTCGGGGAGGAGGGGAATTATAGGATATTTTTTTCTTTAACTTTCAGCTCCTGAGCTGGCCTTCTGATTGCAACATATTTCTTGTAGTATCCTGTGCAGGTGGCATACTTGGAATTGAGCCGATTTAATAACTGAGGGATTTAAATCAGATTTAGAGATAAAAATAAGGATAAATTAAGTTAGGTATATTTCCTTCCTGCCTTTATCTGTGTAACACTTCACTGTAGAAAAAATTATGGAGGAATGAGACATTTTCAGACAAGAGTAAAGCATCCAAGAGATAGAAGTGAAGAGGGAATATATGTTTAAAAAAACCTAACTTTTAAAAAATGTATTTTCTTTTCAAAACTGTCCTCTACTGAGAAGGAAGGCCAGGTGAAGTAAAGGTTTCCTATTGAATTTAGAGGTGGCATTGAATTTAGAGAATCATCCTGGAACAGTAAAAAATGCTTCTCACCAGAGTGTAAAGCACTAAATGCCGAATGAAACTAAGAGAGATCTGACAAAATCAGATTATGTTCAAAGACAAATAAATATATTTTATGGCTGCAACAAGACAGGGATAGGATGAGGAGCTAATCTTATAGGAGAAGTTTCATGCACCTGGAGAATGCCTGACAGGCACAGAGCAAAAAAAAGGACTGTTTTAACCATGGGGACCTCATTGTGAGGCTTTGAAAGTACGGCGGGCTTTATGAGAAGGATGTAAGCTGAAGTCAGAACCAAATTTAGAACCAAGTTTAGGTTATTCAGCACAGTTATCATCCCAGCAACAAATGTGAGAACCGAGCAAACACAAATATAATGGAAGGTATTTAAATTTGGATGGGTCTGAAAACAAAAGCTTGATGAGGTTCATAAATGTCAAATGAACAGATGGAGCTGAGAATGAAACCAGCAGGGAGATAAGGCAGAGATTGCCATGTGCAGGGGTGGAAAACAGGAAACTCCAGTCGGTGGGTTACAGGGTGAGGATGAGGGATGAGGGACTGCCAAGATAAGAGCTGAGACAAAGGCAGTCCTCAGGCTGCAAGGAAGAGCAGAGGTCAGCACAGTCAATTATAGGAAGAAAGACCCCTGCTTGCAAATGCTGGGACCAGACAGACGGGTAAGGAGTGGGGTGTGCACGGGATCCAGCTCAGAGCCAGAGCACAGGTAGGTTTCCCTGAAGATCCCCTTGGTGGTTTGTGTGTGGGACCATGTCCGTGCATCCCCAGGTTTTATCACCAGCCTGGGGAGGCTCATATGTCCCTGACAAGATGCTCCTGCCTTACACACAACTGTTGCTGTGGGGTAGATTTATAAATGGCTGTGCTGCCAGAGCTCCTGGAAAGTAAGAACACTTGCTGGGCTGTGCTTGCATTCAGGGTCTTGTGCAACACAGCTGTGCCCTGCTCCCCAGAGCCACATAGTGCCAGAAGCTGGATAGTAAACAAACTTACATATGTTTGTCCTCGTGAAATGAGGGTTGGTTTCTTTGTTTTTTGTTTGGGTTTTTGTTTGTTCGTTTGTTTGTTTGGGGGGATGGGTGGTTGTTTTTATTTGTTTAGGATTTTTGTGGGGTTTTTTTAAGAGGAAAAAAAAGAAAAGAGAAAAGAGAAAAAAGAAAAAAAGAATAAAGAAAAAAGAAAAAAAGAAAATAGAAAAAAAGAAAAAGCAAGAAAAAAAGAAGTAGCAACTTCTTTTCCTTTCAAGCCTTGTCTCCCTAATACCATGACCCTTATGAGGATCTCTTGATCTCTTGAGATTCAGCTTTAGCTTTGTACTGTCTACCAGAAAAATTTAGCCTAATGAGGGCATATGCAATGCAGCGAGCTGCTGGTATAGAATCCTCCCAGGGAAATGACATCTTCACTGTAAGGCTACCTCATAGTCCTAATGAGCAGTCTGGTCTACCTTGATGATTTTTTCCAGTAACTCCTGTACAACAGAAGCATGCTACAGTCACAGATGACTATTGAGAGTGGACACCTGTAATTTTCCTTCATGTAGATTACAGCAGGTTTCAATGGGATGTTTAGTGGCTCTCAAAACTAGGCTGAGTGCACAAGTATATATTGTCTTCTCTCACAGCATCAAACAGCAAGGTTTTGTCTATGTGTTTATTTACTTTACAAGCAGACATACAATTTGTAGGTCATCTTTATTGGCTGGTTGGTTGATTTATAATCTGATTGATCATAGCACAAAAAGAAATAGATGAGACTACTGTTCCAAACCTTCACCTTTAGAAAAGCCCTGCAAAATTTAAATTAATTTATTCATATCAATTTTTTACTTTATTCTTTTTTTTATTTTATTACAGCCACATTGCTTGAAAATAATTTGGCCATAGAATAAGATGGTCCTTTATGTCTTTAGATTGAAGTACCAAGTTGAAGTACATTGACTATGAGCATAGTGGTTTGTTGTCTTTGGACACTATCTAGGAAAGAGTACTTAATTCTCAAGCAGCTTGTAAACTTTACTGTTATGCTTTCTGTGTCTTGGAGAATGGGATATGATTTTATGTGCCTCAAAACTCAGCAGGTAAGGAATTAAGATATCATGCTGATGAATGCTGTTCCTTCATACAGTTATGATACTAAGGCCTGGTACTCAAAGCCATTTATTTTATTCTCTTTTCCCTTTTTTATAAATGTGGAATTGCAATTCTGACAAAGCACCTCTCTTTTAAATCACACACACAGGAAAGTAAGGAAAGTACAGGAAAGTATGACAGAAATAAAAAATGTGCTGAATAACTCCAAACACTTTTGTCTTTAACTACTTCTGACACAGACATGTTTCTTTTAAGTAGTGTATTAAGGCTTCTGTGACATTCTAGAAAATCACTGTATATTGTGAAGAAAAATGAAGTAAAAAAATTGTTCTATAAAGAGTAAATTTTTTTTGCATACAGATAAAAGCATATGTAGATGAAGGCTGTTCCAGAGTTTCTGTTTCACTATAAATGGTTCTAGTCCAATATTTCACAATCCTTACACTCATTTAAATCTGAATTAAAATTCAAATTAGGATTAACCACCCATTGAGTCTGGCATGACATTAGAAGTAGTCACTAACTTTTTTCCTACACGTTATTAGCAGAGGAAATTTAGGTTAAAGAGTTTCATTACAAAAATATAATTTTTAATTCTCGACTGCCTGCTTTTTTTTGCTTTCTTCTCAATGACTGAAGTTTTCACACACTGCTGTAGCCCAGGGTGATCTTTATTCAGTAAATATTTTAAATCATGAGTAACAGACATACTGATGAGCAAGTGAAGAAGTGACACAGCAGGACAAATAAATTAGTTGGGTTTGCTGAACTGAAGTCTAGCACTGGGAGAGAAAAAGAAGCAATTTCTTGTCTATCAGTCTTTCACCTTTAATCACTCAGTCAAAAATTGTTAAAATTGGACAAAGGCAACAAATATTCACTGATGTTTAAAATGTTTTTCTTCACATTTAAGAGGACCTTTTCTTTCAGTTATTTTGATTGGTATTTTGAATGGTTGTAGCAAAGGAATAAAGAAAAGATTAAAGTTTGAATTATCAAACCCAGAATTTAATGGACTGAATAGTGGTTTTTCTTTCATTCAAAGTTTCGGATGTTAATGCGTTAATGGATGGCTGAGTCTTGCTTCAGTCAACATTAAATACAGCTACATAAAATTACTGTTATTAAGCTTCAGAAGGAATTTAGCCAGGTTAATTTATCTTCATACATGGGTATCTACACATAGAATATTAATAATGAGATTATAAAAGTAATTTCTCATATATATAGATGTCTTCAGTAGAGTTTGGTGCTGTAGCTGCAAAATATTTTAACATAGCCTGAAAATGTTATGAGATGGTCTGACAAACTTCTTTATTTAAGCAATCTTTGATTTATATTCAATAAAATCCCACTTTTTTTAATAAAGAAGAATTTTACCTTTGAGACAAGTGCAGTATATTATTCCCCCCAAACTGAAAGGAAACCATGGCACTACTCTGTGTTAGTGAATGAACTGTTCATCTTAATCTGGGTGGTTAAGAAGAAAGCACTGATGAGGGTGTTGGCCTCCTGAAACGTGATTTCAGACTGCATCAGAGGGTGCATGGATGTGTAAGTATAGGCCAGGCAATAACTCAATACTAAGATAAGATGGAGATATTGGGATGATTAAAACAGAACTTTGAAAAAGATTTACAATTCAGTTTCTATTGTATTACCCATAACTTTCAACAGAATTGTGTTATCATACTACATAGTTTCTTAGCTGGATGTAAAAAAGTGCATTTCTTTTGAGTTTTATGCACAACTGAAATCCCTAACTAGGAGCTTGGTCAATCAGCAAGGAGTTTCCTCCCTTTGTAGTAACAGAGCTGCATTTATAAAACTGTTTCCTCCTTTCTACTAACTAGGTTTTTCATTTGTTTTTAATTCCTTAACAGCTAATTCCCAGTGAGGGCATACATAATGTAGATACAGAGGATATGAGTATGAATTGTATAAACTGTGACTGGCATCACTGAAACTGTGCAGATGGAGACTAAGTTTTGCAGGAGTGGAGTTGTAAGTTATATCACTAGTTATCACTGGGCATTCTCAAGTGAAGATTTTGTGACCACATCCTCCTTTCCACCATTTTTTTTTTCTGAGGCATCATGGTATAAGAAAAATAATATCACATCTCATTGGGAAAACTAGTTTCAGAGAATAATTCTTTCAATAGCTAATTATTTAATTTATAATTATTTAATTATAAACTATTCATCTTTCAAGTTACCTAGTGTCCCAACTTTGAATTTCTTGTCTGAATGCTTAATTTGCAAAGATATAATGTTCATAGAATCCTAGAATCATAAACTGTTCTCTGATTTAAAACTAAACAAAACAAATACCCTACCAAAACTTTTTTCCCTAATTTTCTGTTGGCCAGACTGCTACATTTCTATAGAATTACATCTAGTCCAGAGAACAAACTATGCAACAGAACTTTTTTCCAAGCATTTATAGCTTCTATTGTCTTTGGATGAAATTTTCTCTTGTGCAATGAGCCCATTTGGGACCTTACCTTGAACATTATATTTCTCAGGTGAGTGATCAAACAGCACAACAGTCTTCAACAGCATCCTGCTAATTCTCAAATTGTCCTAAAGAGTTCTTGTTCACACAGAGAAATGAAGCTTCAATAATCATCATTTGAGAAGCGAGAGCTTTAACTCCTGCTTCAAGAATGAGTGGTATGTCATCATGAGAGGTAAGGCCAACATTCCTCTCCAATATCCATGGGCATTTCACATAAATATGTTTTCAACTTTACCTTGTTTCCATTTTCACTCATTGCTCATATTTTACCTCAGATTAGTGCTGGAAGCTGCACATTATAAGTCAATATCTCCAGGTAACCAAAAAGACTGAACTTGTAAATGTGAAATCTTTTCTGTGATGGTTGAACACAGATGCTCATTGTTACATAACATACTCATCATGGATCACGTAGCATAGCATGGAGGCCTTAGATGCAAGAATGAACAGTAGATATGAGTATAGAAATATGTAGCCCTTCATCAAAGTGCAAGACTTGCTTTGAGAAGTATCACAATATCATAGAATAGTTGGTGTTGGAAGGGACCTCTGGAGATCATCTAGTCCAACCCCACTGTTACAGGAGATTCCCTCAAGGCAGTGTTGTTCAATGGCCACCAGCAGGGGTACTGGCTTCCAGGTGAGATGTTCCTTTCCATTATCCATCCAAAGCTGAGCTAGACACTAGCACACTTACAGCATGACTTGCAAGGCAGCTGAAAGTGGGTCATGACATTGCACTGTGAATAGGATCTGTGGTCTTGCTAGAAACCATTCAGACACATAGGCTCAAGATTGTGACACCTGGCAAGCCTTAATCTTCCACCATCCAGTAATATGTTTAAATGGAGAATTTGGAGAATGAGTTGAGCAAGCTAATATTCTTCAGTGCAATTCCTGTACATCTGACAAAACCTGAATGGGACAATTTGAATTTCAAGTTGTTAAAGTTACAGAGGTCCAACTACTTGTTGTCAAGTGAAGTGCAAAGCAAGAATTACATACAGCAACAATTTGGGAAAAACTTTTCCAGAACACATATGATTGCAGGAGTTTTATGAATGGCTAAAGTAAGAAATTTGCCAAATGAATGTTTTTCTATAAAGTAATTGCTTGTTTCTATTTAGTGTTATAAAGCCAGTTAGCCCACTTGCCTTCCAAGCTCACATTGTATTGTGGACCTAAAAATAAATTGAAAATGGCTAGCTAGTTAGAGACAGATGGAACACAGGGATTATTTTTTCTTTCTTCTTTTTTTTTTTCTTTTTTTGTTTTTGAATTGAGAAAATGGGTATTCAAATTAACTGTTCAAATTACCATGACCAACTCATGTATGCTATTTGCATGACTTGCTAAGGCTTTTGCAGGTTTCAGGAAATTCATTTGCCTTTCGAAATGGAAGCTTCAGTGTTCAAATAGAGCACTTACCCTTCAACTCAGTAGGTGCTTGATGGAGCTGAACAGCTGCACCAGCTTGAAAAGAGTTACTATTGTGCGTTGAACATTATGGTCCTGAAAGCAAGAACTGACTGCTGCCAACCCACATGGCTCTTCACATTCACTGCTGTTAAGTACCCTCCAATAGAGAAAGTGATGCTACCAAGACAAACTTCTATGGCTTGCTTTTCCCCATGGCTATATATGACTATGAACAAACCTTTTCTCCTGTAGTTACCATCCTGGAGCTAGGGAGACTGCAAAGAATGCTCTTTTGGGTGATACATGTGAAAGGCAAAGTGCCGATATCTGACACTTGTCATTTACTCAGTGTTTTTTCTCTGGCTGTAATCCCTTGATGACACCACTGCTTAGGTAGCATTAAATACTCACTATTTGGTCCACACAGTCCATCAAGAAAGAGAAGGATATTGTATTGCAAAGGTTGACTCATTTTGAGTGCCAAGACCAATAGTGCTCGTCACAAAAATTAATGCTATATTCAAGTGCACTCCATGTAGTCTTCTGCATGCTCTTTAAGGCATTGTATTCTAACTAGGCAGGAGGTTCATATCTAATGATGACCAATGCTGCTTCTCGCTCTGCTGGCTGGCAGGTGCGGGTAGTCCTGTGGAGGCAGCACAATCAACCCCTGTGGAGGAAAGAGTCCTTCACACCACTCAATGGCAAACCTTCCTGCCAATTAAGGGGATTTGTGGATGAAATCCAAGGGGAATTGCAACCCATTTGCCTTGGCTGGAAGAAGGAAGGCTCTGGTCTGTGAAGGCGGGGCTGCAGGCAGGGAGAAAAGGAAAGGGCTGTTTGCAAACAGCTCCCTTCTGGGAGACATGGATGAACTGGAGGCTATTTAAAGCTTAAAAACAAAGTGGACTTTGGAAAGGACAAGGAGAAATTTTTAACCCTTCATCTCTTGCTACACTAGCAGGCATTTGGAGCAGAGTACAACACAGTATTTTTTGATGCTCATGTCTCCATTACAGTATGTAAGTGAAACATCACTGAGAATTTGTGCTCTGTTTATTCACTTTTGGTCATAATGACATGATTTTGACATTCATATCACAAACACAAATCTGGAACAAAATACAGCATCAAGGTTGATAGATAAACAGCAAAATGAATGCCTTCTATGGGTGTAGCAAGTAGAGGTGAACCCCAAAAGACTTAAGTTGCCCACTATATTTTCCACCATCAGTCAGAGTAAAGCAAAATATCATTTAGTGATTTTAAGTGTGTGCATAGAATATATCTGGAAAAGGCACCAATATTTGACAGTCTTACCTAAAAAAAAGGTAAGATTTTAACTTTTTTGGAGGTAATACCTTTACACTAACTCTTCTGCTGTTCAGCATCAGAGGAGCTGGGCTGTGCTTCTTCTCAGGTAATATCTGGGGTTAAGTGAAAATCCAGTAGGGAGAGGATAAAGGCTATTTCTGCCTAAAATCAGAAATCTTATCACTCCTTCTCCTTTGCAGAGCTTGGCTTAGTCAAATTAGTGGGGCTGTTTTGTAGTGCTGCTCTCTGATAGATCAATAATCATTACTACTGTATGTTTTACAGAATGTGAGTTTTCAGATGGTAAACTCAAAAAAAGCCTTACAAAAACAGGCATGGGTTTGACCATTTTTGCATGAACTGATTTTTTCACTTTAAAATACTGCAGGTAAAGCTCAGTTACAAATCGTTGAAGCTGTACCTTCCCTCATGCAGTCCTGCCATCAAACTACTCTCTTTCTTATATCTAGAAATAATCAGCGAAAGTAATTTGTCTGTGTTCAAATGGTCCTTAATCAACACCAAGATGTTCTGTTGCTCAGTGGCAACATTTCTGTCTATCTGTGAATGAAGGAGTAAAAGATATAACCTGTTAGTTGTTCGGCAGATTTAATCCTGTAGTATTTATCTCGTTCTCTAAACAGGCTTGTCCCATTATAATGAATTTTAAAGTTGAAGAAAATATACATCTTAGAAACTGCAATGCATAAAGGCTCCATTTAAAGGATCCATGCATAAAGGGTATCCATTACACACTCAAATTAAAAAAAAAATGAAATGGTTTTTCAATTTTGTGCCTTCCAGAGAGGAATTCTGCACTTGTCATCCGTACAAAAGGATTGCCCCTTATAGTGATCTCTATCCAGTTGGCTATTGAGATTTCAGAAATCCTTTTCTTTTCATGGTGAGGGGTGGTAGCATAAAAATAATATTTTAAAGAGTTAAGCATAACTGCATGTCTCTATCATACTTGTATATCTCTGTTGGCATCAGGCACTAGTAGAATTACATCTAGTGTTACATTTCTATGGTAGCATCTCTTGACTTCTAAGAGAAATACAGCTTGTATATCTGCTGTTAAGAAGCAGGCTGTCCTGACAAAGGACCTCCAGAAGATCTCTGGATTGTTCAAGGATTTGGTTTTGTGCAGGAAAACTGCATTGTGAACATGGCATGGAATCAGCTGGTCAGAAATTCCTAACAGTGGTCTTTAAATGCTCTTTGCTGCCCTCTTCCTCCACACATCCATCATCAAGTATGAGGTGACTACTTTTTTTTTTTTTCTCCCATCGAGGTGCATTGTTAATTACAGGATTATCCTGGCCACTCCAGGACATGTAGGCAGCTGGTCTTACTGCTGTGTGTGGGTAATAAACATTATGCACATTTCCTGTTTCCTGATCTCACACTGAGTATATTTTTAAGTATGTAGATTTGATGGTTGATTTCAACATTTATCATTGTTTCCCAGATCATTTCCGTCTTTCCTTCTCCCCAAAGAACATTCTTTCCTGAATTTTTTCAAAGTAAAGTACATTTCTGGGTGGTGAGCATTTGTTTCCGGACAGGTAACACCCAGCAGAAACAGATAACTCCATAGAGCTGATGTCTTCAGCATTCAGATATTTTTGCAGAGCCACTAAATCCCAACACAGCTCCTGCACGTCCTACTAATGTTGGCACAAAACCAACTCTTTGCCAGCTGGTATGGATCAAACTTTTTACTTTGAGCTACATATCATATGGCAGTTAGTGGTGTGCTTAAATGTATAGAAATAAGAGAGATTAATCCAGACAGTGAAGTTACATCTAATCCTTTGTCTTGCCTATGCACTGTATTTCCAGAGATTCATTTAGTCTTATTTCATGTCTAGCATAAATGTGATGGTTCTTCATTGCAGATAGGAAAATGCCTACAGCAATAACAGATGCACAGAAGTTTTGTTTTATTGGAAGTTTTATTGCTATAAGGTATGCATATTTTAATTTTTCTTTTTTGGGACAGGTTTTTCATACTCTTCAAGCTTGGGGTATTCATCTTTTACCTTGTCTTTGGCAATTTCTTACATTTAAAAGATGTTTGTTTTTCAAAATAAGCCTTTGTTTCTATATAAAAATCTTAGTATTGGCAGAAGATGATATTTTGATGACAGTATCTCCTGTCTTCTTTTTCCCAAGTAAGCTCTTCTAGCGTGGATGGGAGCCAGATCAACACACATCCATGACTGTGTATTGATCTCCTCTTGAAGGTACAGCTTTCAAAAAGAATTCTGTACTTGCACAGTCTTGTTTTGGATCCAGCTTGGATATTTAACAGTTTTTTGCTTATCTTGGAGATCTGAGAAAAGTCTGTTTAATAAAGGTTACTGATGCAAATTTGTTCAATACTGCATTGATGTCAGTGATTTAAACTGTTTACCTCCACATTAAGGATTTTTTAGGCTATTGGTTTTTTCAAAACTTTTAACATTCAGCCAACCTGTCTCTTCCTACTCTTCCCACAAAAATAGTTTTGTTAATTTTCTGTCCAAAAATTACAACAGTAGTATTACTAAGTTTTAGTGTCAGTTTTTCAAGTAGTGATGCAGGGGTGTTGTGTCTTAGTGAATGCTAAATTTCATGAGTCATTTGACAAAATCCCTTCTGAAAATTATTTTAAAGTTTAAGCAACAGTCAGTTTAAACCAACAAACATGAGTCTAGAGCAAAGAAAGCTTACTCTTGCTTGAGGCGATCAGGGTAGAGTATATTTGAGTGAATTGGGCATACACAGATTCTGGGACCTCAAAAAATGTACCTGTGAGTGCTGAGAGAGCTGGCCCAGGTCACTTTGAAATGACTTTTGTTTGTCTCTGCAAGGTCATGGTGGTCTGATTCCAGTCATCCCTGATGAGTGGGATAAAGTAAATATCACTCCTGTCTTCAAGAGGGGCAAGAAGCACTGCTCAGCCTGACCTTAATCCCTGGGTGTCCTGGTTTAGGGCAAGTTCTGTAAGGAAACCTCTAAAACCCTCTAGAAAGCAAATTCAAGCAGCCACTCCCCCAACCAGTTTGTGAAAAGATTTCCTTGGAGAAAAGTGGAAAAAACTGTTTATTCAAAAAGCAAAGTGTTCACAAGCATAAAAAATTGAATATTAAACAATAAAACCTCTCGCTGTTCTGAAGAGATTCAAAAAGTCAGAAAGTCCTTGTCATGGGGTGTAGCTCAGCTTGCTCAGCCTCTTATCAGTCTCTCAGGGGCTGGAAAATGCCACATCCTGGGCCCTGGTGGGCCACAGGTGTGAGCTCTGGCGTTTTTCTGGGTTTTTCAGTCTAGAACAGGTTTAAACTGTTCCAAGAAAAAGAAAAAAAACATAGTCCAGGGAAATTCTCTGCCTCAGCTAGCTAAAAACTAACAGAAAGCAAAGTAGAGCTCTCTCCCGCTGTCCATGCTGCAGACAAGGCAGTCTGGGAGCAGAATGCAGGGGAGCAAGTGCAGTTTCTGCAAACAAACAACAAAAAACAAACTGAGCACTTCTTCTCCCCACCTTTGCTCTCAGAACCAGTCATAATGGTGCAGAACTTAATATCCAGCATAAACAGAACAGACATTTGGGGATATAAGCATCATAAAGTCACCCCAGGACACTGGGAAGACTGCGGACTAAAAATTCTGGAAAGTATTTCAAAGTATATTGAGGACAAGCAGGGAATTTAAAGAAATCAATATGGATATATTGATCTGAGATCATGTCTGACCATTCTTGTAGTCTTCTACAATGATTAAAAGGGCTTTTTGGACAGGAGGAGCGGGGTAAGGGCAAGAAGAAGATGCAATTAAGCTTGATTTAACAAGGGTTTTGCCACTATTACAGAAAATGCTGACAAAGCGGAGGAGGTATAGGCTAGATAAATGTACAGTGAGGTGGATTGAAAGCTGTCAAAATCTCATTACTAGATAAAGAGATGTAAAAGCAGCACAAACTCCAGCTGGAAGATAATCACTACAGGTTTACTCCAGGAGTCAGTAGTTGGTCCAACAGTGTTTAACTCCTGTTTTAATGACCTTAATGATGGGATGGAGTGCACACTCAACAAATTTGCTGAAGATACGAAACCAGGAGGACTGGCTAGTTACATGAGCTGTCCTTGCTGCAATTCAGAGGGACTTGGACACATTAGAGAACTGGGATTCAAGGAACTCCATGAATTTAAATGAGTGGAAAGCAAAGTCTGTATCTGGTAAGGAGTAACTCCATTCACCAACAAAGACTGGAAGCCAACCAGCTGGAAAATCATTCTGCAGAAGAGGTACAGGGGGTCCTGGTGGACACTAGTGTCACGTGTGTCACATGACACACATGAGTCATAAGTGTGCCCTTCCCATTTAGAAATGCAACAGTATGTGGAACTCCATTAGAAAAATGTTACAAACAGACCCGGTGATGTGACCCTTTCTTTCCACTCAGTACTTGTGAGACCCTCCCTGGAATGATGGGTCCAGTGCTGGGCTTTCCCGTGCAAGAAAGAGACATACTGTGGAGGTTGCAGTGAAGGGTCACTAAAAATTTGTAAGTACTGATGCATCTGCTATAGGAAAACAGGTTGAGGCTTCTTCAACGTTTTACCCTAAGGAAGACTCAAAGGACACTAATCTATGTGTAATTAAAGAAGATGGAAACAGACTCTTTTCAGTTGCGCTCAGTGACAGGATGAGAAGTGATGGGTACAAACCGAACTGATGTGCAGTTAACACTGTTTAAACATAAGATTTAAAAAAAAAACTTTTATATTTTGTAATAACAATCACAGTTGAACACTGATGAAGACCCCACAAAGGATGTGGAGTCTCCATCTTTGGAGAAAATCAAACCCTACTGGACATACCCCTGAGCAACCTGCTGCAGCTATCTCTGCTGTAGGTTCTCTGCTCTGTCTCTAAGCAGAGGTAACACTGGACTCTCTCTAGAGGTGCTAGCTAGCCTCAGCCATAACGTGGTTCAATGATTCTTCTACTGGAAGATGCCCCAGACCACAGCACAGACATTGTAACTAGATGACCTTTAAGGTCCCTTCTAACCAAAAGCATTCTGTAATCCTATGATTCTGTGGCTGAGACAATTAAAACTAATCAAAAAGAAGTTTTCTTAGTTTCTAGTAAAGAAAAGAAAATGGAGTTTGGTGTAACTGCGTGGAAAAAAAAATTACACAAGACATGGAATTCTTTCTGGAAGTTGTTTCTGACCAGGTTAATTCCAGTGAGAGAGGCAGCAGTGAGCAAATTTTAAGTTCAACTCCAAATGCTGTTGTCTCTGTATCATATTTTTGAAAAATATTTTTGAAAATATTTTCTTGGTTAAAAAGTCCTTCTTAAGATTTGGCATTCTGCATTTGAGACCAAAGATAAGACACTACACACACAACAGAAGAGATACTGTGTGTCCTTTTAGTGACTCTTCCCAAAATGCTCATTGAACATGTTTAAGAACTAGATTACAAGATTCTGGCAGATTACTTCTGGGTTAATGCCAGCAAGTTGCATACTCCAAGAAGGTGAAATTCTCCCCAAACTACAGTGAAATTCTTGCTGCCAAAACTTGATTGAATGCTTTCCAAGAGTATTTCCAAATAAAACTCTTCTGTTACTCACTTGGATGCCAATAACCAGGTCAAATTTAAGCTTTGGAGCTTTAAATACAGTGACCTGATTTGCTACATTTTCATGACTAGCAGGATATTTTTTCTTTTGTATTTTAGCTATTAGAGGACATTTTCTATATTAAGAAGTGAGTTGCTTGTCCTGGATTTACTGAAGTTATCAAACTTTTTGTGATCTTACATAGAACAAAAGAAATGAGAAAAAATTACTAAGATTAATTGCTTTCACAATTAAATTGGTGGAAGAAAAGAGTCATAATTTTGATCTATACTATTGTCACTGAAGAGATGATGCATTTTTCACTGAGAGATTTATTGCGAGTGCCTAGAAATATACTTAGCTTTTCATGTTTTTTTTTTTTAGTAGGGAAATTTGGTCTAATGATTAAATGTTTAAGTAAATTGACTCAAGACACTGTCTGTATCAAATACAACTTGTCAAGCATTGTGTGTATAACTTTGTGAGTGGAACATCCTATTAAGTAAATGTAACAATAAAAAATAATTATAAAAAATCAAATTATATAATTAAGAAAAAATAGTAACCAGCTATGCATGCAATTATTTTTTATTTTAACACACATTGTACTTCACAAATTTAGTTCTTTTATGTGTCTTTAATGTCTACCAGAACACTCTCAGCCAGATTTCACTTTTGCGTTACTTCAGTGACTGCTATGAAACTACTCAGGGATACATTTGGTCCCCTGTGAGACACCTTTGGAGCTGGAGAGGGTAGTTGACTTTATACAGTCATACACATTTAGCTGTGAAATTTTCAAATATGCAACATTAATCACATTATATGTGCAATGTGTTTATATAGCTGGTATGTATGAGTATTTAAGGATCTGCTGAAGACCAAATAGCTTCTTAATGAGAGTTCCATACCCAGGGAATGACTGTAACTTTCAGTCTGTGTAGACACATTTTTATCAATAGGTAATCTCCAGAAAGGCATTTTAACTCCAAATACAGTGAGACTTTGAGGATAAAAAACTGAAAGGGAGAAGAAGAGAGATTGAACTGATCTACTTCCAAAAATAGAATTGAAATGGGGAAAAGGTCTTCACAGAAAAGAAGAATTCTGAAAAGTCTCAAAACACTTTGAAGAAAAAAGCTAATGAAAGGCTGAGAAAAATGATTCACCACTATTTAAGAGGCGAAAAAGCAAAACAGAATCAAAAACTGCCAGATGTTTGGAACAGAAAAATAAGATCAAGCAGAATGTCCTTAATAAAACTAACTGTAAACACAAATTGAAAAAAAAAATCACAGAAATAGATAAAGGAAAGACAAGGGGGAAAGGTTGGGGGAGAGAATTCAGGGATTAAGCTTTTTATAACATACATACCGTCTGCCCTTGATTTACAAAATGATCACATAGGAAAACCTCTGTACTTTGGATTCCACCAGTGCAGTGAACTTGCTAAAGATCTGAGATCCACATCTGTTCTGTGATCTCAAACACAGCAAAATTTTATAAAATTCTCCACAAGCCATCATATTCTTCTTATATGCTGTGGATGAACTGGGGTTTTAGCTACACCTGGACAAGGGCAAAAAAAATCCTGATCCATCTCTGCTCTTTCTTGATCATTATACCTAGAAAGTGCTAGCACAGCTTTTTGAAGGGCTGAGGTGAATTCTTATAAGGAAGTTTGCTGACTCACTTTAACACTGTTATGAAAGAAAACTGTTTTGTAGAAAGAGGGGAAAAAAGGGTAAGGAGACCTTAAAAAAAGGAGACCTTCTTCACCTTAAAAAGTGTGAAGAAACATGCTTCATGTGTCTATGAAGCATGCGGGAGAAGGTTTTGGGGTTGCAAGCAGAGTCAGCAGAGAGCATTTCCCAACAGCATCAATCCCACTATGTGGAGTTAACCATACACTCTGCTGCTGCCACATTTCTGCACCCATGCCTGGGTGACTCTGTTCTCTTTTTTTTCTCTTTTTTTTTTTAGCGTGACTCTGTTCTCTTTTCTGCTAGCCAGGCTCTGATCCAAAAATCCTCATTCTGATAATAGAGAAGGATCAATCCTTTCTGTTCCTGGCCTAGCTCCCACGACTTGCTTTCTCTAAAACTCACATGGAAGCCTGCCCTTTGCTGTCCAGCTAGGCATTTTCAAATTCCCAGTCTGTGGTAAGAATCCTGATGCCAGCAACACTATAAAGTATTCATGAAATCATCTGGAGGGCAAAGAAGCACGGCTGTAGGAGGAGGAAATTGTAGAGGGGTCAGGAGAAGAGTGCATGAAGGCCAGGTAGGATGTAGGAGATATGGTTGGCCATGGGAAGAAGGCCAGGAAGAGGAGTTTTGTATGCTCAAGGTGCCATGCTTTACTAAGCTCAGTGCTGTCATTTGTCACAAGTGTTTTCTTATCTGTTTGTTGTGACAATTTCCTGCTGCTTTATATGCTTGTCTTGATTATAGCTGATGGGACACGCACCAGTGTGCTAGGATCCCTGTGGGCTAACCTGTTTATTGTTTACAGCTGGCTGTGGATTCACAGGTAAATACAGAGCAGTTTTTGAAATAAAACTTCTTTTATTTTTCAGTATCTTATAACTCTTCTCCAAATAACCAAACGTGATATTTAAAAGTATACCAGTGGACTGAATTACTTTTTACATGAAGATTTTTCTAACTCTCTTATCAGAGATTTTGTCCCTGTTGGCTGTATCTAAATGTTCATCTCATGTCAATGTTTATGGCATTGTATGTAACTTGTGCCTATGGAGGTCTGTGGAATATGGAAGTAGCATCTCAGACCTTTCTTTATCATCTATTCTGCTTTGTAAATTTCTTCTCGCAGCCCCAGCCCAAGAGAGTAAAAAACAAACCCCAAACAGTGTGTCTGTTCTCTGCACTGCTCATGTAAAAAACTGAAGTGATCAATTTGAAATAAAATAATTTTTATTATTATTGCTGTCACAGAGAAGTTCTAACTATAGTGCAGCTTTTTGGAAAGATCATTCAGCTCTGCCATAAATTTCCACATACAGACAAGCACTGAAAACAGAAAGCCAAGATATAAAAAGATCTACCCTTGCAAACCCTTTGTGTAGCTCTAGCATCTGTTCTAGGCACGCCTGCCAGTGGGGACCTCTAGAGGCTACTCTCATGGCTTCATCCTCCTGTGCATTGGCATCCATAACAGAGGAGATGCATCTAAATACTGCACCATCTGTGGGACAGCCATTTGCTCCCATGGAGCATACATGAAAGTCCCACAGCTTTCCCATTCTGGACCATATGCTGCTCTCATTTATATCCCATGGATTTGGAACTGAGGCATAATGTAAATGGGAAAGCTTAGTTATCAGGATCTGCTGTTTAATTTATGCAAAACTGGGGCATTATTATTCTGCAAGTCATATGGTACATATTTTAGGAATTCATCATTTACATAAAGATGGGGGTGCCCTCAAAAGTAGTATGTGTACGAAGACACACATAAGAATCACAGAATTCACACCCGGATTTCCCTTACCTCCAGGCTCTGTGATGTTTGTTTCTCACTTTTGTGTTAGATCATTACAGACACAAAGAAAAAAATTTGTATCTGGGCTAGTTTTCCAAATGCCTTCAATATTTAGTTGTATCTGTAGTTTTCATTCAGTTGCTCTCTATTAAAAAAAAAAAACCAACAACATACCCTTTTCCTCAAAATAATATAAAGACTCTACTTTCTGTCTTCTAAAATTATTTTTTGTTGTTGTTTTTTTGTGGTTTTTTTGTGAATTAAAATACTGATTCTACCATGGACATGAACGATGCAATCAGTGTTTCAAATCAGATTATGTGTATTTGTTTTACATATCTGCCTAGTGGGTCTGGCCAACATGAGCAGTCAAACTCATCTAATTGTTTCCATCAATGCACACTCATATTCTATTACTTTCATGATGCATACTTTCAGTATGTTTAATTTCAAGTATTTTAAAATGCTTGTGCCTTTTATTGATGCTAAGCTGTTGGGACCATGGCACTGCAGTCCTGAGGGCAACACCATGGAGTGTGAGGGGAAAATGAACTTCAACCAAGCTAACCTTGCTCACTCTTGCATGTGCCAATGTTTATCAGTTTGGTACGTGGTACTTTTGGCTAGAAAAAGAAAAAAAAATAGTAGGCTGCAACAGGACATTGTATTTACTACCAATTTGGATGTCCTCATGCTTTTCTCAGAGGATGCAGCTTTTCTTGTGTTGCCCTGAATGGAGGCTAGTGCATAATACACCAAACTGCTAGAATAATAGAATCATAAATTATCCTGAATGGGAAGGGACTTACAAAGATTGTTGAAGTCCAACTCTTGGGCCTACAGAGGACAACTGTAAGAATTTCACTGTGTGTCTTGAAAACCCTGTCCAAACTTTTCCTGAACTCTCTCTCCCATGACCACCTCCCCCTGAGGAGCCCATTCCAGTATTCAGGCCCCTATGGATGAAGGGCCTTTTCCTGACACTCACCCTAAACCTCCTCTGACAGAACTTCAGGCCATTCCCTCAGGTCCTGTCACTAGTCAGCACAGAGTTGAGATCATTGCCTATCCCTCTTCTTCTCCTCACAAGGGATTTTTAGACTGCAGTGACATCTCCCCTCAGTCTCCTCCAGGCTGAACAGACCAAGTGACCTCAGCCACTCCTCATACAGCTTCCCCTCACAGCTCTTCACCATTCTCACTGCCCTCCTTTGGACACTCTCTAATAGTTTCATGTCTTTCTCATATTGAGGTGACCAAAACTGCCTCCAGCACCCAAGGTGAGGCTGCCCCAGCTCAGAGCAGAGTAGGACACTCCCCACCTTTGCCTGGCTGGTGCCTGATGCACCCCAGGACAAGGTTGGCCCTCCAGGCTGCCAGGGCACTGCTGGCTCATGTTCAACTTGCCACAGACCAGAACCCCCAGGTCCCTTTCCACAGCACTGCTTTCCAGCATCTCATTTCCCAGGGTTGGAAACATCCATACATCTAGGGTTGCCACATCTGTGGTGCAGAATCCAGCACTCTCCCTTGTAAACAATATGTCATTGGTGTTTGCTCAGCTCTTGAATTTATCAAGGTCTCTGCAGGGCCTCTCTTCCTTTAAGAGAGTCAAACAACTCCTCCCAATTTAGGGTCACTGGCAAACTCCCTCAATACCCTCTCAAATCCTGCATCCAAATAATTTTTGAAGATGTTGAAGAGCACAGGGCCAAGGATGGAGCCCTGTGGAACCCCAGTAGTGACACATCACCGGTCTGCTGTCACCCCTCACTGAAACCCCCTGTGCCCGACTCATGAGCCACCTATTCACCCACTTCAGGAGGCGTTTATTGCATTGTGCACAGGACATTTTTTTCCAGGAGGATACTGTGAAAGACTATTGAAAGCTTTACTGAAAGCCAAAAAGATTACATGTTCTGACTCCCCTTGATTAACCAGGTGTGTTATTGTGTCCTTGTCATAAAAGGAAATTAGGTTTGACAAGCAGGACTTTCCCATCATGAAACTGTGCTGGCTCTGATCAATATCCACCTGTCCTTCACATGTTTTTTTAATAATTCCCAGAAGAACAATCTTCTCCATAATTTTACTAGGCACTGAAATGAGACTGAAGTTTCTGGAATCATTCTTCTAGCCTTTTTGAAAACTGGAACAATATTGTCCAGCTTTCAGTCAACTGGGATCTCTCCAGAGTCCAAGACAGTTCAAAAATCATTCAGAGAGACCTTGCAATGACACCAGACAGAACTTTCAGTAATCTCAGATGAATCCCATGAGGCCCCATGGATTTAGAGGGATCCAGCTGGAACAGCAGATCCTGCACAGAGCCTACTGTGTGTTCATCATTTTCGCACTCACAGTCCTCCAGCTCAGGGTACTGGGACCCCCTTAGCTGGTCTTAAGTGTTGAAAACCTAAGCAAAGAAAGTTTTGGGCTGTGGATTTGATGTCTAGATGCTTTATGGAATTGAACTCCTGTGCCTTACTCCTAGTTCCAAGCAGGTATTGCCTCTACCACTGAGGCAAAGAATTGAAAAACCACTGTTGACAGAGGAGGGCACATTTATGTCTGTTGCTACGAAGAGCTTTATTAAAAACAGTCTGCTTTTCATGTTCCATTTGTGAGTTTCTCTGATAAATCTCACTTAAAGATCCTTTTAAATTAAATAAAGTAATCTAGCAGTCTTCAAAAAGAAAAAGAAAATTGAAGAGCTGCTACTTTCCTTACGCTACTAATCAGTTCCTTTACTTTTTGCAACACCACCAATTAATATGGAGGGTAAGGAAAAACGGAGCCATCCACTTCAGCTTAGCTTAGCCTTTCAGTAAGCTAACAGTGGTGCATATCTCATCGGGTTTTGTTAAGTATTCATTGCAAAGCTATAGAAATTGGAGAATCTTGCTATCTTTTGGCAGTGAAGAATTACTATGATGGGTTGCAATCGGTATTTGCTGAGTTCCTCGAAAGAAGTAAGTGAGATGAAGGAGGCTTTAACCAAGTTGCATGTATTGCATATGTTGTTAAAGTGATGCCACCCTCTGGTGAACTATCATTTTTCACATCACAGTGTCTTGATACCCTTCAGCAGCTGAGCAGGCACTTCAAAGGCTGTGGTTTGAGCTCAGCTCACCTGTGTCTGGAAAGCTGCCCCTATAAGGACCATGCTCAGGACAGCTGTCTTTGGGTCAGATGGGGTACATCAAGGAAAGTAACCTTGCAGTGAGCAAGGGAGACATGACAGTGAGATCCTAGACGCGTATGATTTCATCATGGATTTTATGATTTCCCTACTGGGATGAATTTTTATACCTAGTGATGAGGCCAAGTCACCAAAGGGGTATTAAAGCCACCAAAGGCTATGAAAGGTCTTGCACATGGAACAGCATGAAGATCTTATTCTTATGGTGCAGGCAATGCAAAATGAACACTTATCCAGATAATATTAACAAAGTCCAAATGTCTATGAAGCCAGGCAACTGAAGAGAGGCAGCATCCTATCAATTTCTAAAGATATTTTTAAGTATAAGTAAAGACTGATAGTGTTTAATTAAATGTAGCCTTTCCTCCCTGAAAGTCTGTATTTGTCATGTTATATTGTGTGAAATTTTTCTTATGATTCTAAATCTGCATCTTTTTTTTTCAGTTTTAATACTGAGGGGACCAAATTTTCCCTTGAATTTTGTCAAAATATCACTGACTAATCTTAGTTGTTTAGCTCTCCAGAGAGCGAAACAAGTGGAAAGTTTTTTCTCTTTCACAGGAACAAGCCCTTCTCATGTAGCATTGCTGTGTGATTGATAGAAGTACTGGAGAAATGGCTGAAAGGCTTTGCAGTGCTATGTGTTACATTCCATTTGCTTTCATGACTCTGTTGATTTAAAGAGGCTAGTCCCTTCACATAGAGTATTCTTTATCTTTGATCCTAACTTCATTTTCCAGATGGTTTATTAACTAGAGTTTCCTGAGTTCTTGATTTCATCTCTCTTCTTTCTTGTTCTCATATCTGCAGTGGTTTGAGTGTTTGTTGAAATCCATTCTTTTTCTGCTACTGTGAGATAGGATTAGGAGAAAAGCAAAGAGGCTCAAACTTAAAGGGTATAAAGATACATTTATAAACGAACACTAAAAGAAGAAAATGAGAAACAAAATGAAACCTTCAAAACACTTCTCTCTTGCCACAAACTCTTCACTTTCCCACTAACAACATAAAGAGACAAAAACCTGGACCTCTTAGTCAGTTTACCACCCATAAAATAGTCTTTCATCAGTTCTTTTGGAGAAAGAAGGCTCTTTTAGTCTGCCATGGAATTTTCCACTGACAACCCAGAACAGTTAGTTCTCTTGTAGGTTTCAATTCTCACAAAAAACAGCCACCAGGAACCTGCCTTTGTGAAGTCCTTCCCATTGGCAGCTTCCAGCCAGCTGCATATGGGTCATGGACATAACTGGGGTGTCATTTTAAAAATGGACATGTCAAATGCAAAGGATTTTCTTAATCTCATGGAGCAGAGATCTCTTTTCTCTTCTTCCCTGGGGCAAGGGGCTTCCTATCTCATTTCTCTCTCTCTCTGTTCAAACTTCTCATGGGATCACAGCTTCTCATAAGATCAATATTCACTCAATCCATCACAAATACCTTTGCTTCAATCCATCTCCCCAGTCCATATTTTCCATGATTTAAAGGGATATTCTAATACATTGCAGTTCATTACCATGGCTCATAAAAGACTTTCAGCCCAAAAAACCTAAGGCATCTTCTCCACCTCCTCTCGATTAGGATTTTTACTCTCCTCTCTCTCTCTCTCTTCACTGACTTTAGTCCCATGCTGTGTTTCTCAACGTTTCACTCTGTCTCTCACTCTGAAGGAGGATCAGCGCATGATTTCTCTATGGCCCCAGCAGGATGGCTCAGGGGCTCGCAGCTAGAGTGGAACTTAGTGTTACTGAGGTATATTCCTCCCAAGCTCTGTAACCATTCTCCTGTTCTGCATATTGTGTGCTTTATACATCCTAATGTCAACTGTCTGGTAAGGATCAGCAATGTGGGACTGATTACTGGCTTTCAGGAGAACTGTGGAGATTGTAAATAATACAGTCTGTTGAGTTTGATGAAGAGATATTAAACTACTATGATTCATGAAGCCAAGTAGCATGTCAGTCAAGAACAGACCTGTTCCTGATTATCCTGGCATCTTTATAGAACATTGTGCATTTCTCAAATGATTCACAAAATATTCCACTTCATTACAGGAAACTGATATTTGTATACAGATAGATAACAGGAGTCAGGGGGAGGAGACAGGAGCATGTAGCTTGATGAAACTTCTACATTTCAACTTACTCTGTTTAGTATTCCATCGTGGGGGCTCTCAGATGAGTTTCTAAAAACCCAAAGAAGTAGAACAATTTGCCCATAATGACTTTAATTAACTTGATTGTACTTGTACTAGTTACTTTAAGAGTTTAACTGTCATTTAACAGTTTTTCTTCTCTCTGGTTCTCCTTTGGTTTCAGGTAAATATCACAATGGATTTCATTCTGCCCTGGATTTCGGCTTTAGTAGTGAGTTTTGTGTTTCTCTGTCAACAGTTAATGACATCACTAACATCTAACTGATCATTCAGAATTGAATTTTCTGCTGGAAGTGTCACAACTAGCATCAGCTATGGCAGGAAAAATCAAAAATAAAGAATAACAGTCTTGGCATATGAAAACTTAAAATAAGGAAGAACAGCATGGTGAGCTATTTTACTTTTTAATGAGATTCTGAACCTACCAGCTCAGGATATATGGCCCCAACAACTTAATTGCCTATATAAGCCATGATGCAATTCACTTGGCTCTGGATTCTATCTGGAAAGATCAGAGAAAGCTACACTTTGATAAATTACAGCTGTGCCTTTGGATGGATAATCCTAGGTTCTGGTTGGAAAAAGCCAAGTCCCAATATCTATTTCTGTTAAGGCTACATATTAATGTACATTCAATAGGTGTGGGGAATGAAAATTAGAGCTGCTGTTCAGAAAGTAAAGAAGACACCTAGAAAATACCTCTAGCATTTCTGAACAGAATCTCCCTTCAAGTTTCTGCAGCTATAAATGAAACAGTATAAGAAAGACAGACTCAATATTTTCCTAAACCATCACACAAATTGTTTCGTGATATAACTTTCATTAGTATACTTTCATTTGTCTGCAGTAGTGAAATGAAGAATATACTCTCTTATATTATAGTTGAGTTCAATGGTTGCACTGACATCTACTGGTAAAATAATATTTTAACTATTATGTGTGATATTTAAGGTAAAAAATTACGAGCCACACAAAAATATTATGTATTACTTGTGATGCAAGAAAATGCCACTTTGTGCACATACTTATTTTCCTTTGCCTTTTTTTTTCTCTTAAAACAACTAACCATCCAGTTGTCCTCACATCTTGCTAATAATGGAATATATTTAAAGAATCTATCTTTTCATCATAATGAATCTAACATTTATATAGATATAGATATAGATATAGATATATAAGATGTATATATTTGTAATTAAATATACGACACAATTTGACTATTTGGACTGGTATTTTCGTAGGTTGGTATACAGACCAATTTGGCTGGGTTTTTAGCACTCCCTAGTGATGTACTGAAAGGGAGTGGGGATGATACAGGATAATTTGGTAGTAAAAAAATGTCATTGCAATGACATAACAGCTATACAACACAAATTTACACAGTAGACATGGGTTTTCTGAGTCAGGTTTAAATAGCCCTAATATGGCATCAGAACTGTTGTATAATGACTCTGATAGTAGAAACATCCTGCACCACAGAAAAACAACAAACTCTCTCCTACCATCACATCTGACTGAAGTTGTTTTGACAGTTCTTGGATGAGTTTTTAATTTAGAGCTGCCCAAGTACACCATGAAATTGAATGGAATTCCATTAAAAATGAACATGCTAAAAAGCTGATAGGCAGGGAACAGTTTACATGAATGTTCACAAATTATCTACTTAAAGCACAGAATGACAAAATAGAACTTAAAAATGTAATAAAATTTCTAAGGGAATTTGTCCTAAGTTATTTAAGACATAAAAGGCAGTATGTCAGTCTATGTTTTAAACATCAGTCTGCAACGTTAAAATAGATAACTTTTACTACATTAAAAAGTTTTTTTCCTCAAAATCTGGGAAAGAAAAAGACACATTAGGGTACCACCTTTTAAGTAAAGTTTCATCACTATATTTTAAGTTGCATTTCTAAAAAGTCCAGGGAAGGGAATGTTCTCTCTGATTTTGGTTGAGCCTTCTGATTGCATACCAAATTTTTTTACCTTGACTGCATGAGGAAGACACATTGGGTACTCTGCCAGTTCAGCATGGAGAAAAAAGACTAATAAGTAAGTTCCTCTGAGATTTAATAGGAAATTTATAGGTTTTGTCTTTCTAATATTCTTTTGAACTAGTGGAATAGCTCACTTAATAGTGAGGTTGCAGGGTTTGTTGCAGGTTTACTTGATTTCTGTCTATGCTTGTCATTAAATCTACATGGAAAAAACACCAGCATAACAGAATACTATGAACTATGCTAAGTTGAATAGAGCAACACTTGAAAGTGTTGAGTTATGGTTTACCTGCAGTCACACAGGAACTACAGCTTCACACACTTCTTAAACATGCTTATAGTTTTTATTTTGTGGTTTGGACTTTATCAAAAGTATAATAAATTGGTGATGAAGGTACCGTAGTCTTGATAAGTGATTAAATGCTTATTTTGGGAGTTGAAAATGTGGTCAGATATCACAGAATCACAGAATCACAGAATCACAGAATTAACTAGATTGGAAAAGAGTTTTGAGATCATCAAGTCCAACCTATAACCAAACACCTCCACATCAACTAAACCATGGCACTAAATGCTACATCCAGTCTTTTTTTAAGCACCTCTGAGGACAGTGACCCCATCATCTCCCTGGGCAACTCATTCCAGTGCCCAGTCACTCTTTCTGTGAAGAATTTTTTCATAATGCCCTGTCTAAGCTTCCCCTGGTGCAACTTAAGACTGTGTCACCTCATTCAGTCAGCGCTTGCCTGTGAGAAGAGACCAACCTCCACCTGACTACAGCCACCTTTCAGTTGTAGAGAATGATAAGGTCTCCTCTGGGCCTCCTCCTCTCCAGGCTAAACAACCCCAGCTCCCTCAGCCTTATAGGGCTTGTCTTCTACACCCTTCATCAGCCGCTGCCCTTCTTTGGATGCATCTGAGTATCTCAACATCCTTCCTAAGTTGGGAAGCTGATTATCAGTAACTTTAAATGTGAGGATATTTTGAATGTTTGAAGATCTCATATTGTTTTAAGTTAAACATCATAACCAGATTTGATAAATCCTTGTACATTTCAGTCATTGCAAGGATACAAAACTCACTGAGTTTGCCCAGAGAAATGTAGCAGCGCAAGTTTCAGGTTTTTTGAATTTGTATTTGTATTTTGTTGTCTGTCTGTACTTGGTATGTTCCTTTTGTGGGGG
>JBBMKD010000115.1:43677164-43689344 GCA_037834095.1 Argya squamiceps
TCGGGAGTTGGGGTGTTCCTTTCTGTCCCCCCCCCCCCCCCCCATTCCTATCCCCGATGCACCTGGATTCTTCCTGATGTAACCCCACCCCCTTTCCTTCCCCATTGGAAGGGAGAAGGCTGGGGGGTCAGTGTTTCCTCACCCAGCCCCTGAGCTGGGAAAAATGAGACACAGCCCAGCCTCTCTCTCTCTCTCCATGCCTCCCCATGTGGAGACAGGGGCTCTGGCACAGCCTCTGCCACATGGACTGCACTGCAATACACATCATTAATAACCCAAAGAGAGAGCACACTTCCTTCTTCCAAGCCTGAATCCATGCCTCAGCCAGCTATTTGGAGAGCCCACGAACTTCTATAAATCGGCTTGGGGGATCAGCTAGCCAGAGAAAGCCTCCCCACCAAACGAGTCACTTTACAGAAACTGTTGACCAATAGCCATGTTAAATGCTTTCCCTGTATCATGTACAGATTTCTGAAACTACAAAAAATTACAAGCAAGCTGGCATCACATGCTCTCATTGACATCACATGCTCTCATTGTAGCATCAGAACAAGGCATTAGGAATATAAACTAATTTATATTAAATGGCTATTATTTTTAGAGTGCTTAAAAGAGTATTTGAAAAGGTATGTAAAAGACTAATTTGTTCTTCCTACAGATAGCAGCAATATGAAAGCCAGCTTTTAGTTGGAGCCATTCAACTAAGTATTTCACAAATACTAGTTAAAAACATACTTCTTTTGCAGTGTTAATTTGTGTGAATTACATTATTTTTATAATTTTCAATATAAAATAATCCTTACATATAATTTCATAATCCCTAGGGCTGTGGTAATGGAAAAACAAAACTGATATTCAAGGTGAATATTTTCACTATTTCACTATTTCAAATAGTGAATTATTTTAAGGTATTGTGGAAATGCTGCTGTAACTCGAAAGCCTAAATATTTGAAAATAAGACTTCAGTCCTCCTAAACAGACTTAGGGAGCTTACCTTTTATTTTCCAGCTGTAATCATATGGAGACAGAGCTTGCTCTTTTTACAAGGAGACAAAAGTGAGAATAGTGGTAAGTTGTTACAGATGCTTTTAGAAACATTTCATATCATTAGATATAGGATTTAAATATTTAAATTAATAATTTTTCCATTACATGCCCTATGTATTGGAAAATTCCCCACCTGTGGCTAAACCTACCATGACTTTGTGACAGTAGTTGATAATCACCTTTGAAGGACTTTCAGTAATCAAAGCAAGGGTTCCAGCATGAACCCTTGTCAAATCACTGAAGCTGTGAAGGTAATCTTTGGCAAGATAGCCTAACTTTTTCTGTAATCTGGGGTGTCAGATTTAAGATCTGTTAGACTGGGTCCAGAAGAGGGCCACAAAATTGATTAAAGGGCTGGGACATCTTTCCTCTGAAGAAAGCCTTAGTGAATTATGATTGTTCATCCTGAAAAAGAGAAGGCTTTTAGTGCAGCCTTCCACTACTAAAAGTAGAATTGCTGGGAAAGATAGAAAGACACTTTTTAACAGGCTCTGTAGTGAAAAGACAAGGTTCAACAATTTAAAACTGAAAGAGGTTATGTTGTGTGTGGGCATGAGGAATAAATTATTTATGAAGATGATAAGACATTAGAATAAGCTGTCAAAGGAAGTCATGACTTTCAGTTTAATTTCACGTCTCCTGGTACTTGCAGTGGAAGGGACCATGAACTTTTGTTTTCCACTTTCCCTTTTTATCCTCTTTTCTGCTCTCTTGTGTTCCTCAATCAGTGCTGGCTCCCTGTATGAAAAGACTGAAGCAACTATTACCTATTGTAATAGTTGCTGTACTAAAAGACTGAAGCACCTATTGTAAAAAAATGTTGCACCAGCCAACTAATTTGTACATCTGCAATTTCAACAATTTTCACTAAAATATTGTCTGTAATTTACAATATTGTAAATTACAATACTGATGCGAATTTTACAAATTACAAATTATGCGAATTTTTCATTCCTTGTGGTGCATATTTCATGGTTATGTGTGTTTACATTATGCAATCACATGGGTATCAGGAGCAGGATAATTGCAATAGCACAATGTCTACCTGGGCTAAAATGCTCCATTGCCCAGAGCTAGTTAGGTGAATCACAGAATTATAGAAGCATAACATATCTTGAGTTGGGAAGGACCCACAAGGATCATCAAGTCCAACTTTTAGCCCTACAGAAGACTTGCCCAAGAGCCATAACATATCCCTGAAAGCATTGTTCAAATGATTTTTGAACTCTGGCATGCTTGATGCTGCACTAATGTGTAACTAATGTTTCTGGTATCTCAGCCATCTCTGAACACCTGAAGCTAGGCTCTCTGTCCCTGCAAAGCAGTGCATCATGACGTGCCAGCATATCTGAAATGGTGGGTAGCAACAAGAAATCAGGGCTTCACCCAGCGGCAGCTTGAACCACTAGGGAGATAACTCTGCACAGGAACTAGTGGGGACCTGAATTCTTTGCTACTCTACGACTTTTAGTAAGTTCAGCAAGCTACTGTGATGGATACTTAATAGCATTATATGTCACCCTTCATCTGACACTAGTTAAATGTATTCCGTGACTCTTAGTTTCTCTTGGGTGTCCATCTGATTTTTTAAAAAGTTTGACTAGAAATTTAGAAACCCTTCTTTGAGCTATCTGCCAAAGAAACTTGAATGAGAAATCTTTTTTTTTTTTTTTTTTTTTAAATTCTTTCAAGTCTGTATGCCAAAAGTCTATCAGATTTATTATTTCATTCTTTGGGAAATGCTTACTGAGTTCTAAGAGGTGTTCAAATTCCTAAGAGTTTGCACTTCCCTCCCATGCCCCAGTTTTACCAAGTGGCTTCAGAACCTCTGGATTGCAAAGCACTTTTGTTCCCACAGGAAACTGGATTTCTCAAATCTCTCACCAAGGTTGAAAAAATCATTTATGCTTTACCACTCGTGTAACAAAAGTACACTCACAATCAAGGCATGCCTGTCACTGCTGTACTTGGTACACAAGCTACAGACTGCTGATGTTTATGGCTTAATGAAAGCCTGAAGCAGCTGAGAGTCAGAAGATAAAATATAATTGGGTATAAAAATATCGTTTTTAAATAAAATTAGAGAGGCAAAATAAGTCTTATTACACTATTCAAGAGATTAGTTTTTATGTTAAATAATTTCAAGGATTTTCTTTGCAATTCACACCAAAAAAATCAAACAAACATGTTAAAGATGCTATTTTCTAACCAATAACAGAATATTCTGAGTTGGATGGCACCCACCAGGATCATCAAGTCCAACTCATAAGTGAATGGCCCACACAGGGACCAAACCCAGGATCTTGGTGTTATTAGCACCATACTTCACCCAATGCAGCTAATCTCATGTTCCCAAAATTGAGAGCATAATACAAAGCACGAGACCATTTGGGTTTTCCTGAGACAAAAACCAATGAATGTAAAGTTGGACCCACTGAAAATATGATTGATCTAGTTTCTTATAATTTTGCTGGATATCTATGACCTTGCTATGGCTTTTAAAGTCTTCATGGAGGTACTGAGGTATAGGCAGAGGCCATTTGTTTTCTTAGAAAAGGGTGCTGGCCCTAAAGCTGCCTTAGCAAGAAAGAACATAGACAAGGATATTTAAATGTTTCTCACTTGCTAGACTGAGGCATTTCCTATTACTTCAGATTTATAGATTACAAAATTCTCTGGTTATTTAATCTCTGAAACAAAGGCTTATCCCTTTTTGTGTGGAGAAGATATCCATATATATACAAAATAGCTTCATGGACAGACTGTCCAGTTGGAGTGTAGCAGACTCGAACAATTTTATTTCCTCCTCTTGCTACGACTGAAAGCTCTCTTGATCAAGGATTCTACTGTGAGATTCCTGGAAGGAGTCAGGCAAAAGACTTTTGGGTTTAGATGTCCATAATGCCATGTATGAGGAGTATGATATCAAACAGCCTCAGTGTCAAATGCGTGGACTGTGCTCAGCTCAGCATACCAATAGGATAATGTGGGTTACTTTTTCAAGGATGTAAGTTTAAGTGCCTTCCAAGAGGGACCTCAATTCATTTGCCTGTGTGCCGAATTCTATCTCAAAAATGAAGATATAGGATTCTCTTTGGTCCTAGTGGTACCTGTACAGGAAGGTGTCTTCTAGCAGAGAAGTCTGGGTACAGTCTCCAAAATCAGATAGAAAAACACCTGGTTTATGAATTCTAGAAGGATTTACATGAGGGTAGACCAAAAATATATTAGGAAACAAAAATGGACTCATCTAAGTAAATTCAATATCCCAAATATAATGCTGGTGGCTCTTAAGGTGTGAAGACTCAGGCACCAGACTTATATGGGGCTGGGTATTGTGTGTAGCAATACTGGCAACCTCTAGGTACTCACAGATCTGAAGAAAAACTTTTGAATCTCTCCAGCTTGAATTAATTCTGTAAGAACGCATTCTTTCTTACTCTTCTGAGGATAGTTTCAATACCATGTATTGAAAACATTTATTTCATTACAGTGGAATGGACAATGGCATTATAAGAAAAAGCACCTGCAGAAGACATCTGCAGCAAGGGTGACCTTGTAGACATGGATGTCTGAAAGCCCCAGAAATGTTCTTGCAGTGAAGTCCATGTGAGTTGTCATGCATTAAGATTCTAGAAAAGGAGAACACATAGAATGACCTGGAGGAGGGAAGAAGAAAGGCTGACTGCAGCTTCATGAGTGTGATGATGCATTCTGTGTTGCAGGGCAGGGGTTATATTAGTGGGTCTAAGATTGTATATAGCTAGTTTATGGAGTGAAGAGTCCTAAAAACTACGAGCATTTTTCTCCTGATGTTGGCTTCACTTCTGTTTCTCTTGTCAAGTCTTTCCTATTCAGAAGCTTACAAGAGGGATAGGGAGCTGTAGAAACATTTCTCTTGTCTGAAGTAGCTCCTTTCTGCTGTTTGAATAGCACTCACAAACCAGTGTTCACCGTGCATTGTGCCTTCTTCGTGTCCAAGAAGGTCTATGCTAAGACAATACGAGATTATTAGACAGAATAGGTTCACTATTCCAGTTTTCTTTATGTTTTTGTAGTTTCCTGGGCATTCACAGTTCTGTTTTCTAAAGTTCAAGTACTCAAATAATAGGGACGTGAAAGAGAAGAACATTAGAGGGAAAGAGTGATTTTTGCTCAGCTGTTTAAGTTTATTTTTGGAAATGGCATTATAATAATTCATTCCTCCTACATACAAATTAGATTCAGAGTTCAAATATTATTAACAGGAGATTTAAAATTCATCTCTTTGCAGTTGTTTAATCCATTTCCTTTTGGCTTGTCCCCTTGGCAACAAAAATTAAAGGACAACCATATAATGAAAAAACCAAATTGCAGCTCATCTGAGACAGTTTTTGCACAACATATTTTAAGATTCTGACTGGATGTAGACTAAATGTTGTCTCAAATCATAAAACTGAAGGAAGTTTATTATAGACTTGAGACCTCATCCCGTGCTCTGCACATTGTATGAATCCTTAAAAGGCTGTAAAAAAACAACAAAAAAATCATATTTAGCCAATGAGAGCAGCTACACCATCTAGCTAGAAAACAAACTATTTTTTGCATACAAGGTTGTGAGTACTGATAGGTAACAACTTAACTCCTGAAAATTAGGGATTCAGCTTACTACTGTTGAGTGGTTTGGATCGAGTATTGATCCTTATTTTTACTTATATTGCCAGTTTCTGGCACTTAATGACCAGATGAGAGCAAATTTTCTCATTTCATATCAAAGTTTTTAAGAACTCCTTATGCCAAGATCACTATGAGAAGGAACTTTTATTTATAAGAGAAGCAGCTGACCTAAACCAAAGTGGATTTTAACAGAAAAAAGCCATTTACTGAATTAGTTTCCTGCTCTAATAGAGCTTTTTAATATTGCAGTTGGACTAAATCTGAATTTGCTTTATTTGCTAAAATGATTTTCACTTAGTGTTAAATTCCTACCTAAGAACAAACTAAAATGATACTTCCATTTGTCAGGTACCAGTATAGATGAGCTTATTCCAGAAATTTTTACAACCTTTTTACATCTTCTGGTCTGCTGAAAACTCATTTATCTCTGTGTTTTTCATAGTTTTCTTAGTACTTTCTGTGTGGTTTGTAGGAATGGTGAACTCCTTTACAGCACTTGAGTATGCACAGAGGAAGGAAAGACCTTCAGTGTATCAAAGCAAACTGTAAGAAATTTACATCAGTGAATCTGACTGAGACTCCAAAAACTTGGCCAGTTACAGGCATGCTCACTCATATCTGTGACAATAGTCTGTAATACAACACATCAGAAGTTTCATCCTCACATCCAGCTGGCTGAATAGGAGATAATCTCAATAATTCCATAGTTCCCAGCACTCTTCTTGTTTTCACAAGTGCTAATCTTGCTAGATAAAATATCTTTGGTATAGAAGGATAGATATAATAGCTAATAAAGCCCTTTTCCTAGGTAGCTTCTTCAAAAGAGCAGAGTGGTCTTCTTTGGACATGTCACCTGCCATCCATAAATGACTGGGGTGCTGTGAGCAATATGAGCAATATTTAGTTTTCAAATTCACAGGTAGATGGATACATACTTTGCATGTTTGATCTTTGGACCCTCCATACTTAGGGTCCAAAACACCCAAACACTGGTGTTTGTTTAATGCTGGTAATTCCTAGACTGTAATAATCACACTTTCAATGCAACTATGTATTAATGGTATGAAAGGCCGTTAATAACAGTGGTAAATACTAATAACTTTAGTCCTGACCCAAAGTTCACTTACACCAAAAACAAGATGAAAGGACACAGATGTACATTTCTGCCTCTTCTCTACATGTAAATTAAAACTAAGAACATGCAGACCCATGTGGAATCAGCTCCCTCAGAAAAGCAATGGAGTAGGGTTGTTTGCATGGTCTCTCTTGTACACACAGTGACTTGGCAAAGCTATCCATAAAACTTTATTGCCCTCTCAGCCTACAGCTCTAATACTGGTCTATGACTGGACCATTGACACCACTTTGATGGTCTAATAGATAGAGAACTATTTATCCAAAATGGGTAATATCATGAATGGTTTGTTTAGGGAACAAAAGGCATACGACTGCAAATTCACAGATGTACTTTTTCCTAAGATTTTAACTCTGTAAATCACTGAAAGCAAAACATTTCTCCAATTTCACATTTAGATCAGAAGCAGAGACTTGAAGACAATGTGTACTCCTAAATGCAATCTGCATCATGCACTGCACAAGGCAAGATATAAGGTACTCTGATAGGCTAAATAGTGCATACAGAGGTAAATACTATTTGGACAGTGATCATTTGCAGAGCCATACAACAAATCATTCTGTACGTATTGCTGTGTTTTACTTCAGCTTCACCAATTCATCTGTACATAAACCCCTGAACTAGTCAGGTCAATTTCCTTCCATTCTGAATTTTTTAGATCTAAAGGAAATGTCATGCAGGACCTCCTGATTTTTCTAACACAAGAATAATCATTAATGAGATATTGCCTTGTCTTTTCAAATACTGGAACTGTTGCACTGACAAGTATACCAGATCACATGTTGCTCTGGACAATGTCCCTTTTTTTCTGAAAAAAGCTTTTAAAATAGGGTAGGGTCTGTCAAATATGTGGCAATCTCTGGAAAAATACAACATTTTGAAAAAAAAAATCCATAATCTGACAAAAGCAGTCACTCCTTGTAGGTATTATGTGTCTGAAGAATTTATGATAATATGCTTTGTCACTTATTTGGCTTCACTTCTGTGATATGCACAAGGCCTGTGGCTTTAAACAATCCTGTTTGCGTGTAAATAAATGCCCTTTTAATTTGTCATAATTGCAAGTATTTTGTTTTGTAGTTATAAATAATTAACATACCTTTTATGATTTTTTTTACTCTGATTTACCTTACGGGGCATACTTTCCCTTCTACATGTATGTGTAACCTCCAATAGCAGTAATAACAGTTACGAAGTATGTCCCCAGGGAAGACAATTTCCTGAAGAACCTTTAAAATGTAAATCTATGCACCATTCTTGCCAACATGCATGCTTCAGTAAGTGAAACTAATATTCACTACTTGCCAGCATAATAATCCAAAAACTGTATAAATTTCAAACATCAAAGTTAAGAGAAAGTTCCCAATTTTAACTCTGTATAACAACATAAAGGGTGTTGCCTCCGGTAACAGAAGTAACTGTGTAGCTGCATCACCTGACTTTTGAAGTGTAACTTCTATGCTGAAATGAAGGAGGAGAAGAGTGTTATATTTAATACAGTATGCTTCTGGTAGTATAATTTATTCTACGCTAAAGATCTCCATGAGAAAAGATGGTGATCCATCCTTATTTGGATAAGGACAAAATGCATAACCACACACTTAATATATTTAGATTAGCAGCTATAGCAATTAGGATCATAGTTACCTTTGATCTCAGATTGGTTTTCTCCAGCTTAATTCCACTTAATGCAAGGGATTACTCTTGCTTTATGCAACCAGGAATAAAAATTGATCTATAATAAATTACTACCATTGTCTAAAAAGGAAGATGGTAATTAGTGGTTTTTTTAACTTGAAATTTGAGCAAATGCTGTAATGAGAAGTACAATATTGTGTCTATGTAAGCACATATACATATGAATGTACATTAAGAAAATTACTCTGTAATATTAAAGAGTAAGGCTATAAAAGCAAAAATGTATCTGTTTTTTAATCAAGGTAGTACTTATGAAAAGTGTTTATTGGTCCCTTTTCATGTTTTATTCTTGGTTCAGCAAGCATAAATATAAAATATATAAATATTCCTGAGTCCTTCCTCACAGGATACTTCTAGGTCCCTAAAATATATATTCTACCCATTCTGCAGTGGAGCATGCAATAACAATGCCCATACTAAATAAGATACCCACAGTGATGAAACTAAACAATTACTGTTATGAACACTTTTTTTTTTTAATAAATAGATCTGTGTCATATATGTCATAAAATGTGTTTCATAGGCAACATTTTCTAGCAGTGAAGTCAGTACTTGTGACTCAGAGCAGAATCAGACCCTCATTTCATTGGCTAGATCCTGTTCCCATTATTATTTTAAAAGCCTGCATCCCCACCAGCAGCCTGATGAATGATTTAATGGACACATAACCTTGTTTCTGGTGCCCCTATTATTCTGTAAAGACTTTTCTAAGTTTACTTCTCCTTCATGTTTTCTAATAAATCTAAGCAGTAGATCATTAATATTAACATTTTATTTATTTAAGTAGATCAGCAAGGCAGACATCTCATCCAATATTAATACTTTGACCACAAGTATATTATAATTTGACCTGAGAAATGAAATGTTTCTGGATGCTAATAATAGAGAACATAAAATGAGGGTTTCTTTAGATTCCCTCTCTTTAAGAGTCCTTTCTGACAGAATATTTTTATGGATTTTGTAGTCATAGTAGTCTTTTCAGGAATGCTTATGATATAAAAACAAACAAACAACTACTTGCAATTTTTATTTACAATCGCTTGAATGAATATGTGTAGACACATCAAGTATTCATAGGTTGTTAAAACATTTAGCCTTGAAATCTCCTTACAAAGGAGATTTCAAGTACTCTTTCAGTACATTTTAAGAATCCTTCAAGATTACACAACACCAGCGGCCACCCTCCTTACACTAACAAAGCCATGACATAACTTAAACATTGTATATCACTGTACATGATGCAAATGATACTGCATATGCAGTACATATGCACTGTACATGACCACACTAAAGAAATCATTGATGTCCTCTTTTTCTAGGAAGGGGCTGGAGAGATCCTATTTTATAACAAAAGGAAGAAATAAGTAAATACAAACTGCTAACGTCTTTCGAGTTAACTTTCTGAAGCTAGTACCAAACATATCCACAGGACCAGCTGCATACTCTGAACCCTAACAATTTGTTTTGCTGTTTGCTAGAACTGCACCTGCATGGCTCTTCGTCAGTGTCATCAGCTACTGTGCGCAAGAGCTCATTGGATCACTGTGACGCAAATTCCCATTACAGTTTTTATGTTCATTGTATGTTTACTGAGAGGGCTCAGTTTCTGTGGACAGCTATGTTGGCATAATTATACTCATGCAAATACTTTTACTACAGGCAAGGCCTAAGATAGCACAATGTTCTGAACTTCAGTAACTATCACCTCTCAATATATACTCCAAGGATTTGCCAAAATCTGAATAGAATTTAAAATGCATTTCTACTTTAGAATAGCAGTCTGTATGTTAGAAAAACTTTCTGAAATGTATATCCTATACAAAGACAAATGGCACCAGGAAGAATTATCAAGCAAGTGATGCTGTTGTACATCAGGAGTACGATTGCACTTAATTTTGACCAGGTTTTTTTTCCAAATAAAGTTAATAGAATCACTGCATTTTTTTTCAGTCATATGCCATAGTTAAAGCCTGAGCAACAGAAAAAAAAATAACAGTCTCATTTTGTACTTATCTAATCAACTGTGGCTTATTCATTGTACAATGATACATGGAAACAAACTGTAACTTATTTTTTAAATTTTATTCTGGATTTAATAAAGACTCATGTAACACAAAAGTTGGTGGGACAGTTATAGTGCATTCAATAGCTACAGCATTCAATAGCTGTAGCATTCAAGCTACAGCTGAGCCTCTGTGTTTGATTAAAAAGCAATATGCTCAAGAGCACATGCCAGACTGAACAAAGGAACCTGTGAATAAAATCTAGAAAAATAATTATCTTAGTTAAAAAGTGGAGGAACTATTGTTAAAAAGGTGTAATTACATGCATATTTTAGTACTCAGCAGAGGAAAAGGCAGCTAATAATTTGGAGTTTTTCAATCCACCAGCTGTAATAAGAGCAAGCAAGAGAAATATTGTTTAGTGATTCAACCTTTTATTTTTTCAGAATGTAATTTTCCAAATAAAATTAATAGACCCAAACTATGCAATGTACAAAAACCTGTGTTTCCTAAAGTTTACATTGAAGTGTTCTGCTCAAGCAAGTGCTTGTACTGGGATTGCATTTATTGATAGTGTTGAAAATAGATAGGGTAGTATTCCATTCTAGCTTCATAACATTAGGTTTCTCTAAAATTTTTGTGTGAGCAAAAAAAAAAAAAAAAGCACCACACACTCAAAGAAACCCACCAACCAAACAACACCCCTTTTCCCCTCCCCAAACTACTAGAATTTATTATGACACTTAAGGTTAACATCTGTTTGGAAAAAGAACCAAACCAAGCCAGAAGGCAAGCAGATAAAAAGCTCACAAAGCCTCTGCAGAATCAGAGCCAACATGCCTAGTGGAGCAGCCGGGGGTCCATCTCCCTCTGCAGGGGGTTTACCTCATTTGAGCTGCCTGAGAGCATCTACACCAAAAAATTATCTTATGTAAAGGAAAAGGGGAAACCGTGACCCTGATAACATTTGCTAGGAGAAACAAAGTTGACAAATAGCAAAATATTCACACCTTTAGATGAACTTATGTTTTCGGGTATTTTGTTGTCACTGCAAACATCTGCATTATGTGAGATATTCTTAGACACGTAACACACAAACACACAGCATCTGCTTTACTTTTAGTCAACACACTAACCAGCTGCTGAATCGAAGAAAAAGTCATCCCTTCAGTAACTCTACGACCTTATAAATCACTTTTTCTAACTTCATCATGCGCTGTTTGTTATCTTGGCATTTTAATTTTTTTTAACAGTTCCTAACTGTTTCCGATTTTCCCAATCTCCTCCGTTCCAGGCCAGGCTCATTGCACCAGAAAGGGTTCCGTCGGTGGCTGGGCCGGCAGCGAGCGCGGCCAGCCCCGGCCGCAGGCGGCATCGCACCACTGGAAAGAGGCAAGGGGCCGCCCTGCCGCCGCCTTCACTTCACAGGCGAACCGGGGAGCTAAAGCGGAGAGCCCGGCTCCTCGGTGTCATCCCGGCAAGGCGTGCGCTCTGGCAGCCGCGGGGAGACAAACTTCGCGGGAAGGGCCGCGGCGCGGCAGGCCGGCAGCGACGCAGCCGGGCACCCCCAAGCACGCCCCGCTGTCCCCTGGATACCCCCGCCCACCGCCGCTGCAGGCGGCAGCGCAGCCCGCCCCGGCG
>JBBMKD010000115.1:43689611-43729250 GCA_037834095.1 Argya squamiceps
GACCTTTTAAAACGCGTTTGTCTCTCGAAGTTTTATTTATTATTATTCATTTGGTCCGAAGGGTTTTGCCCGGGGGGCTGGAGGAGGAGAGAGGCTGTGGAGCCGCGGGCGGGGGCCTGCGCCTGTTGCTGTGTCCCGGCACATCCTCCCTTCCTGCCCCCCGGCCGGCCGCGGGCGCGGCAGTGGGGGTCGGGCTGGGCCGGGGCTCTGGCCTGCGGTGGGCGGGCGGTCCGCGGGCTCGGGTGGCCTGGCGGGGCGTCGTCCGCACGTAAACAAAAGCCGAGCCTCCGCTGACATCTGCAGGGCGCCCTGCTGCCCTTTCCCGCATTCCTTTTTTGTCCCCCAGCGGGCGTTTCGTGACCGGAGGTGGTGTCCTCATCTGCCGCCGCTGCCACAGCCCTTGCTGGCGGCCGCGGCCCTCGGCCGGCACGCGTAGGCAGCGGCGTTGACTCTCGCTCGGAGCAGAGCCGGACCGGAGGCCCCGGAGACACTGGCGGTGTCCTCGGGCTCCGGGCGGGGCGGCGGCCGCGGCTCCTCAGGACAGCCGGTACCTGTTGCCGTGCTGGTGTCGGCGCTCCCCCGCAGGTCCGACCCCGCTGCAGCATCTCCCGGTGCGCGTTTAAACCTAACGGGCTGGGCTGGGTGGAAGCGGAGGGCGAGGGGACCCCCGCAGTTGTGCTCTTGGATGAGTCTGGGTGCGCAGGGGAAAAGGATGGTTTCTCGTGTCCCCCCTTGCTGTCTGCACCTCCCTGTGTTACTGGAAAGAGCATTAGAAGGAAAGAAAGAAAAAACAAAACTCGAAAAGCCGACCTTTTGAGCTCCGTGTACAGCATTTAACAGTTTTTATTTGCCATTTGGCTGAAAAATGCTGTTTGTTTTTTTTCCTTTTCCTTGTGTTTTGCTATTTTGCTTTTGTAAACACTGCGTCGTCCAGCTGTATTCTTGTGTCTTATTTTAGATTTTTTTTTTTTTTTGACTGTAAACTGTTGGATAGGAAACGTCCTTACTGTCTTTGGTGCCAGAAAGGGTGTCAGGAGTCTATCGCCGTAGGAGAGCAGTGATTTACTGAAATCTAGTGGAAGGGTCTGAATTCTGCCGTTGCAGAAGTTCTTTTGTGTGATGCCCTGTGGTTTCCATATCACTGCTGCGTTTCCCCAGGTAACAGCAACTCCTTGGTAGGGAAGAACCTAAACTGGAAAAGGGGAAAGTGGTAAAATAATGTTACTTGATGCTTCTGTGGAAATTGACAGTAATTGTAACACTAAAAGAAAAGCATGCAAGTGAAAAATATGATATATATATAGGAGATCGATCTATCTAATCTATCTAATCTATCTATCTATCTATCTATCTATCTCCTATATATATATACTATATATATTATTTAGTGATTCAGCCTTTTATTTTTTCAGAATTTAATTTTCCAAATAAAATTAAAAGACAAACCATGCAATGTACAAAGACCTGTGTTTCCTGAAGTTTACATTGAAGTGTTCTGCTCTGTTTCCTAAAGTTTACATTGAAGTGTTCTGGGATATAGGATATACCCACCCTCACGAGAGTTTTTTTGAGACAGAGAACATAAATTTTTTGAAAATTGTTATAAATTTTTAGTTTTTATCTCTTCCATCGTGTTAACAGTAACATGCATGTAACATTTACTGATTAGCTCTGGTGTTTCTAATGGTTTCCTTAGTGCTTTGAAGAAGCTTTTCACTAGGAACCTGATACATTCTCTGCTCTTCACACAAAAGTGGGCTAGGAAAGTTAGATCACTATCAGCAGCAGAGAAAGAGAACTGCACTACTTACATACTAATGGATCTATTTATTCCACCTGGCCCTGGTGGGGCCCTGGTCTGTAAATTCTTCAGAGGGGAATGCCTTATATCTTTTCAGTCATGCAGATAGCTGTAGATGTTTTATTTTAGCAAATAGCACTTTATTCAGTATATTGAGAACCATTTTAAAGCCCTTTTAAATCTCTGTCCATGTTTCACATTAAAAAAGTTAAAAATTTTGTGAAGTGCAACCAGTACATTTTCTAATTGGCTTTGTATTTGAGCATCCCAGTGAAGCAGTTTTGGCCAATACAATGCCATGTGGGCAGTATACTATATTATTATTGATAAGGACAGTTTTGTTTCACTGCTGCTGTTCCCCACAAGTCAATACAAAAATGTGCTATTTTTGCCTAGGCAATAATAACATATTTATTTTGTCGGCTTTTCAGACCCTGTCTTTGCATCTGAGACCCCTGGCACAGTGGTCTTGTTACAGTGTTATGATTTTCTGTATAAGTCACTTGTTATTGTCACAATACACAAAGAGAAATTTGTGTTTTCAGTTTGTAAGGAAAATGATGACTCTTTGTTGATGCATGCTGGCAGCTGTTTGGAGAGGCTTTGTATTTATTCATTTATGTATGCTGTTGTCACCTCTGAAGAATCCAGTATACACTGAGGTGTAACTGCTGCAAAATCTGTGTTTCATCAGGTTTAATTGAATTGAATGAATATGGTAATCAAGTGCCTATGCTTGAAAATATAAGGAGGCAATATTAACCATGCCTGTATTTAATTAATTCAGTGTATGTATTGTCCGCTATATTCTGCATATGCTAAAAAGCTGTTTCTGAAGCTAACATGGAAGGATTCCAATTGAAGTCAGTTTAAGATATTTACTAAAAAAATGCTTTTTTGTAAAAGATGATCTGTTTTTTTCATTAACAAAAAAACCCCAAACAAACCCCACTGGAAACACTTTCGCTACTATGTTGCTGTTTTTGGAATGCTCTTTACAAATCAATTTTGAATACCCCATATCACACACATTTATCAGTAGGTGAAATTGTTATGGATAGTTTAGGCCCATTTCCCAGTTGCAATTATTAGCATGTGCATTAACATGGGTATTATATCTTATGCTGATGTCAGGCTTTCTTACAGTGTTACAGAAAATTATTTATTTTCTGTAACAGATTGCCTGTTCATGGAAAAGCATTTTAAGTTTCCTTAATACATTAGTGTGATGTGTACATAATGAATTTTGAGTGTTCAAAATTCTGATCTCATAATTGATTGAAAGTCTATGTTGCTGTTCAACTCTGTCACAGAACCTTTCTTCAACATACAGAGCCATTACCTCTCTATGTATTTTTGGTGCATTCAGCATTTTGCTAAATTTCAGGAGGTTAGTAATGTCTTTTCAAAGTGCTTTGAGTCTTAAAATAGGCTGTGCAATACTGTCTTTTTACTTCTGCTTTGAATGCTTCAGAACAATTTTCATTAGCATGGCGTTTACATGCAGATGTCAGGCATCTCTTGCTTGCTTGTTACATTCCAGGTAGTCGTTGAAAATCTGCTTTGTTCCTTGTGGAACATTAATTTTGCTTTTTCTTTTTGTTCATTCTCTTTTCCCTGATGGTCATTGCTCTATTACATTTATTTTCACACCCTTTGTGTGCTTAAAAAAAAGTGCTGTATGTAACAGCAAAATTGCATTTGTGGGAGTGGAAAAGTAGCTAGAAAAAAATACGTAGAAAAGCAGGAGATCTTTCAGCTTACTGTGTATGGTTTCCACTGCCTTAATTTTGACAAGACTACTAGGAGTCCGGGGATCCACCTTAGTTCTTCTCCTGGGGTTAGTAGCCAGCTTTCAGGATGTAACTGGGAAAAATGGAAGAGCTCTTAGAATTTGCAGGCAAAGCAGAAAGTTTAGCAGTAATGAGTATGTCCCACTTCCTGTGTGGTTTGGTTTCTGTTCCTGCACCACACGGTGATAACACAATGTGCCTATTTGAGTAATAGCTAGAAAACTGGGGAGGAAGATGACACAGGATTAAAATAAAGTACTAAATGATAGCTCTAGTCCAGACAAATCCAGGTCAAAATGTTAGGTTAGAAGGTTCGAAATACTGCTTTTAGCAGGTATAAAATGCATGTTATGGTTACCTTGCCGCTTAATTGAAACAGATCTAATTTTAATCTCATGCAACTGCAAGCCAAAGTTTGGGCCTAGAGATCACTCTTAAGCTAGTCATTTCCTCTGTATCCTCAGAGCACTTTAAGTAATACAGAAGCTATGGGGCAAAGCCTATTACTATGTTTTCTATCTTTGGCATTGCATGTTTCCTAATCCATGCTATGAGCATTAGTTTCCGAGGTATTATCTGAAATGGGGTTGTAAAATAGGTGATGGAGTATCCATCAATGAAACAGAGTAGGTTTCCTTGGAGAAACTAAGTGATCAGCTGTGAAAGAATAATCAGTGGAAAAGGGTCATATTTCTGTTTTCATGAATCTTTTGTCTGTTTAGCTAAATGCCTTCTGCAACTGTAGTGGAAAGGAGGTGACCAAATTTTGGATTTAAAAAAAAAACCCTGCCACCTGTGTATTTTAGTATTTCAGAAGTAGACAGACAGAAGCCAGAACTGCAAGCTGTTTTCTGGCAACCAATGTTATCAAAGAAGGGTAGCATGAAGAGTGGCAAAATGTGTATATAACACATTTTTGTTCATTAGCGTCAGAAGAATCAAATTTCGAAAGCTTGAAAGGGATTTTTTTTAACTTTGGTTTGTTCTTAGAGAGAATATGGCACGTTTGTCACCATATACCTGTCTAAAATTTCTTGTGTTTTCTATTCTAATGTTCTAAAACAAAAGGAAAAAGAGGATGATGAGGTTTTCTTTTCTTTCTTTTTCTTTTTGGTTTGTTTGACGGTTTGTTTTTTGTTTAAATCACAGCTTTCAGCTACCTGTGTCTTTACAACTTGAAAATATATTTAATTTGCTATTTGCTTAACAGTTTCTTCAATTTGCCAATAAAGTCTTAACTCAGGCAGTCTGTGTTCTTATTACTGTGAAGAGATTAACGAACTTCAGCAACGAAATACAAAAATAGTTAAATCTTCTTTGAGCTAAGCTAGTAAGCTCTCTGAGGTGTGAAGATTGTTGTATCATGTGCAGGAGGGCTGGTTTTGGCTTCAGGTCCCTGTGATACAGACTGCCAGGAGATTGCAGAATGAGAATATCAGAACTAAACTTCCCACTGTGCATCTAGAAATCTATGATGGCATTATAAAAATATTCACTATAGCAGAATTGGGCTTTTCAACAAGTAATCATGCATGCCACTCTACTTCTCACTAGCACATTATTGCTAAAATACCTAGAAGCATACTGATTTAAAGGCCAGTGTCTCCCATAGTGGGTGGTGGTGTTTAGGATGTGTCTCTGCAGTGCATTTTGAACAGATGGGTGGTCGCTTCTCCAGTACTTCCACTATGTTAATGTGCCACTAAGCTGGTGCTGACAGATCCCACTTGTTAGCATGGATGTGGCACAGCAGGAGCAGTCTCGTGGCTTTTTGCCATTTCAGAGTACAGGCAGAGCAAACAGGGGTCATCTTGGCATGAGCACGTAGAGGCAAACACTGGTGTTCCTCAATGCATTGTGTCTGCCTCAGAGGAGGTGCCTGAGGGAAAACGTTCTGATGACAGTTTTGGTCTTGCTCATGCTTTTTGCTGCAGTTGACAAAAGCATTAGGCTGGCCAGCTGGGGAGGGATTCCCTGCTAATGTAAACTCAAATAAGGAGAATGAACTGAGAGTTCAAAATGGGTTTGCTGGTGCTAGCATGGTGCTAGAGCAGTATTCACTCCTCTCTCTAAAGCATGAGGTAAATAGAAAGTAGGTAATGAGTATCTTAGGAGAGGAAAGGGCTTCTTTTCATTGCAAATTACATGGCATAATCTCAACCTATAGATATGTTTAGGACTTGTGTCTGCTCTTAGAATTTTCTGCTGTAAATTATTAGAGTTCATACCTTCAGGATTGTGTGAACACAGTGATGACCTTGGATGCTGTTACTTGTAAAATTTGCCTTTCACAGCACAAGAAGAGTGAGAATTTAGTCAAATTGAGTAATAAAAGAAAACAATATTCAGCCCCTCCAAAAGATACATTTTACAGCTGCATCTCTTCTTGGGGTTCTTGCAGAGCTAAAGCAGAACAGTAGCCCTCTATTGTTCCTGAGCAGTTTCATCTGCTGAACATATGATATTATTTGCTTGTGTGTATGGTGCTGTGATAAATGAAATCACTGAAAAATATTCCATTTCTAATTTTTTGCAGAGTTCTCTGGTTCCATCCAATACACAGCCCCAAGAGTAGGTATCGAGAAAGAACTGGGACAATGAAACAGGAAAGAACTGCTTTGACTGGCCTTGCCACTGAGGAAAACATCTAAAAGCATGACATAAATACCTCTGTTTTTAAATAGGGGCTCTAAATAGAAGTGAGAGTGGATTTTAATCTGGAAAGAAAAGCTATGGATGATTAAGGTCTGGGGGAGTCAGCTTCCTTCATAGTGTTTAAATAATCTTATCCAGCCCTTCCAGTGTAAAATAGGCTTCATTTTGTCCTGTGACAAGGTGAAAATACAAGATATTTGGGTTATTTTCCAGATTTGGCAATCACATGCTGGGTTTTTCCTTGCCAAGTAAGGAAAAAAAATCATAAATTCTTATTTTTATTTAGAGGCATAATTTAGATCATGGAATGACATTACTTTGACAAAGTCAGGTTTAAAGGGTTTAAAAATTGTACATTGTCCTAAAAGGGATGATTAGTGCTTCTGTGTCAATGTATTGTCAAATTCAAATGTAATCTTCAGAGAGGTTGTGGACCCCCTGTTCTTTTAATGGGCTGGATTGGGCTGTGAGTAACCAGGTTTATTGGAAAGTTTTCTGCCCATGGCAGTAGGGTAAGAACTAGATGATCTTTAAGGTCTGTTCCAAAATAAACCATTCTTGTGATTCTGTGAATAAAACTGATGGGAAGCTTCAGGTGTATTGGAACTAGGAAAGTTATATTGATGGAACTTGAGAACATTTTAAACCCATTTGGTTTGCTTTTTCTGCACAAACTGCAAATGGTATAGGCTTGACAAAATGATCAGGGTCTATAACTAATGATCCTGTTAGGCTGTCTTATCCAGTGGTCTGTCAACATCATTCCTTTTCCTCTTTTTATCCAAAGTCTCAAGAAAAAATCATTTTACCTGGGTGCTTAGAGATCATAACTCTGCATGTTTTTAAGTTCTCCAGATTCAAGTGGAAGTGCTGTAGTGAAGCGTTTTCCTACTATAACAAAAACAAAAGCACCATTATGAGAGATAAGATCAACAGTTCATATACCTGCAATGATATTTGAGCTCCTCACTTCTCCTCAGCTATCCATATCCATCAAACATGTTCCGTCACTGCAAATTTCTGAGCAATTGCAGGTGTACATTTTTAAAAAGCCCCAAACAACTGCAAAAAAAGCAACAAAAAAGAATAAGCAAAGCAATTCCAGAATTTCTTCCTCCCAGTGTAGAATTTCCTTGTGGAAGCAGATGCCAATGAAAACTAAGCTGTCATCCACATCTGAGTCTCAATTCCAATAGGTACTAATAGTAGAGGCTCTAGTGTGAGACTCTTTGCAAGCATGTACCCTTGTGGTTTATATCACTTTTCTTTCAAAGGTGACTGTAAAAAATGTGCTGTGGCTCATGCACCTGAAACTGTCAACATGGAGCTTGAAAACTGATCCCGCAGGGAATGTCTTTTGTGGATCACTGAAAAGGAAAGTGATGAAACAGTGTAAAATATCAGTGGCAGCTATGATTCATAGTATCTGATTAAAGAAGTGCGGGACATGTTGTGCAACAGTATGCAGACAGCTGCTTTGATATGGAAATACAAATATATTACAAAGTATATTCCTAAAGCAATTTTCAGGAAGGTTTTGAGCACCAAAGTGAGTCAGAGTATGGTCACCTTTGAGGTTATTTGAATTATCTGTGGAGATAGTTTTATTGTGGATTGTTATTTTGCTGTTTATTGCTTTCAAAAGTCAAGCTTTTTTCTTTCTCTTCAGAGCTTAGTATTTCCATGAATGTGACCTTTTTTCCTTTCTGTTACTTTGCAGGGAAATATTTACTGTCTTTCCAGTGTTGAAATAGAAGCTAAGAAGCAGAAAACATGTTGGAAACAATTGGTAATTTTTTTGCATTTGCATCACAGTATTTTTGTGGCCAAATCAAGCGTGTGTGATGGATTTGGGATATGGGTGTATACTGCTGAGAGAGATTTTGAAAAAAAAAAAATTCACTGTGCTTAGAAATGCATGTTGTGTTTAGGTTTTTGTATTTGAAAACAAAAGTTGTACAATCATGTGTTTAGTGTATTTAAATTTTAGCCTTGTCTTGATTTCATTGTTTTAATCTTTTCTTGAATTAAATGTTTTCATGGACAAGACAAATGTTTTCTATTATGACTATTTATGCCACTATTTATTTACAGTGTACTGTAGCCACAGTTCCTGTAACTGAATTTCAGTGAAGGCTCTTTCATGTTTGTTACCCACTTGTTGATGGACAGAATAAAATTTTTGTTGGCTTCTGGTTTATGCTTTGCCTCTGACTTCCTCTTTAATGAGACAGACTGGGATTTTTGTTCAAAATGGAGCCATTCAAATTCTCTGTAGTTTGAACAGTAGAGAGGGTTATATTATTACCTTGTGTGGCTGTTTCTAGACTGCTACTGACTAGGAATGATTATTGCTGCAGATACACATCGGGCCCTCCAGGCCATGGAGCGCTTACAGGCAAAACTTCGGGATCGAGGTGACATTGCAAATGAGGAGAAACTGAGCCTATTAAAATCAGTGCTGCAGAGTCCTCTCTTTAATCAAATTCTGAGCCTTCAGACTTCTGTTCAACAACTGAGAGATCAGGTAGGTAAAGCAGTCTTTCAAGTGCAAGGGCGAGCTTGGTAAGGTAATGCAAAGATGTGTGTGTTTCTGCTTGTTGAACAGTGAAATAGCTTAAACTAAACATATGATCCCAAGGTCCAGGGCTTTGTTCAGGCCATATTATCCTGCTGACTTTTCGGGGCTTTGGTGAGGCTGTATTTTGTGTATGTAATTTTCATGTATATGCTCATTACTTGAAATGTGCAGGGTAGGGAAATGGTGGTATGGGTGGGGGGTTAATATAAACCTTTCTTTCTCTGCCCTTCAAAAGGAGCTTGTTTTCTATGAATTCTAGGACATTTCTCCTAGGAGCCTTTTACTGCTCTTTTGTATCTTACCCTGCTAAAATGAGGATGCACACAGTAGCTGTGAAATGGTTGACTTCAGAAGGATATGAAGATCTGTTTTGTACTTTGTGTAGGAATAAAAGATCAAAGAGAAGCCAGAGCTCCTGCCTCCTTTTTGCTTGCTCAGGGTATTAAGAATTAATTTTCTGCATGTTTTCAATGAGCTTGAGAAAAGGGTCAGCAACTTGGCTATATTGACTTTATTCGTTGCTATAATATTCTTGTCAGCAGAATAAGAATTTGAAGAATATAGAAAGTAGTTCTATAGTACTAAAGTACTAAAGTACTTTAGTACTAAACTATGTATCTGGCTTTACAAATTGCTCTTCGTGTTGACTCCTGCAAGATGGCCAGCTCTGTCTGGTATGCAGAATTGCTGAAGTGGGAGGGAGCAAACTCTGCACATGGACCTTATCATCAGTGTGGAGCCCCATCTGGTCTCTGACCACACTGTGATGAGGAGGATTCCTCACAATCCTCACAGTACTTCAGCTGTGTGGCAGAAGAATGCACTGTGGCTCTTTATTGCTTCTTGATGCTGCTTTGCACAGACAAGAAATAAAATAGCATGGTGTCTGTGTTGTATTCATCATGATGTTTTTCAGATTTTGTCTGTTTAGTGTTTAGAGACTTGATGATACTGGAGTAATTAAAAAATCTCAGGAAAAAAATACTGTCCTGAGGATTTGTTTGTGCTGCCATTTGAAAACGAGAATTTACAGAGACATCCAGAAATGGTGTGACTTATGTGGTGAAGACCCTGGGAACGTGTAGTGAGAAGAAAAAATATGCGTGAAACATTAACACAAGTTTGGCAAAATGGAAAATTAAATTTTCATTTCTGGACATTAGCTGTGAAGTTAAAGAAGGGCTGTCTTTTTAAATACATTTGCCTAAATTAGAAAATTAAGTAGGAGAAACTAGGATGGGTAAATTAAGGCATGTATTTTTTAAAAAGCAAAGAATAACTTCACTTTCTGTTCTGACTGCAGGTTTATCTGTGAAGTGACTTCAGTGATCTGTGCATGTTGCATAGTATGTGCACTGTCTAGTTGCCAGGAGAGCTATTTGGATTCCCCTTTTTTTATGCGTATCACAGTATTTTTGCGGCCAAATCAAGCGTGTGTGATGGATTTGGGATATGGGTGTATACTGCTGAGAGAGATTTTGAAAAAAAAACATCCACTGTGCTTAGAAATGCGTGTTGTGTGAATTCCCTTTTTTTATGTGTGTTTATAAGAATACTTACACATGTAATTATATGTTTCCAGCATTCTTAGATTTGTGTCAGTTCTTTGTCCTGTATTTTTTCCGTAGAATTTCTTCCCTGCAATATAACATGAGATTACTGCTTTTATTTTGTGCTATTTAAATATTTACAAACATACTGAAAAAGGACAAAGAATAAAAGCATGAAATAGGCAGTTATGCTTAAAAACCTTGTATTTTCAAACGCTCACTTTTGAGGACAGCCTTTTTGTAACTGTCACAGTATTGTGCTCTTGAAGCTCTTAAATTACAAGTTGATGAAAACTGCAAGGCATGTGAGTAGTGACCAGATTTTTTGACCAAGCTGTGCCAGACTAAGAAGACAAGTTGTTTCCCAACATTTGCAGTCAGAGTCATGTTTGAGACAGGATGACAAATGGTGCTGAGTTGTGTAATGACAAGATGTTGCAGGTTCTACCCACTGGAGACTAAGATGGCTAATTTTTTTATGTTTAATGATGGGCTGCATTGACAGTTGAATGGGATTTGATTCTTTCTGAGGTGAAGTGTGACAGTCTGCTTAACTGCTCCTATGTTTTTAATGAGTTTTTAAAGAGCTACAAGGCTACTGCAAAATTCTTAGGGACATCATCTGTTAGGACAGTGCAGTTTGAAAGAGGGAATTGGAGCAGAGGAACCAGAATGCCAGTTTACAAGTCAAACAGATTCCTTGCAAGTATCCCAGCAGAAGTAGGTCAACCAGTGAGACTTCATTATGGGCCTCTAGGGTGATTTCAAGAGTAAATTTCAAGGTAAGGACGTATTCCTGGCTTGAGGCACTGTGTCTGGAAGGCATAGAGATGATAGTGAAAGTCCTGCCCTCTACTGGCGCAGTGTGTGGACTGAGTGGTACGATGCTTTATCTTGAGGTGTGGTGCTAAAGTCAGCAAATCTGATGTCTTGGTTCTTACTGGTAAGCTTTAAAGTTGTGGGGTATTTTTTTTTTTCTTAAATGAGCAAGCAGAATTTGTTTGTGCTGCAGAACTGCCATTGTGAAGTTAACTGAAGTGGAAAGTCTAGGCACAACAAAGGGATGTTATTTACTGATCTGACTTCACAAGTCTCTTGAGCTGGGGAGCACTGAAGGAACCAGTTTTTTTCCTTTCTGTCCTTGTTCTTCAGTTCATTCTTGTTTTCTCATGTTGAAGAGCAGTCTTGCTGTTCGAAGATAAGGCAGATGTAGAAGAAAAATAAAGATTGTGGTGTTTAAAATGTTTTAATATTTTATTTTCTTTATGAAATATTTTAAAGAAAGTGGTCAGACCATGCTAGCATTCATGTCCTGCTTCTCTTCCATTCCTTTTTGTCTCTCAGTTGTTCACCTCCTCTGTACCTCCTCCTGCCTTGTTTCCACTCAGTGGACAAAATACCTGGTGGTTGGCTCAGATGGCTTGGCTGCATTTCTCAGTTTTGGGGTTTTTTTTTGTTTGGTGGTTTGTTTGGGTTTTTGTTTGTTCGGTTTTTTGGTTGGTTTTGTTTGTTTCCTTTGTTTTTTGTTTGTTTGTTTGTTTTGTTTTGTTTTTTCTTTTCTTTTTCTTTTTTTTCTACTTGTGAGTTTGACCATAGTTTTTCCTTCACAGTGTAGTGGTGGGTAGTAACTGGGTGTCAGTGCAAGAAAGGATTTAGGGAACAAGTGAGAAACTGTCTTGTCTTATTGCCTGTGAACACTTAACAGTGTTAACTCTGTATTTTGCACTGTTTAGTTTTAGTATTTTGTATGTGCAGTTCATGTTTTAAATCCCTTTTGGAAACAACAATGCTTGCACTTTTAAACGAAGTGATCACAAGAAATGCTAATTTGGGATCTTCATCTAATTTGAGAATGGAGTCAATAAAGTGCAGTCAGTAGAGTGGTGCTGGTGCCAATTCCTGTTCCTCGGAGCACAGGGCCTTTCCCTGCTGTCGTGCTTCCATGTTCTCTGGCTTGTGCTTCCTCATTTCCAATGTGATTGCAGTTGCAGCTGGCCTCTTTGCTACTCAGAGATCTTGCAATCAATCTTGTGCTTCTTGGGATGTCCAGGGCTGCTACTCAGTGGCTGGAGTGCAGAAATACTGAAAATTTCTTTTTGTCTAAGTTGAGACGTAGGAATGTTGCGGACATTGCTTTAAGTGTTGATACAGTGCAGACATGGCTTGTGTTGCTTTTTTGTTAAAAAAGTATTTTGAGCTACTGCATGTAAGCACTGCTTGATTGCATTTAGTGTGTGTGACTTTTTAAAACATAAATTTTGTCACACTAAGTGATATTTAGGAATTTTTCTTTTGAATTATGTCCACATTGGAGATATTTATACCATAAGGAGAAAGCCAATCAAAGAAAAACAGCATAAGCAAGCTTATAAAACAAAGCAGTAATGTTTCATACTATAATTGTACAATCACAGTGCTATGAAGCTACTTTTTAATGGAATTATGATGATTGTATTACTGTAAAGTAGTGCAATTTATAAGTTACGAAAAATGTTTCATTTTAAGATTTGCACTTGTGGTTTATTGCCCCCCCTGGAATGACCTATACTTCTATGGTTAGCAAGAATATGTAGAAGTTATTCTCTACTTGTTCATGCTCTAAGCCTGGATTTCGGGGGTCAAATGGAAGATAGTGGTCATCACATTTCTGCTTACAATTTGTCTCAGAATTCCGAACTTCTGCCTTAAGTACTCCTATAAATGTCTGTTTCAGAAGAGATGTGAAATGTGATATTTTTGCAGCCACAGACACAAAACTTTACTCTGTTAACAATTTAACATTTTTTTGAGTTTATTCTTTTCTTGGAGTTTCAGAGGACAGATGACATTATATGTGAGGTTGGCTTCAGACACTAAGTACATCCTCCATTAAACATGAGCTGTGTTTGAAAAAGGTGTGAGAAAATGAGATGTTGCTGTCAGTTGCTCTTGATGTGACTCTGTTCAATGTTGTGTTGTAGCTGTGCTGTTGTATTGAAATTTTGAGGAGAAGCTTTTAAAGTTCTAGTTAAGCTAGTGTGAATTAGAAGGTTATTTTTTCCTTTTCCTGCAAAGGAAAAGTATGGAAGACTTCTTTTCCGTGGTATTTTAACCATCATGCAAATAAATATAAGTTGTTAATAAGTTATTTGTATTAAAAAACATGACCAACTTCCATCCTTTTGCTTTGAAAGGCAGAAGGAATGGGAGAAGTCAGTCAATTCCTGTATGTCTGCAGTGATGTCCCAGCTCAAAAAAGTATTGAGAAAGGGTGGAATTTCAAACAGAGAAAGTGGTCCCTGTATTTCCAGTTTGAACAGAACTTGGTCAGTGAAAACATACAATGTAAAAACTAAAAAAATTAATTGGGCTCTAAGTACTTCTATTTCAGCGTGAGAATGTGTAAATTCTCTACCAGGGAAAAAATCATAATTCCCTAAGGACATTGCCTTATCTGTTTGGAAGAAGTCCTTCAAACTTGAGTAGAGAAAAGTATGGTGAGTTTAGGCAGATGTTCAGGTGAAAGTTAAAATGCCCATCATGGCTATTCTGCTCTTAGAAAATTGCAAACATAATTTTGATTACTGTGGCTTCATGTAGATTTTTGCGCATGATTTTTGTAGTGCTACTTGCTCCCTACACATTTGTGTGTAAAGATGTACTCTAGATGTATGAAAGACATAGGCTCTTTATGCAGAGAAGGGTTTCACAAACTGGGATTGTCTCTGCGTTAGCCATCTGAAACACTGTGTGCTGACACGGAATAAATTTAAAGCAGACTCTCAGCTACAGTCAGTTTCTGTGACATAAAATTCTGTTTCCCTTTTTGCTTGCATGGCTCATTCTTTGTAAAGTAGATGATGTTCTAGGTTTCTGTACATGGTCTCAAATTTTGCTTTTAGCATTATTATAGAATTTTCCTTAATTTCTCTTTTTTTGTCTTAGAAAATGACTACACACTCTACTCGAAGTGGAGAATTCACTCAGAGTTAGGTTGTGTAAGAACTGTCAGTAATACTAGTGACTCTTCCCTTCTGTCACCCTGAAACATGAAACATCCAGAAGCTTCTACCACACTAAAAGGGCCTCAGGACAGAATAATGCAGTTAGAATGGTGGTAAATGAAACTGCAGACATTTAATGTATTTTTGTCTAGGTGTAATCATACTGATTGACGTCATTACCATGCTCAGCTGCTGAGCTTAGCTCACCTAGTTTGATGGTACCACTCCAAAAACTGCACCAAAGTAGTTTAGTGGCTCTCACTGATTGACATTGGATAAAATTGGTAGGTTTTACTTGTACTATTCTGCTTTTTGTTTAGGCTAGCTTTGCTGGCTTTGCCAGAGGAGGTGATTAGTTCTCTAGGGACTGCTTTGATGAAGAGTGGTATGAGGATGGTAGCCTTCCACAGAAAGGGTATTTTCTGCAATGAACACTGCAATTTAGTAAATGAACTTGAATCTATGACTTACTAACATTGTGATATCAGACCTGTATACTATGGTCTTTGGTGCACATGAAAGATAGTTCAGGTATGCATGTCATACACTCTCAGGCTGCTTCATATTGTGGTAGAAATGTAAAAATATTTTCAGTAGAACCAATTACAAATGGTTAATTGCAGTACTGTTAGATACTCCTAGGATTAATGTTTTTAGCAGTGACCATTTTTTGTGGGAAGAAGCATAACAACAGGGTCTATAAGAAGATTTGAAGGTGGAAGAGAGTAAGAAATAGAGCACATAATTGACCAAGTTCAGTTAACACAATTTTATACATTGAAATGGACAATATTTTGAAGGTAGAAGTGAATTAACCTATTATAAGACCTTATGCAGGTAAGAAACACAAGTACGTCATAGATTTTACTAGTTTCAAATCCATTCATATAGTGTAAGGGGAAGTCTTATATTCTCAGAAGGGTAGAATCTGGTTATGTCTCTGGGTGTTGTTCCATGTAATGAACTGTGAAACAAGGCTTGTCTCTACCTGTGCCTTACAAGTTTCCCAACATGAATGTATGTGGTTAAAGAAAGTGTGTATATGCACATTTTAGGCATTACAATTTGTTTGAAACATAACCCAGTGATTCCTCACAAGTATGGGTAAAGAACATAATCAATGTGATATTGATGCCTTGGAAGGCTGACCTGAAACAGAGACTGGTCAAAGTTAGAAAATAAAGCAGGTATTTATTGAAAGGGCTTCAGGGTCCAGCTTGGGGAGGACAGGAGCACGACCAAGGCTGCACCCATGGTGGACTAAGAATAGTCACAAAATGGCTGACCAGTCATGAGATCTTACACTTTTATAAGTTTTGGTCCATTTGCATATTGGGGTTTAATTGTCCAATTACAGCTTCAGGTTGTGAGGTCTCATCCTTCTTGTTTTCTCTCTTCAGTCCACCATTGTTTATGCAGTTGGGCTGAAAATTGTCCTTGGTTCTCATCAGGAAAAGGATTTGTTTTGTCTACGTACTCTGTGAAGAGAGCTTACTAGCACTTAATATGAGGCTCAGAACTACATCCCTAGGCAGCATAGAGTCTGCAAATATGAAAGCTAAAGCTTAGGGCCTCAATATAAAAATCACTGAGTTCCAAACATCCAAATTTTCTTCTTCACAGTTTTTTATGTCAGAGCAGGGTTAGAAATGTTGTTAAGAACTTTTCTTTCTAATGCTGCCTTGGGGTGTTTTTTCTTTAACTTGAGGACCTTCCCAGCCACATAAGTTGTTTGACAAATTACACTTGTTTCATTGCATTTTCCTAAAACACTCAGTTGAAATGGAATTGTATGATGGAGAACAACATTCACCTTTTAATAACTGGAATATTGGAGGACTGATATGATAAGCCTTATAGAAGTGACATACTTGAACAATTGAGATTGGTGCTGTAGACATTTCAGAATATATCTACTGTTTTGAAATTTTTATTGATACTTGAAGTTTAAAATATGACTTTAAGGAAGAGGAACCTTAGGTTTCTGTATTGTGATACAGAATGCTAGAAAGTGTGCATTGTAAAACTATGAAAAGTGTTTGAAACTGCAATATAATAGTGTGCCAGGCAAGTAGGAAGCAAATTTGTCTGGAGTAAAGCAGTACCAATTGGCAGTCAACAGGCAAGTGGGACAAAAGACAAATGAGGGTTTCTGCTTCACCTGAGCTTTATATCACCAGCAGCCATTCATTAGATTGGTTGGCACAAATCTGGTTGAAAAGAGGTTATTTACTATGGCTGTGCAAAACAGAGAATTTTCTTACTTTCTTTTCTGTTCTAAGAAAAGTGGATTGTTAAGTCTGTCTGTGTGAAGGTGTGATTGTGACTTTCATATCAGCCTGATGGCTTTAGAGTTGTTCAGTAATCTTGTATTTAATCCTGCCTCATGCAGATAGTCACATTGGTCATTGTTGTACAGTGATGTGGAAACCCTGACCAGTAAAATTTGTTCTTTATGTAGGCTGTGAGATTTACTTATTTTTTCCTCAATATGTGCATACTTTTTTAAAAAATTTTAAAATAACAGATAACTTTTTGTTTGTTTGTTTTGGTTTGATTTTTTGTTTCTTTGCTTTTTGTTTGATTTTTTTGGTTTCTGTACACTGATACTGATAGAAAAAGATACTATTGAAAAGAATTGTTCTTGGTTACCTCTAACATTGTGATGGAATACTTCAAGATGCTATGATAGTGGGAACAAATAAATTTTAGACAGCATATAGAAAATAATTTTAGGTTGCTCTAATAATTTTTTGTGTGTTTTATGCTTGTAGTTCACAACTTTACATTGGGTATAAATATTGAAGGTGACTTTTCTTCTTAAAATGTCTGTTTAAAATTGCAAATTGGAATTTCAAGTACTTCTAATGATCGTTTGGCTTATGTTAATGTTCTTGCCTAATGAGAAAGTTTCTGGTGTGTCTATAAATCCCTGTTGCTTTCAATCTTTTACAGGTAAATATTACACCTTCCATACATTCCAGCGGTGAATTCCCTCAGCTTCTCCATCATGGTGTGAACGTGGGGTCCTTGCCACTTAATGAGTCATATTTGTTGGCTCAGCAGAATGGCAGCCCAACTGATGTGTTAGAAGCATCAGTGAGATCCATTACTCCTCAGATTAATGGGAAATTCTCTAACGATGACTTTGAACAGCTGATCAGAAACATGTCCCAGGTAACCCTGTCATATAGTAACCACAAAATATGGATTACTGATTATATGAAGTTTAAGATACATGTATGTTTATTTAAAAGCAATTGAGTTACTACACAAACCACAAACCACAATACCACTTCCTGTATAAAAGTAACCTTTTAGTTTGAGAAACAATTAGTAAATGAGAAAGCAGTTGAAAAACTAGCCCTGACATAGTCAGTCATGAGCTACTGTCCTTAGCTGACCAGTGTGTGTATTCCCATTCAAATTATATTTGCATGCCCCTTGTAGAACTGCTGCTCTATGCATGAGGGAGATACTTTGTCAAAGCATGCTCTTGTATGCGTAATTAACGAAAGCTAGTTCTATGATTTTCTTGGAAATAAAATGGAAAATTTTGACCTTGCTGTGCATTGTTCTGTAATGTACTACTTTCCTGTGGTAGGCAGAAATAGTTCATGAGTCCCTTCAGTGGCTGGAGCTGGGAATCCCCAGGCATATATTTTAGGATTTACTATTTAATCTGTAATAGAGCAGGATATGAAAAGTCTAGTGGTGTTCAGGAGAGCTTTTTTGCATAGTCCAACTTTTTTTCATCCTTCTGAAATTCATCTTCTTTTCCTGGTTTTGCTTGAAAGTTCTCCTGTACCCTCTAAAATAGATACATATCCTACTTCAGTCACTACTAAACCAAAACTCTGTATATTTATCTTTTATTCCCTGATTTCCTCTTCTGGGCTGTAATAATATTTATTTCTCAAATATTTTCTGTATGATAGCAAGAAATTGGAAATGAACAACTGTGTTTCTGTTATTAGCTTGTGTAGTCTTGCTCTGCTGTAGTTGTCATTAGAAATTAATTTCCAAGTTGTTTGCCACGTTATTATTACTGCTTTTGTTCATTTTTAACCTTTTAACATCAGTACCCTTTTTTTTTAACTTCTGCTGAACAGGGTCGTCTTGTTGAGACAATTGACCTTATCAAACCTCTAAGTGGTGGTCTGGGCTTCAGTGTTGTGGGACTCAAGAGTGAAAACAGGGGAGAACTAGGAATATTTGTGCAAGAAATCCAGGAGGGAAGTGTGGCACATAGGTAATATTACTACTGACTATTTTATTACACCAAGCATTAATGTTACACTGCAGTTCAGTTGTGTTACTGCTGTTATTTTGTACAAGGGCATGTTTCTCTCTTCATATTCTGAGCATCATTGCAGATGTAAAATTACTTGCTACAATTTATGTAATGTTGGAACAGGCATCGTATGAACTGTTCTTAATTTATAGAAACACAAATGTCATTGCTCTGGGTTTTTTATATAGGGAAAAAGAAGTTACTGTTTTGTGTCATGTCTTTTAAAGTTGAAATACATATTTTGCCATCATTGAATGCACTGAAGAACAATTTGGTACAAAAAATTCAGCTGTATCTGGCACTGTTTTTGTTAGGTGGAGTCCCATTGAGTACGTGTGAAACCCAGGTTTGAAGTCAAGCAACTTTTGACCTAAAGTGAGGGACATTCACAGAGATATTCAGCTGATGTTACAGAAGATCAGCAATAGTAATAGCTTTCTGAAAGTGTGCTTTAGACTTAAACTCAGATTCCACAACTAATGTTGAGAGAAGTGCCCAAGGGAGCACACAAACTCTATGGTAAATGGCAGCAGTGCTGGTTCACTGCAGACTGGCAAGGTGTGTCACTGCTCAGGATCCTGGTGCAAGCTGCTTTGTGGTGTACTCTGTGTTGTGTGGAGAGGCTGAGTCATGTTGATGCTGTTTCTCAGTGTGCTTTAGGGAGATATTTTTGGATTATTTATGATCTGAACACTGTAAATCTAATAAGAACATGGGCAAGAGACAAGAATATGGTATACAGAGTTAATGGTAGTTAATCAGTTACAAAATGTGGCATGCTTTATATCTCTACAGTATTTTTTAATCTGCCTTATTTCCACTTTCTGTTTTTTATTTCAGTTTAGGTGAGGCTTTGTTTTGTTTTTCTGTTTGTTTGTTTCCTTCCCATTTGACAGGTATTTGCTTTTACTTCACTTACTGCTTGGAGATGAGACCTATCTTTACTGAATCAGGCCCTGCCCAATTCACTGTCAAGAAAAAGAACATTCAACAGCTATTACAGGGCTTATAAATGAGAAAGGCTGTGTCAGTAAATAAGTCTTTGAGAGCACTCTAAAAAACAGTTCAAATTCACGAGTGAAATACTATGGGCTGAAACTAAAAGTCTTTTTCGTGAGCCTGGGGCCTGGGTTTCTACTATGTAGGTGCTTACAAAGGCTGGTGTAATAGAGATTGTTGTTTTCCTTGCTGCCCTTTGTTATCAGAGCATTACCACTTTGGAATGCAAAGAAGTGGTGGAGGAACAAGAGGGTAATTGAACTGTGTAGGCTTCATATGCTTGCTTTGGAGTACATAGGAGGAAGGACTCAGTATGTAATTTTACAGTGATGTTTCCTTTGTAAGAAAGTGAAGAGTTTTTTTTTTTTAATTTGTTCATGGACTTTTCCCCCTTGCATAAAAGGGATCTATTTTATAATTTTTGTTCTGTTTCTTTCTTTGTCCTTCTTTTTTTAATTTATTATTTTCCTTTTTTCCTGCCTTGTTTTTCAGCAAAACAAAATTTTGTTTCTGTTAACGTATTGGTGAAAGTGTGTTCCACTCCATAGTTTGATGAATATTCAGAATATGTGCATTGAACAAAGTGGGGCATTTGGTCTGTAAAGCAAGAAGCTCAAAGTCAAGGACGAACATAAGTTCCCAGGCTGTGCTGAGATTAATATGTTTAGTCTCGCATGGGGTTTGGGGAGAAGAAAGCTGGCTAGGGGGTAGTAGCCAGGGGAAAGTAGCGGTGGGATTAGCTTCAAAGAGAGCAATCACCAGGGTGCCACATCAGCTGCTTTCAGCACAACTGCAGGGAGGGATTAAAAAAGTGGGGGGAATAGAGACCAGGTTATTAAAAACCCTGAAAGGTTGTCAAAATATTGCAATTTCTGTGGCAATGTTTCCTAGATTTTTCTTATTTTTTGTTTTATCATCCCCCTTCCTGTTTATACCTATGTGACAGAGATGGAAAGCTAAAGGAAGCAGATCAAATCCTTGCTATTAACGGACAAGCCCTTGATCAGACAATTACACATCAACAGGCTATCAGCATTTTGCAGAAAGCAAAAGATAATGTCCAGCTAGTTGTGGCTAGAGGTGCTTTTCCTCAGCTCATCAGTCCTGTAGTTTCCCGGTCTCCATCTGCTGCTAGCACAGTTTCAGCCCACTCCAACCCGGTGAGTATAGCCCAAACTTCTGTGTATTCCGTTCTGGACCTGCATGTATTTACTGTGTATAGTCTTTTGAGTCATTCTCTATAACTTGTATATACATTCCTTCACAGTGCTTGAGGTTTTTCTTCTCTTTAGCTTTATTGTACCTTTCCCCTACAAAGAGTAGAAAATATTCAGGCTTGCTGGGAGAAAAATCTTCATCTTGAACGTATTCCTTGCTCCCATCTACCAAATAATCTTTATCCACCAGTGCAAATACAGCATGTTTACCTTACCTGATGAAGCTTTATTTTGAGGCAGCAAACAGGATATTTTTCTTTGCCTTGTGCTTGAGCAAACAATTTTTTGGGCTATTGTAATCTGATCTGCACCACTAGCTGGATGGGTGCTTTTGTGTTTGTTTTTCTGTTGCCTTTTGGCATGAGAGTTCCAGTAAAGTTACAAAATGCACTTAAGGACTCACCGAAAAGCAGCTCTGCTACAATTCATTTCTTATTAGAGCTTTTGCACATCTAGGTGTGGACAACACAGTTCATAAACGTGGTATTACCTGTACTTTCTCTTCCTCTTACTTTACTCATGTAATGGCTTGTCCTGGGATGGAACAGCCTATATATAGTTTCTGTAGGTCTTGCTCTTCAGTCATCTGTGGCCCGTCTTTAAGGGAGTCAATTACCAGACATACAGAGAGCAATCAGTCTAGAAAAAGGGACTGTTTTAGTGAGGCTTTTGATCATTAGCGTATAACCTTTAGTGAAGGAGTGTCAGAATTATTCCTTTTATCTGTGCAGCTGACTGACCTGACTTTTCCTGCCGGCACATAGGAGAAGCCTGCTCTCCTCCAGTATTGCTTTGACAAACTTCTTTCTCTATGTGATTGCCCTATGTTTGCTGAACAGCTTCCCTTGCTTGAAAAGATGTTCCTTACAAACATTGCATAGCTGCTTCTTTTTTTTTATCTTGCCTTTCCTGATTTTCTTGTCCTCTTTGCTTTGAAATGCAACATACTAGGAGCCATTCTTTGCCCTTCAGTGTTTGCTTTATCATACTGATATTATGTTAAGGTGGATTTCCAAACAGGTACCACAGGGCTTTGGGTTTGCAATGCCTTGATTACTCAGAAAAAAAAAAAAAAAAAAAGGCAGCCAGTTTAAAGATTATACCTGGTGTAGCACCAGCTGTGGCTTTAAATTTCAGATGAGTTTACTGTCTGAGTTCTTCTTCAGGAGAAAGAATACCATGAGCTTCTAGCTGTCCCTTCAGGTAGTGCCCCATGCGAGTAAGATAGAATTTGTCTTTCTTTCAGAGCAGTTTTGCTTCTGTCATCACAAAGTGTGCCATCAGAATGACTTCATTCTGGTGCTGTTGCCATCAGACAACCTTCAACAATCAGACTTTATTACATAGGATAATTCTGCTAGTTCCTGCCTCACAACATTTGGTTCTGCTTTCAGTCTTAAAAATACTGACTGGGATTTTGCTTTCTCTTGTGCTTTGTTATAATGGCTGATGTGAATGTGCACTTATCTGAAGATTTTAATTTCCAGTCCTGTGTGGTTTTCTAGCAGCAGTATTTAATGACTGCAAAGGGGCATGAAGGTGGGCAGCCCAAGGCTGCTGACTAAGTTCATTCGACAAGTTCTTGAAAGGTCTGACCCATTACCTGACTGTGGTTTGTAGCAGAGAACTTCCACCTGTTATACAATTAGTAATTTACCAATTAAATATTGTGTAATATCACACCTAATCACAATTTTTAAAGAATTATTATATGTCCATCTTTCTCCAACTTTCCATTATTAAAAACATACTCAAGAAAGAAGAGAAAATAACTTGCAAATTCTTATATTAATAGTTTGACTTGATAATCTTAGAGGTCTTTTTACACCTGAACAATTCCATGATGCCATGTTTTTAGTCATTTTCAAGCTTATATTTATTCCTTTTAGGTTCACTGGCAGCATGTGGAGACCATAGAGTTGGTGAATGATGGCTCAGGTCTGGGATTCGGGATAGTGGGAGGAAAGTCAACTGGAGTGATTGTCAAAACCATCCTTCCAGGAGGGGTGGCTGATCAGGTAAATTCAACCTACCTCTCTGTTACTGTTCAGTAAGGTGTGAAGTTACTCTTTACTTTTATGATCAGACCAAATAGTGGTAGTTTTAATCCCCGCAAAAAAGTAAAAAAAGAAACAATAATTACTGAAACTTTTCCTTTGTAAAGGTGTGTTTAGCACAGGAGTCTCTGCATTTGAATGTTCAAGATGGATTAGGCTCTAAGTCATGTTTTCAGGTGCATAACATTATATATGTTTTGTGCATTTAGAGTCTCAGTTCTTTCATGAATGTATTGATTGTAGTCAGGGGTGGTGGGGACTCCAAAGATTGACTTGCTGTGCCCTAACAGGTGAGAGCATCTGCTTTTCTCTGCTGAGCTTACTGAAGCTTGGAGCAGGTATGTGGCTTCACGTGCCTTCTTCAAGACACAGGCTCTGCTCCTGCCTGAGGGGTTAATGTGAATTGAATTTGGTTATCACAGCTCATTTCAAGCTTGTTCATTGGACAGGTACCTAGGGCTGCATTAATGATGGTCAAGGATTGAATAAGCACAGAGACTGGTTAGTCTTCCAACAGTAGCAGTAGTGGCCTGATAACGGGGCCTGGAGATTCATGGACAGGATTTACTGCTGCCCTCTTTCCCCTGAACAGCTAGATCCTTTTGCAAACCTGTCTCTGTAACACTCATCATATTTCTGGGGAAGTTCCTAGTAAAATTTGTATGCCATTAGGCAACCTTCTTTTCTTCTCCATGTTATCAGGATATTGACTTGGCCTCCAGAAAAAGTCATCTGTTTCATATGTCTTAGAAGTGACTAAAGCTATGTGCTTTTTTTTCTAATTGTACGGTACATGGGAGAAGTGGCACTGCTTTGTCATTATTTTTCCTTTAGCATGGAAGATTGTGTAGTGGAGATCACATCTTGAAAATTGGTGATACAGACCTAGCTGGAATGAGCAGTGAGCAGGTGGCACAAGTTCTAAGGCAGTGTGGAAATAGAGTGAAACTAGTAATTGCAAGAGGTCCTGTTGAGGAGCCACTTCTACCAGCAGTTCCTCCAGGTACTCCAGTAGCCACCCCTACACCTGAGAAACAGGTAAGCAACAGTGAACATATGTAACCCATTGCAAACTTCCTTTCTTTTTAACTGCTATTTGGATGTGTTTTGTGTTTGTGTTCTCAAAAGTTAGGATTTTCTTTCCCAGTAGCGCTGTTCTCATCTGAGAACCTGGGAGAATTTAAATATAATGAGTCCACAGTTCAAGGAACTGTATTTTTGAAGACTTTTGAGATTAAGGTTTAGTACTTCCATAAGAATAATCTGATTAACAACTTATTCTGGGCTGCTTGAAATGGTATGTTATTACATTGGGACAACTGAAGCAGCGCAGTCTTTTTACTTCAGGACTCTTCAGCATTTCTCTGTCTGCCTGCCCATTTTCTTTTCATATAATTTCATCTGTTCATCAGAACTTTTCACCCTGTGCCAACCAGCACACAGATGCTAATCGTTTCCTGCATCACCTGTCACTGCTCGTTTGTTACAGGTTTTCTAAAAATAGTAAGCCAGCTGCTACCCTTACTCCCCTGCTGAGGATTGTACTTTGTATTGTTACTCCTCTACAGCTGTCAGCCATTTAAAAAGTGCTGTAAATATTATCATGACTTTTCCACTCAAAACCTTTAAAAATAGGTAATTTGAATGTAACAAAGTCTGGTTTCATGGGAGTCAGAAACAGCACTGTTGTGCCACATACATCTATGACCATGTACACTTAAATGTGAATGTGTGAAGTAAATTAATGAGAGAAGAAAAGGTTTGTTTTTGAGCCTACTCCTAGATAGAAGGTTTTGTTTTACTTTTTCCTGTTGCTTTTCTAACCATTTTCTTCAGTTGCAATGTAAAGTTGCTATCTTCTGTTAATACCTATAGTATACGTATAGAGTGTGTATGTATAGAATACATGCTTTTGGTTACATCATTCATTACAGCCTAAGACAGATTGTTATGTAACTATTTGTGATGTTATCTAACAATTTATGATGGTGATATCAACATTTTGTCTCTGTCCATTGTAGTGATATCTGTGGAAACCTAACTTACATGCATCCCATTTTGTGGCTATAAGGCAAAGAAAGTTAATCTTAACATGGAGGCTTCTGAGCATGGAAGATGAGAGACAAATTGTGTCTTTACAGCACTCAGGGATGTAAAACCTTTCTGCATTTTAGATAAAGGGATTGATATTTAGCCCTAGTATCGAAATGAATCTCTCAAAAGAAAATCTGAATTTGATAATTTAATCTATGTAGATTTTGGTAGTATTTGCCTTTTTGAGGTTATGTGATGCAATGTTAAAAGATATATCTGAAGCTCATATACAATTCCTAGTACTGACAAAATAACTCAAAGCAGCAAAGGGGCACAATTCGAGGTTTTTGCCACCTTCCCAATTTCCATACTTTACAATACCTCTTTCCTTGTATTTCTCTCCTGGCAGGAGGCAGGCTATTTTTAAACTCCTGTCTACACAAAGTTGCATTCTTGGAAGGAGCACCCTGTTAACAGTCATGCAAAATTCATTGATTTGGGTCTGGAGTGAAGATGATTATTCAAACAGCTTGATTTTTTAGTTTCTTTCTATCAGATACCATGTGGGTGGAATCTTCATGAAGCTCCTTAAACTACTATTTGAGACCAGAATGGCTTTGCGAAATGGGCCCTTCTTGTCATATTACCTGCAGATGTCTATCTTGTAAAAATTCATAAGGCTATAGGAATTGGATCTTTTTTTAGTGTCATTACATGTGGCCAAAATAATCCTGTATTTTCAATCAGAGGGATGATTAATGCATTAGCATTTATTTTATTTTTCTTGTGCTTAATTTGGTTTCTGGTGGAATTGCTTGGATAAAGAGCTCAAGTGAGATTATCTTTTGGCAAGTAGCACCATAGCTTTCCTGAACTCTTTTTTGGCACATACTTATTTAGTCAAACTGGATTTAGTTAGTATCTGCCTTGTTGCCGTACTGGCACTTAAAAAAAAAAAAAAGTTAGCTGCTGTTTGGCATGCAGAAGAGACAGAATAAAACTTTCAATACAAACCACCTATTGTTAAAAAAGGATTTTAATATGTATTCCACTTGCATTTACAACAAGTAATTAAATGGCCCCAAAATCCATTGTTATTGAAATTCAGAGAGTTATAGCAGGTACTAATGAAGATTGTAATTATTTAGCTAGCTGGAAGTATAATCACTATATACTAAAACAAAATTTTTAAACCTTTCGAAAGCAAGAAATGTAATTGCCTGACTAGTGATAGCTTGTAGCATATTTTAAACTTGCAAGTTTTAAAAAGATACCTATAGTTAATGAACAGAAATTTAGACAAATAGAATACAAAGTACAATTTGATTTTTTTTTCTTCTTTTTAATAACACAGCAGTCTAGAGCCAGTTCTGAGGAGGTCAAAGAAAGGCAGCTTCATATTCATATACATACATATGTAACTTACTGTACAAGAAATTAATTGTTCAATTTGTACAAATTTCACCAGTCATTTTAGTCATTAAATAATGATTCAATAGGTTAAAGGTAATATCCCAGAGCAATGGGGTGTGGAGGACATGACCTGCCCTGCATTGCTTTACCATGAGGCATATTACCTATTTCTTGCTTCTCCGATGAACAGCAAACAAGAACAAAAGCAAATTTCATGTGTCCTTTTTTGTGTTTGTATCTAATTTTACTGACATTAAAGAATGTGGTGAGTCTTTAAAGAAAAAATACTTCCTTTCTAACCTCCCTTTTCTTTTTAGTATGATGCTTCTCTTGATACTTGTGAAGATGGGGAGAAATTCAATGTTGAACTCACTAAAAACAACCAGGGTTTAGGAATAACTATTGCTGGTTACATTGGAGACAAGACATCAGGTAAGCATTGATTAGTGCACTTTGTTTTCAGTCTATTGCATACTATGGTATATGTGCATCAAAGACCTAACTTTGGTATAGCTCCTCCTGAAAGAACCCTTAACCATCTAAAATCTATTTGAAATTTGTAAAGGAAAAAGGATTGTTTTCCTTTTGTAAAAAGGATGTTCAAAAAAAAGCAATCTATATTATTATAAAATCCCACCTCAGTATTTTTAAATCAATTTTTATCTTCACTCTTGGCTAAACTTGTGCTTATGTGTTTCTGAAAAACAATGGTAAAATAGGCTGAGCCCTTTTTGTTAGAAGTAGCCTTCTTACAAGGCAATACAGTAGCATTCTGAGTAGTTTTAAGAGTTGTTAAGTTATTAATTTTTAAACAATGTGTATAATGCTGCTAGCCCATCATGAATTCTTTATTGACTTCTGGATGTAAAAAATGTTTCTTCACCTGTGGGCTGTGGCAGATAATAAGTAAGTTTATTTAAATAAATAAATGCAGAAATGTTTATGGATGGTTGCTTTTTTTACTTTGTAATTTCCATGAAATTTTTCACAAAAATTATCCAGAACTCTGTTAGGACTCCTTAGAGGAAATTTGGCAAATTCAGTATTGCTAGGAAGGGATGTCTTAAGGTTGAATGTGTCATAAAGCTTCTCATAGAGCTGTTGGTTTGACTTGTATCCACATGTGTATTGTTCAAGAAATGTACAGATAGGTACATTCTGTATTTTAGGCAGTTTATAGCTATAATTTTTTTGAATTAGAAAAGACTGGACTTCCACAGGACCAGATAGTTACAGTCTGTGCAAGTCCACTTGTTAGCAGCTTCCAGCTGAATCTTCGAAAGACAAATTAAGATGTGGAACACAGATCTGAGAGCATATTTTAACTGATTTAGTGTTTGGGTATCACTAATCTTCAATTAGAAATTGCTGTGCTGTAATGTAATGTAATTATGTTAGAGAATATTCTTGTCTCAGGAACTAGTTACCTAGCTCGATTTAGTGATGTAACAGTTACAGAACAACTTTGCTGTCAGAAAAACAGCAATGAACTGCTGGACAACAAATAGCATGGCTGAATTTTTTTGTGAATGACAAATAACTTGTCATGTTATCTTACAGCTGTTACAGGATATAGGAATCCTTGGAAGTTAGGAGGAACAGCCATATAATTATGCACAAAACCTAGGCAAACAACTTCTTTAAAAACCCCAGCTTCAGCTCCCCCCCACCCCCGCCCCCAAAAAAACCCCAAATGTCAGAAAATGAGAGACTTGTCAATGACATGACTCAAATATATACGCAATCTTATTTTTCCTAAGCTGAATTGAGTCATAAACCCTCCTTCCTTATATCTTTCATCATATCAAGGACCAGTAAAAAGTTAGCTTGAGGTCTGCAAAGGCTGTCACAGCTTTTAAAATGCATTCAAAAGTGAGTTATCTTCACTTCAAGTATATTCATTTAACAGAGTGAGAACATTTGTTGAGAGAAAGTAGGTGCTGTTAAGATTTCTGATACCAGTGTTACAGGCTGGAGACTGTCAGAGCGATTTCATGGCAGTTTATGCTGTAATTTTCCTGATTTCATGTAAGCTGTGCAAGATGTGCATGTAGGAACTCCATATATTTTCACTTTATTGAGCTATTGAATTTGTTTCAAAGGCAACTGTGTTTTTCCTGAAATGTTTTCTTTCAGCAAAATGTAGGTGTTTTTTATATATTACTTTCCTTCTGATTCAAAAGTAGTAACTAGTTAGTAACTAAAATATTTCTGTTTTGATGGGGGAGGCTTGTTTAGTTTTGTTGTTTTGTTGGGGCTTTTAAAATTTTGTGACCTTTTTATCAAATAGTAATAACTGCAGTTAAAAACTGGTTCAAATGTAAGTTGTAGTCCTGTTTGCTTATAATTTTCTCAATTTGGCAATCCAAACATGCATTTTCTTAAGCTTTAAGTATGTAGAAAATTCAGAATTACCAGATTAGTGTATTCAAGCTGAATTTCTGTCCAAATCTGGCAAAAGTCAGAGATATATTTTTCGTCTATGTTGTTTTCAACATTTAGATTAAAGTTAGAATATTTCTTATTTTGCATCAAGAATTGTGAATTAGGCATTGTAAGGTTTTGAATGAAATGTGATCCAATGCAAACAGACGTTAATATGGCTCATTCTTTAAGATGATAATTATATATAATATTTATATTATTATAGAAATATCAATATTAATATTATATTATTATAATGTATATGTTTATCTTAAATCATTGCTTTCTTTATGATTCTTTTATTACCTTATTTAGAGATTGTGGTTTCTTTCTTTTTTTTTTTTTCCCTGCTTTGACTGGTGCCTTCAGTTGCATTATTTAAATTGTTTCTTAATAAATTAGTTAACTTAATTTTCCCTGTTTTTTATCCCAGAACCTTCTGGTATCTTTGTGAAAAGCATTACAAAAGGCAGTGCTGTTGAACATGATGGCAGAATCCATGTGGGAGATCAAATTATAGTTGTAAGTAAATGCAGGAAGAAGTGAGATTGCTTGTCTACAAGACTCTGCTTCTTTATGTTGCAAAGAAATGCTCACATAGTACTTGTTTAAAATACTTAGGATCAGTGTTGCAGTTCTGAGTCCTCTGACAGAGTATCTCATCACATGCTTTCTGATTATGCTACCAGCAAGTAACTTGTATTTTGTGAAAAAATCTGTATTGTACATGAAAATATATCTTTATATATCCATATCAGTAGGAAGTTAGTAAGTGTGAAGTTTCAAAGTTTGATTCAAATTGGGCATCTGTTTTTAAAATTATTTTTAAAAGTGTGTCAATAAACTTTTAGGTGTTCAGAGAAAGAAGAACTCTTTCCATCCATTAACTGTTGATTCTGTGGTAGAAATCAGGTCCTGAATGCAGGGAGTGCCTTTCTGTGTCTCTCACAGATCTGTCCTTGAATTTGTGTGATGACAGCACTTAGAACTAGTTATGGTCTCTCTCCAGAAGTGCCTGCATGTTTGTTTGTGGAAGTATATATCTTTTTTATAGTGATTTACATTCTAAGTACAAATGGCTAAAACAGATTATTCCAAAGTTTTCTTTTTCTACTGCAGATGCAGAAGGAGAAAATTCTTTGAGTGATCTCAGACACAGAAGAATAATAAACATTTTTAAAATATGGTTTGTTTAAGTGTGGAGAAAAAATTAAATACTCCCACCTGACGTTTAGTTACTTTAGATTAAGAAGAATTTCAGAGAAGGACACCAAATGACTAAGGGTCCAGGGGATTCATTCTTCATTTAGGAGGACTTAAAATAATGAAATATATGTGTTGTGTAGGCAGAAATAAATGCAGGAGTCAAAGAGCATGGTATTGTAAGAAGTATTTGAGAAATTGAAGACACTGTGGGGTAGATGTAGAAATAATGGGATATTGCGGAGTTTGCAGGGTGAAGAAGAATAAAATGTGGTGGGTGCTTGGGATAATGGGATAGAACTGAGAAATGCCAAAGTTTTGAATTTCGGGAAAAAACCCGAGTTAATGCGATAATCAGAGTTTCAAACAGAAGAGCCTAAATTTTATTCTTTGAACTTTTAAAATGATGAACCAGTGATAACAGCTGGTTGGTTGCAACAGTGTTCTGTTTGGAAATTGGACTTCACTGTCTTCACTAGTAGACTTCTCTATATCTAAGTTTACTTGACCTCAGAATGACTGCACTCTGTAGGTCTCTCTACTACAGTGGATTGATGTGTCTCTCCTTACTCTTTTCTCTCCAGAACTTCTAGCCATGGTTGTGTTGGTTTATTCACCCAGTATTTTTTCCTCAGTGATAGGGATAGCTGAAATGATTGAGCAGACAGGCTGCACAATATGCCCTTCACAGCAGGTGCTGTATCCTCTCCCATCTTGCAGAGCAGATCTGCCTGACTGCACCATGATGGGCATCCCACTCCTCCCCCCTTTGCTGTGGTGCTGGTTGTCACCTAGCTCTGGGGTACTTCAGTGGGAGTGCTTAGCATATCCAGTGACATAAACTTGTACAGGTTTTGTTCCTGCCCCTCCACTTGCTTTTTGCTTGGGCCAACAGATGCTGAGAGCTCACTGCATTGTTTTGCCCTGAACTTTTTCTCGCTGGGTGAACTGAAAAACTGCTTAATCCTGCAGGTGGATGGAACAAATCTTCAGGGTTTTACTAACCAGCAAGCAGTTGATGTTTTGCGGCACACAGGACAAACAGTTCAGCTCACTTTGATCAGAAGAGGTCTTAAGCAGGAAAATCGTATTCCGCCCCAGGAGGACTTCAGTGCTCCTGTTGAAAAGGACTTGCTATTCCAAACAATGGATTGTACCACAGCCGAAGGTAATTAAAACTGGCTTTGCTGTAAAGTTGACTTGAAACATTTTTCTTTTCAGTTGCAAACTGGAAATAAAATGGGCCAGATTCATTCTGGATAGCTATTACAGATGGCAGAGCTGCTGTACATGAGGGTAGAATTTTGTCTACTATGGTTCGATTAATCTTTTAAACACAGTGGTATAGTTTGCCACATTTTCAAAATAAGCATTGAAAGTTCTTTCCTGCATTGTACTTCTGGCTGAATTGCTTCAAGACTTTGATCCTGCAAATCTTTGAATGGTAAGAAAGCAGCAAATGTTTTATTCATGCTCAAGAGTGAGAGCTGCATTCAAAAGCAATCAGAGAAAAACCCTTCTTGATGAGCATAATGAATCTCATCCCCTTTTACTCTTGCTTGTTACAAGCTACAGGTATGAGAGGAGTAGCCTGCATTGTAGGGGCTGATAGGGTATTGACTGTGTACATGTAAAATGTTGAGAAGCCAAAGAACAGTAGTAATGTGGTTGCTGATGACATGAGATTAGTGCAGCTTTATCTTACGTATTCTGCACGTATTTAAGTATATGTGCCACATCTTGAAAGTCAGTGTGTTTGAATGCAAGATATGTGCACGGGGGCAGGAAGCGCAAAACAGTTGCTTCTGTTATAGTTCGATGTCAATGAAAATATGTCACAAGTAATCAGCAGAGGCCTGATCCCCATCTCACACAAGATTTTCAAAGAGCCAGTAGCATGTTACCTGTATGTCATCCTCTCACTCCCACCTTTAACAAGAAGTATGGACTAAGTGTTCAGAATGCTGGTTCTCCAGCCAACAGGTCAGGCAGCCACACACATAACAGAACTTGGTGGTAGGAGAGGTTTTCTGCATATGAAAACTGCCAGGTATTGCAGGTCTCCAAGGGTGAAGCATTTTTGTTTTCAGCATCAGCTTTATGAAGTGCACAAAGGAAAATAAAAGAAATTAATACAAGAATGTGAAAGAATGTTTTATTTAGATGTATTTTCATTCAGTCAGAAAAATGCAGGTACTGATAATTGTGCTGTTTTCTTGTTTTTGTTCTTGTGTTTTTGGGGGGTTTTTTGTTTGTTTTTTGTTTTGTTTTGTTGGAAACTCACTGGAGAAGGCAAAGCATTAACAGAAGACAATGTCTTTAAACGTAGTGTTTCTTCTGGGCCACCCATGCCAGATGCTATTTGCCAAATGGAATACGGGTACTCTGAAGTCCAGTGAAGGAGAGGGCTGGTACCCCAGAGAGTTGGTTTCCCAGTTGATGAGTATTACGACATATATCATAGCTAAATAGCTGAAAATATTTCTTCTTTTTTTCAGATAACAATGAAACAGAACAGGGATCCCCATCACTACCATGCAGTGCCAGTGTGGTAAATATTGGAGATGACGTGAAACAACAGGAAACAGGTTCTCAAGGTTTAATATTTTATTCTGTGAAAATACACTTCTTTGTGCTTACAAAAAGATCAGGTGTTTTGTGTGTGTTTCCATCTTCTGCAAGCTCTGTAGCTGAGGTAGAACTAGAAAGTCAAAGCAGTCATGCATTTAATCATGTACTCTTAATCATAAGTTTTTGACTATGGACTACTATATGTGTCTGAAAATAATTATATGCTGAAGATGTCACATAAAGCAGTCTGCTTTGGCTACTTGCTCAGCCTACTCCTAGTCTAGTTTTGCATATATACTTTTTTTAGTCTAGTCTAGAAAAAAAAAATCTTCCCTTTCCCTGTTATCTTTCCAGTTGTCTGCAGCTGCCCAGCTACAGTTCCAGGAGTTCTACATCTTCTGATAAATTCCCTTTTCAAATTCTTGAGCTTACACTGGTTTCATTTAGTATTCTCTGATAATGTCTGAAATTGTCAATTCTGGTGCACTGATATTCTCCAAATTTTGCCATACTCTTTGTCAAAATTCTTATTTTATACTGGATATTTTTTTCCTATTTGATCTCCTAGAACACTGTTTGTCATTTTAGAAGTTCTGTGTGATGATACGCTTTTCAGATTCAGACATAACTTGATGTGTCAACTTGAGGTGTAACATTTTTGTGCTTCCAGAGTAAAAGGGGAAACGGAAAAGTTATGCAATATGTATTTTCATAATTCATGCTTTCTGATTTTCTTGGATACCTGAAGGAATTTCTTTTTAATGTCTTTCCTTCAGATACTGCTGTGTCTTGGCTTTGGTCCAGAAAGTATTGTCCTATTTGAATGCCATGCAACATCTGACTTTATACTTAGTAATGTCTCTGAGCAATGACTAGACTTAAAACCCTGTTTGAGGGCCTTAGTAATTTTCTATTCTTACTAAAATCAGTGGGATTTGAGAACTTTGTAATGAAGTTTCTTGTCTTTGCCTGTGATGAGAATTCAGATCTGAAGTTTATATTGATATTTACTGTAAACACAGCCCGGACCATGGACCTTGAATATGTAGGATCCTGTTAGACCTACTGTGTTTGCTGACTGTTGTATCTAAATACTGCTTTTTGTTGGCTTCTGCCATAGAGCCTAGACAATGTGAATGAGGGAAAAATGAGCTGGAAGAAAGTATTTCTCTGTTTTTCAAACCTGCAAAAAAACTTTCAATCCAATTAAGATTTGCCGCAGTTTGCTACCTAGCCTGTCACTGTCACTGTATCACTGTACTTCTCCCCCTTCCTTCCTTTCCAAGTTTGTTGCTGCTCTTTAGCTATTAAGTTTTATGTCATTGTATGTGTGCATGTATGTGAGTCTAGGGAAAAAAAAAAAAAAAACGCAAAGAGGTTGGACTTGTGTTCTGTTACTGACCTCAAGGGCTTACAGTTTCAGAAAAGTCTTTCACAGTTGTGCTCATCATGGTTTTAAAAAATAAAAAACCCCCTCCAGACTGTGTTTTTTGGACATTCTCTGTAAAGTACAGGGTCTGTCCAAAAGGATCAGTGTGCAGTTTACATTTTTAAGCATTTTAGCCATCCCCCTGAATCAGTCTGATCAGCCCACATGTAGTCTGATTTAATGTAGGGCTTGAATGCAACCTTTCAGTTTCCTTTCTGCCTATTATCTTGAAAAATTGCAAAAAATTGACTCAACTCTGAGGCTAGTATGAGTCCTTTTTTTCCAGCCACATGCACCAAACTATTTGAATTTACATCGTGTCTTTCAAAATACACAGTTAGTTTTGCATGGTTGAAATCTTAATACTCCTTTTTGAGTTTTTGCTCAAAAAAACTCAATCCAAACTTTGTGAGACTAAACATGCCAAGTTTTTAGTCATATTTAGGAGAATTATGACATCATCGGAATGATTGTGTCATTGTGCATGTTCCATATACTTTATCAGTTCTAGGAGTTGACTAGGTTTTTTAATTCTTTGTCACTGTAATCTTAAATATAAATTTTAGATTTCCAGCTAACTAGTACAGAAGAAGCAGCTGCAAAGATGAAGTGGCAGAGGATTATGGGTTCGAATTATGAAATAGTGGTAGGTAAATTTTGTTTACTATTGTTAAATGTGCATCTATTTCATCTGTGCATCTACTATGTTGACAACATGTGGATAGAAATTTGTTTGTATTGCATTTGTTCCTTTGTGTATGAAAATTACACATATGCTCCTTAGTATGTTGAGATTAGTTTAATTTTAGACTTTGAATGTAGATACGTATTTTTCTGTGTTTTATCAAAACCATAACAGACTTGTAAGATTACTCTGTCCATGACTATGATTTCACCAATTTTCCAGCTTCAGGAGAAATGTGTATTAGAGAAAAAAATAAAATTTCATATTAACTTCAAAGCTCCCTTCATTAGCTGCAACTTGAAACTTCATTCTTATTGTGCATACTGAATAAATGATTTCACGTAATGATGTAAATAATGCATAGAACATATACTGTAGATACAGGAAAAAAGCAGTATCTTAGTTTGAGATACTACAAAATTGCACGTCATAGATGTAGCATCTGCAGAAGTGTATATTATTAGATATGTTGTTGTCATAAGCAGTTCCCACTTGTGTATTTCAAAGTGGTGTGTGATCAAGGAATCATTTTTTACTTGACTGTCCCCATTACATGATAGTACTTCTGGTTTCTCACTTCTGGAATTTTGACCTCATTGTGTGTAAATTTAAAATGGAAAGTAACAGATCTGGCTATAAATTTGACAAATGTAACCATTTCTTTATCTTATTTTAGGTGGCTGTGGTTAACAAATTTAGTGAAAGCAGTGGGTTAGGGATAAGCCTTGAAGCTACAGTGGGTCATCATTTCATCAGATCTATCTTACCTGAAGGGCCAGTTGGACGAAGTGGCAAGCTGTTCAGTGGAGATGAACTGCTGGAAGTAAGATAAAGTACTACTTTGTCTTAGTCTGCATTCAGTAAGGTTTTTGAGCAGTAAGTTTCTTCTCATAGGCTGACCATGGGAGTGATGTATGTCTTAACAGCACACCAGTTAGTGGTTGAGGAGTCACTTCATATGTACTTACACATGTTTATGTGAGCACATATGCTTACATACATTTCTCAGCTGGTAGCTGATTTTTCAGTATAGTCCATGGTTTCTGTCATGGTCTAAGCTTAGCAGGCAAGTAAGCACCATGCAGCCACTTGCTTACCCACCCCACTCACCTCCAGCCTGGTGGGATGAGGAGAATCAAAAGTAAAACCTTGTAAGTTGAGATAATGGCAGGTTAAAAGCAAAGTAAAGTATAATCATCATCGTCATCATAGTAAAAATGAAAAAAAAAAGTAAAGTGATGCACAATGCACGTGTGCATCAATTGATGCACAACTTAGCAGTTGTGATTCAATTTAGCAGCAATCAAAACATCAGTGTATATCAAAGTTATTCTCATAGTGAATCCAAAACACAGCACAGCTACTGAGAATAAATTAACTCTATCCCAGCAGAAACTAAGACAGACACCAAAAAAGAATATGTAGTGAAAGCATTAAGATTGAATAGGTTTATCCCTACTCAGTGAAGGGACTAAACACCTAATTACTTTCCTAAATTATTTTCTTAGAATTAAGGTGTGAATTTGGTTTACATGAATGCAAGAAACATGAAGCTACAGTTTATGTGGTGTTTGTAGGGTGGTGTCATACAATTTAAAAGACTATGCATTCAGTTTATTACGCACCTTGGTGCTGGACACCAAACTGAGTAGATATTAAGGGTTGAAAGTGTCTATTAGCATGGGGATTTTTGATGCTTTTATTTTACTTTCTTTAATGAGCTCATTAGTGAGTTGGAGGTTTTTTTACTCGTTTTTGTTATTGTGCTTATAAATACTCTGTAGTTCTAACCACTGTATATTCTTTATTTTTTGAGGTGAATGAGATCTCTCTGCTTGGAGAAAACCACAAGGACGTGGTCAGTATCTTGAAAGAGCTGCCTATTAAGGTGACAATGGTCTGCTGTCGTCCAGTAGCTCCACCTGTAACTCAACCAGAAATACTGGAGAGTCTAAGCCTATCTGAGGTTCAGCTCACAGAAAAGGTATTTTGTCTTTAAATAATCACTGAAAATGACAGTTTGCTTGAGAAAAAAAACCAAACAGATGAAGTTCTTCTACCTGATTAGAAATATATTTTAATATTTTTTGAATTGGAGCCAGACAAATAGAAAACAGCAAATAATGTTTATCAGCTATTTTTTGGGCCATCAGAAGATATGAATCCTGGCTGGTCACAGGAAGAAATATTCTAGGATATGGGGCTATCTCTCTAAGTACTATACTTCTTGTTCTGTAGGTGAGATATGAGTATAGCAAGTTGAACTCTGGGGTTCTTCAGAATCTGAATGTATTTAATCTAGTTTTGAACGTTGCTTTCTGGGTTTATGTTGTGCATAACTGTTCGCATTCCCTGACTGACGCTTCTGTCACTTGTAAGTGAACAGCTCTGGGCAGCCTGGCGAGCTACACATGTAGAAGTGTCCTAGGGTGTAGTATACAAAGCAATAGCATTTGCATGAAAAGAGAAGCAGTTAACTCTGAATTCTGAGCGAGGGACAGAATTCAGCGTATAGTTTCTAAACTTCTATGTGAAACCAAGTGAAGAACAGACTGAAGAACAGTCTGTGTATGTACATATTAGTTTGTTTTTACTTTGATTAAATTTGATACTGTCAGTATGATTACGTTTGATGAAGGCATATTTTAGACATACCATTTAATAACATGTATTTCCTTTGTATTCAAATGCATATGCTAATAAAGTTTTTTGAAGATTTTCATTTGACAGAGATTTCCATTTTGTAAATATTTTTCTAGTGAGTGGTTTAATATAATTGCAGCTAAACTGTATAGGGTATTTGAATTTTGTGCTAGATTTATCAGAGCTCATTAAATCTCCTGAATTGCTTGCCCTTTTTCTGTGTTTAGAGATATATCACTTAGGTTTTATCTTGTTTTTTGTAAGCAGGGTTTTGTCTCTAAAGATTCTCAAGTGTTCATGTTTTATTGGTGAATGTTTACTGTTTTTTCTCAGGGTCACATAGAAATTGGATTCATTGGCTCCTCAGACACAGACGGAACAGCTTTGGAAACAGCTGATGAGGGTCAGAGTATGGAAGAGGTGCAAAGTTCATCTCTGGCAATGTGGGAAACAGAAGTACAGCACATTGAGCTGGAGAAAGGGAGTATGGGTCTTGGATTTAGCATATTGGACTATCAGGTAACTTCTTGGATGGATGATAAAATACATTGTATTGTTTAGATCTTGCAGTGTATTCTGTATATTTCAATTATTTCATTAATTGAAACTAGCAATAGAGTGGAACTAAACACTGCTGGTAGGCATTCCAGTAATTATATTACATATTCCTCTTATTGTAGTAACACTACAGGTTCTAATGATGATGGTAATGCTGGTTCAGAAAAACAGATAATCCATTATATACTAGGGTTTTCAGAAAGCTGTCTTCTAGTGACCCAGGGACAATGGATGATGTAGCCAGCATATTTAGGCATTTAGCCGTGTATTTTCCACCTCCAATGAGGTGTTTAGGGCAAGATCCAATAAAGGACTTAAATGCTTAAAGCAGGATTTACTAAAATCCAGAACTGTAATTCTGAAATCCTTTGCTTAGCTGCTGTCTGTCAGAGACATGCTTAAACATCGCCATTCATTTTGTGTTTGACTTCAGAATTCCTGGATATCTAAACTATATTTCTAGGTGTGTCCCAATGAACAGCTCAGTGCATGCCTCTTGCCTTCACTTGGTCAGGATATCAGAACAAGTATTCCTCTTGTTCCCAGTTTTCCAGTGGATAATGTTTGATTCAACGTCAGGTAATTTCTCCCAGAGGTCAATGTAAGCTTTTGTTGAGCTGTTTTGTGGTGCTGTGGGGATCAGGTCTCTTTCCAGATTTCTGCTGGATCTTGTCCATAGGAGTATATGCATTAATATCTGGAGATAAGTGGTGGAAATTAGAGCCCCAGGGCACTTCTTAGAATTAAGCTATGGCTTAGATTTTGTGTTTGCACACTGGTAAGTTGAAGAGCAGTGTAGTGTAATGATGTGAAGGATAAAGGCATAGTCAAGTGTCTTTTATGAAACACTGACTACTCTTCAAAGTGTTGCTTATGATGCTCTGCAGTGAGACATCACAAATGAGCCTGAGTGTTTTAAATCCATGTTAGTGCACAATAGAAAATATTTTTGCTTCAGCCTTTTCTGAGCATTAACACAAATAGTGGGTGGATATGTGGGTAGTGACTGAATTTTGTTCATGGATAGTAGTACTAAAGGCTTGTGGAAATGCCTTAAGTTGGTTAATATATTTTTTTCAAATTAGTTAGTTTTACATCCTTAGTCAGGTTTCTGAAAATTAGCTTTTTTTTGATGTTATACTTGTGTATTGGGATATGTTCTCTCCTTTGATAGTAGTAAAAATATTTCATTTGGACACCGAGTTTTGCTTTCTTGTAAGACTGTGAACAGTGGATGTATAGGGAGATTTTTATTTGTGTTTTGCTGTTTCCATCACTTTTTCAGTTCATTTTCAATGAACGGTGACAAAACTTAAGGAGAATTATGTTTCTACTAATGCACTGCTCATGTTTTATACAATGAGCTTTATGTAGAAAGATCTACATAATTTCTAACCATAAGGAAGACTATCACATAGACTAGAGAGGCTTGCTTTTTTTTCCCAAAATGTGTCATGCAGTGCCATCTAAAATGACAGTGTAAGTATTTGTTATTGAAATAGTGAGGAAGATGTCAATGCTTGGGCTCAAGTACTATTCAAAGCACTGCTAGTTATATTTTGACTTGGAAAGTGTTTTGTTGCTCCATGGCATTCTTTTTACTGCACTGTCATCAAGTGTTAAGGGTCTTCTTGATATCCTTTCCTTCCTTTCCTTCCTTTCCTTCCTTTCCTTCCCTTCCTTCCCTTCCTTCCCTTCCTTCCCTTCCTTCCCTTCCTTCCCTTCCTTCCCTTCCTTCCCTTCCTTCCC
>JBBMKD010000115.1:43729350-43781705 GCA_037834095.1 Argya squamiceps
CCCTTCCTTTCCTTCCTTCCCTTCCTTTCCTTCCTTCCCTTCCTTTCCTTCCTTTCCTTCCTTTTCTTCCTTTCCTTCCTTTCCTTTCTTCTGTCCCTCCATCAACAATGCTCTCCCATACTAGCTTTCAGCATTCTCCCTATTCCTGTGGCTTTTTCATGTTGCTTTGATGGTGTCTGTCCTTTCAGATGTACATCATGACATGCAGCTTATTACAGCTGCACGCTGGTTTGTAGATATTTGCTTTTCTCTAGTTTTTCTTTCAGTAAAGCTGTTACATGATTACATTTTTGTAGCTTTTTCTCTGTTCATGCACTCAAGTGAACTGCCTGTTGGAAGTATTAACATGATGTTTCTTGTGAGTGTAGTTCTATAAGAATCACACAAATATTTTGCATGTGTGGTAATTGTTATGGCAGAATTATATACCCCTGTTACTAGTATTCGATGCTAGTTTTTTATTAATAAAAGTCAGTATATTGGAGATGGTCAATTAAAAGCAGTTTTCTTTCTTAAAAGGAAACATTACCTTGTTTTGTCTTGTGTATTAGAGTCCTATATTGGTATGTTCCTCTCTCATGTAAGTATTTAATTAGGCATGCACTAGACCTTGCCTCTTGGAAACTGCTTTCTCAGTTGAGCAAGATCACGAAGTATAAGATGGTTATTGAAAATAAGTCCTTTGTTCCACTAGAATGCACGTGTTGCATTTGCCCCAGTCTACATTTCCCACCTGTGTCCTCACACCTCTAAGTGTAAGGGAGGATGGAGTTTGCTTGTTCCAGTAGGAAGTATATGGATTTCTGATGGGTTTGGACAACACTGTACAATTTAGTAGTACTTTAAATTGGACATACATGGTGGAACATCAGCTAGAAAGCAGTTTTCACATTTAAGAATTAAAAATAAGTGGAGGTTTAAATATACAGACAGTACAGACAGGACGATTTGCTTCTACTGAAGGTTCATCTAGAGGAGAGCAACACTTCTTAATAACACAACTCTGTTTAATAAAAGCTCATGAATAAAAATTCTTCTCTCAAGATATAAAACAGTAAAAAAAAAAAAATCTTTTTCTTCCCTTTATTTAATTAGGATCCTGTTGATCCAGCAAACACTGTAATTGTGATTCGCTCATTAGTTCCTGGGGGTGTGGCTGAGCAAGATGGGAGACTTCTTCCTGGAGATCGGCTTATGTTTGTCAATGATATCAACTTGGAAAATGGCAGCCTGGAGGAAGCGGTGCAAGCACTGAAAGGAGCCCCAGCAGGAACAGTTAAAATAGGAGTTGCCAAACCATTGCCTGTAAGGATTTGGGAATTCAGTGTGTACTTTTCATATCGCTGAAGCTGTTACATGCTGATCCTGACTTCTCCATGCATTTTGTGTGTTTTGAGGGTACAGCTGGGTGACCCAAATACTACCTTGCATGTAGGAGTGGCCTGGGTAGTGTATGACTGGTGTAGTGATTTCAAGACCTAGCCCACCTGTCTTGAAGCTGAGAAAACAGCAAAGCACCCTGCAACCAGCAGAATCTTTCAGGACTGAAAGTTGCCAGGCATAATCTTGTGTGCTGTACACTTTACATGGTTCTCTGAATGCGTGAGATGGTGACATAAAGTTGTTTTTATTTGATTTGCGTGAAATTTAATGATTCCTTTGCTTTGCAAGGCATAGTATTGTTACACCTGTTACGCCAGGGAGTTTGGTTGATTTTTTTTGGGTAGTGTGTGGGAGAAACAACAAAACTTCCAAGAGGTTCAAGAACAAGTTTTTACTTGCAAACTTTAGAACATTAAGGTAGAATAATACTTGACAAATTTTAAAATGTAGGCATTTTGGTTAGAAATGCAACAATATAAAAGCATAAAAATAACACTTTAGAAAATGTATACAGGAAAAGAAAGACAAAGAAAGGGTTAAGGGTGGAAAGGTACATAGTCACCACCCATGGATCCAGTGACAAGACCTGATTGTTGCAATTTCAATGCCGCTTCAAAGTGCTGGTCACAGTCTTGATCCACCTGTCATGATCCGCCAATGCAAGCGGGGTTCGTGATGGTTCATTTTAAGGATCTCAGAGTGCAAAAGACACACCAGGGGACAACTCAGTTTACTCAATCACAAATGCACCTTTATTTAGTGCCAACAAATGCGATAGTGGGGAGAGAAAATTAAGAATAGTAAGAAAGACAGAGAAAGAGGGGAAAGGGATTATAGCTACCAACGTGGAGGGACGAGTCCTCGAGGCTTAGAGATGCCTATAGACACAAACTTCTCCAGTGGGGTGTACACAAAAGTGAGTGGGGGGGTTTCCAGAGTTTTTATAGGTTTGTCAAGGCGGGGACCGAAGCGAGGGGCACGGAGCCAAAGTGGGAACCACCTGCGTTGAGGTTGGGTGCTCAGGAACAAGCTGCAAACCGTACCTCCGGTACGGACAGACCGGTTCGGACAAGCAGCCTTGGCTCAGTCCACTGTGACCAGTTCTGTTGTTGTTGCACTCTGTTCTCATGGAGATGCATACCAGTCCTCTGAGACTTGGCAAATGTTCCACCTCAGCCAGGCCAGGGGCTCTTCTCAGGGTCTGGGTTCTCAGTCCTCAATCCTTGGAGACAGTCGTGAGGCATATCACATCCTTGGACAGACTCTGACACCACCAGGAATTGAGAAATGCAAAGTTCAATGAGTAAGTCAGGCTAGATGAGCATGCTGAAGTACCTCCCCTGTGGTAGAGAGCTTTACACAGTCTCTTGTAACACTATAGATCATGAGGCATTTGTGTCTTTGATGGTTTATGACACCTAAGATGTTACAGCTTCCTCTCTGTTTAGCATACTTGAGCCAATTATAGTCCATGAGAAGGCATGAATACCTTCCCACTTCATATCAGTGTCCTGGTTGGTCTCTAGAGGGGATTTTTCATAACTGAGCCATTTATGTGAGGACATGGAGATGATAAAAAGCACTACCCCACCTCACAGGACTTGCTTTTTACCAGCCTCTTCCCTTACCTGGCTCAAAACCCAGCTTGTAGCCTCAGGTGGTGGGTGTACACCCCCTCTGGAGCTGGGTAGTTACTTTTGTGGGTGGTCAGCAAAGCACCTGCTGCTTCTGCAAATGTTTGACACATTGGCCATTAACATTCCAGTCCCTCACAAGTATATATGCAATCTTTGCATTTAAACAGCACGCTTTATTTATGTAATAGTGTGTAGTCTTCAGTTTGTATGCATCTAGCTGGTTATTTCAGGCTTGGTTTTAGAAAGCAGTCTGGAACAATTTGAAAAAGGAGGTTAAAGGAGACTTCTGGTCACTGAGATAGTGTAGCAGTAAGAGTGCTAGTGAAGGAGTATCCCTGATGGGTTGAATTCAAATCAGTAGAATACCATTAATTCCTGCATACAAGGAAGATACCTTTCTCTATATTAGTAAGCCCAAGCACAGTTTTAGGGGTTCATTTTTGCTTTCATGAATTGTAACCCTTGTGGAAGTAGATATCAAATTTTCATTCTTAGTAGATCCTTGTGGAGAGAGTGGGAGGGAATGGCTATTAGTTCCCAGAAACCTTGCTTATTATAGTAAGACAGTATGTTTTACCTTGCTCTGTTAAATTAATTTTTTATGGGAGACTCTATATTAATTGCAATCAAAAATGTCATGCTCTGGAAGATGTTGCTCTAAAAGAGAAAATACATAAGGGTTTTGTATCTTTTCCGAAAAGCTGTAAACATATGTCATTTGCTCTTCAATATTTCCTGTATTATGCTTGCCAAGTAATTAAACCTTGCAAATAATCCCTGCTTTTTTTGCAGTACTGGCCAAATGCACCTACTATCAAATTATGTTGAAAAAAGCTATTGGTTTATAGTCAGAATTATGTTTTGTCCTCTAGAGGCTGACAAATACCATCATAAAACAGAGAGTAGATTAAATCTTCCTGCCTGCAAACAAGATTGCTCTGTGGCTAGCAAGATTATAAAGACCTCTGCTGTTAGGCTCTTTCTCTGTTGGCAGCTGTGATGGCAATTTTGGTATATCTTTATTAAGACGAGGAATTGAAAATGAGCCTAGACTAAGCTATGGGCTCTGTGGTATACCTGAACAGGACTTTTTTATTGTTTGGGGTTTCAGAATGAGGTGTGAAGCTGAAGTAATTCAGGTAAATTTGAAAAAAAAAAAAGAAAAATTGTCTCTTTACCCACTGAATACTGTGACTGTGATTGAAATGATCTCTTTGCTGCATTTGGAATCCATTTGCCTTTCTAAACAGCCCCCTGCCCCCTTGCAGAATGCACTCTGCACCTGCTGTGTCCAGGCCACTCCTCCGACTCAGAGCTTCGTTCTTTCTGCAGCTTTCACCTGAGGAGGGCTATGTCTCTGCTAAGGAAGATTGCTTTTTCTACACTGCCCAGTCACTTGAGGAGGAGGGGCCAGCTGATGCAGCCCTCTTCCATGCTGAACTGGCTCTGGTTAGTGGCCCAATTTACCACAGATTTCTTCAATCTTTGCATTTAGTAGTGAAAGGGGTTGCCTTGTCACTGTCCATGCTTATTTTTTAGTGTTTGCTGTTTCCACATTACTTGTCCACCGTAGGTGGGATGGATTCTGACTTTAAAATCTGGCATCTAGAGACTTCGGTTTTTTGCATGAGCTGTAAATCTGGCCTATAATATGTTAATTGCTGAGGAAAAGAAAAAGTACCTTGCTGATGTTTTCAAAAATGCATGGCTATCCACTTGTCCTTGCATGCACTGAGCAGCCCTTTGGACATCTCACCTTTTTGGAGAAATGTTCATGTACGTATTGTTCTGTGTATCATAAGACATCACTTTTCTACAGTGGAAAGTTTTTGGTATTCCCTTTTTGCATGTAATCCAGCCTTACAAGGAACACTGTCTGTCTTCAAAAGCTCCAAATACTTCCTCCTAATAATATTCTTCAGCCTTCAACATCAATAAGTGATTATGAGATTTACAAGGTCAAAAGGTGTTCACTTGTACAAACAATGCAGCTTACCTGAGCACTCAGTTCCTTACATAGCCCAGAAGTTACCAATAAAAACTCAGATTAAACAAAAAAAGGAAAAAGGAAAGGGAAACAAAAAAAAAAAAAAAAAAAAAAAAAAAAAAAAAAAAAAAAATCCCCCAATGCCTCCTCCTAGGAAATAAAAAAATAAACCCACCCAGAATACATATGTGCATGTGTGCACGTAGGTATTCCAAGTGTGTATTCTCATGGTTGTTTGTTCTGGTCTGGATCTGTTGAAATTATTAGGCCTCATTTTCTGGGGACTTGAACAGGGAAGCAGCTTCTAAACAAAAAAACTTAGTTCATTAGAGAAAAACTCAAAATTAAAGAAAAACTTGAAATGGATCCTGTCAAGGTGAAAATCTCTGCATTACTGCTTCCAGCAGTTTTGCTGTTTTTTCACATTTGCAGATGACAGGCTGGCTTAATAACTTGCCTTTAAACAAGATTGCATGTTTTTAATTCTTCAGTTTGTTGCCTTTAGCAGTTAGAGAATAGTATTTGCCTTGCTCCATTCATTAAGAAGCATGAGTTTTATATTCTAAATAACCTTTAAATTAAGATGTGTTGAAAAGATCAGATTAAACCTATCTGAAAAATTTGACTTCCATCTGTGGTTCCTATCAAAAACACTCTGTGAAAAAAGCAATGAAAATACATGACATAAAAAAATTGTCAATCAAGTTTGTCAGTTGTCTAATTAAATGTACAAAATAAGAAACGAAATATGCAGTCACCCAGCTGAAGATATGTTTTGAGAGTGCACATACGAGATTTTTTTTTTTCATAGACAGATCTGTACTCAGATTTTCCAGATATGTCCTGAATTTTCACAGCATGTTTTTTAGGGCATAGCTTTAGTAAAATGAATATGCATTTTCAAAAGAAGATGAGCTGAGAATAAGTTACAGCAAAAGAGCAGTTCGGATTAGCAGTTAAATCTATAGGCTTGAAATAATAAAAAAACCCCTCTTTTTTACCCTGAAAATGAATCAATGTGTTGAATTACTGCAGATTGTTGCTACTGCTATAATGGATTCATAATATGATTAACCAGGGGCTGAAAAACAAGTTAGATCCCATCTCTGTAGATGGGTGCACTCATCTCCTTCATACAGGTTTATGATACGGGCATGGCTCTTAACCCAGTGATCATTTTTCTTAGTTTTCACTATGTTCTTGAGCTCTGCCAGGGAAATGAAATAATAATCAAAATGTAGTGTATGAAGCACCATAAATTAGGGGTTTTAGAGCTTAATTTAATTCTAGTATTTAAAAGAATATGAGTCTCAGAAAAAACATATTTCAATAAAAAGCCAGAAAAATACTACCCATGTTAATGTCTGAAACTCTTTTAAAGATTTTATTTCTCATGTAAGAGAAATAGAAATGTAGGAATGCCCACTGTAATCTTGTCAAAAGCAAAATAATTTAAAATTATTTTAAAAATCACATAATGATTTTTTTAATATAAATGCACTGTAAAGCACTGCAGTTTCCAGATTGTTTTTAAAAGAGTACAAAAATAACTGAGCCTGAGAAGTTGAGTCAAGGGAATGTTTCTGACATGTGGCACCAAGTGAAGCTCATTATTTTTTCCATGCTAATTTTTGTAAAAGAAAATTAAAAGGAAAAGAAAGAAAAGCCCCAAAGAAATCAAAATATAGACACCAAGAAGTACAGCAGAATTTTCCCAACACTCTGTACTTCTATTAATAGGCATGAGCGTGCCTCAGCCCCACAACTTACTCTGGTTCAGACCCTTGCTTTACTTCATGTATTCTTTGCAACCTTTGAAGAAGTAGTAACATAGATTTACTGGAAGCAGACAATTTTCCTCCTGCGCTGTGCAAATGTAATTTCAATCTAAAACATGGAATGAAAAAGAAGAAAAGTATCAGTATGTAGTGGCTGGTGTCCATGTGTTTGGGGCTTACGTGATGTGATGGCAACAGCCTGGCTGATTGAATTGCTTTTGTTGTTAGGTGGACTCTGGCGAGGCAGATCTAGCGGATGAGTCCACCTTTGAACCACAGTATTCTCTAGAGAGAGACGTCTTCCAGGATTCAGTGAGAGCTCTGCATGACAGTCCCTGTAGCAGTGAGGCGAACGACAGCTTCTCTCTTCCGTTATCAACTCCAAAGGTAAAATCGAGGATCGTTTTATTGATGGCAAACTTGAATTTTAAGTGTGAGCAGGCTGCATTATCGGATATAAATGTTTTGTGTCACCCTGGTTCAAAATGGTCTATTTGTTACCAGGGTAAAATTTTGTTCAGAGGACTGCTGGTGTCTTGCAGATGCCTTTGTTGAAGAGAGAGGTAGATGGAAGGCACAAAGCTTGGATTTTTGCTAAGATAAAGCATGATTTAGCCAGAGTATGGTGAGATGTTTGTAGTATTAAGGGTGTGGTGAGCAATCTGCTAGAAAAACGTAATTCAAACCACAGTAAAGAGTGGTAGCACAAAATCACTCTGTTGCTCTATATTTCACTATGAAAGGCAAAAGTAAATTTTCATCCTGATTTTTGCTGTTTTGCTTCATAATTAGTATGTTTCTGTGGTTTTGAATGAACTTTTCATAATGATGCTGTATTAAAAGTAAATCCATATATATCAAAACTCTGCTAATAATTTTTATGTAAAGCAATAAAGGGAGATTTATTTAAGAGTATTAAGAAGATCAGTGGCTTTTTTGGTTCTTGGTGACATACCCATAATGACCTGAATGTGTTTTATTTCTTCCCATGTTTTTTCATGTTCTTTTTTTATTTTATATCTTTAGATTTATTTCACTAATCTAAAGCTTTCCAATTCCATTCTCCTAGCAGTCGTCACTGAAAACCACTGGGTTTGCAGTCTGTGGTCCTGAATAGTTGGTGCTTTTTCTGCCACACCTGAGCTGCAGTAACTCCCATTAACCATTCTGGAATATGTTTAGCCCTTCTGAGGCTCTGGTTAGAAAGCTAGATTCATCTTCTAATGGTTTCTCCTAATCCACATAAGAACACATCTCTGCTGTGCCAGTGGGACAGCTTGCATTGTTTAACTCTGTAATAGTTACTTAAACAGATTATGCATTTTGCATGCTTAGGACTATTTTGTGAGGTAGAGACTGGATATCACATTGAGGCTCTAGAAAGTCTTTGGTTATTTTCACCATTGACTTAAACATAACTTTGCTTTACATTCTCTTTTAAGGTACCGTAGTCCTGATTTTCAGTGTGTTTGTCTCTGGACAACAGTATGGAGTGTTAAGTTCTCAGCAAATGACTTATTCATGATTCGAAAAACAAACATAGTTTGTTTAAAAAAAAAAAAAACAAAAAAAACAACAGATCTTCATCTGTTCATTAATGAAGACTCTTGAAGCAAGTGAAATGCAGTAAAAATTAAAACAGCCCTATTTGATGCTGTGAGGAATGCAGAGATATTTCAGTTATTTCTGGCTGCAGGGTAGTTATCAGGTTCTGAGTGTCACTTTGGTGTCACATTTAAAAAGTGTGTTGAAAACATACTTAAGATAATGCAGATGCTCTAGTGAGGCCACATGTTGCTATAGTTATGAATTCCTGGAATTGTGTTTGTCCTAAAAAATGACAGCACTGGCTTTCCTTTAAGTGAAACAAAAATTAAAAAGAGTATGTGGTGCATATATATACATTTTAATATGCATATATGGCATGTGAGGTAAATATTGAGTATGATTTAATGCTTCTTTTCACTGGTCTGGAAATGAGTACAAAACAGACTTAAAAGTAGACGTCCCAGCTGTATTTGAAACCTTATAAAGTAATTTAAATAGATTATAGTATTGTGTTCTGTTCTCAAAAGGGTAGGAAATTATGTCATTGATTATATCATGCAGATTAGTTGTATTTAGGCTCTGCTCAATTACCTTCTCAGCTGTTACTTAAACCAATTATTTATTGGCAAGCCTTTTTGATTCCTGTCTGCAGACAGAACAAGCATGTATGCACTTCATGAAAGTTGACAAAAATTTATTCTAAGGCTCTTGAGACAAAACGTTGCAAAATGTCCCCAAATCCTGGGAAGCATGTCTCTGGAGCTTTTTGGAGAAGCAATAGAACAATTAATAGAACCAGTAAATAACAGCTAAGGTAGATAGAGGTAGTTGATTTTGAGTTATTTTATTGCATTTCAGGAAAAAAATCCCTAATATTGATACGGAGCCTCTAAGTTTAACTTCTAAGTCCTTTATATATCTTTTTAAAATCTAACTTTTAAAAAATAACTTACTTTAAAAGATCAGCTAGAGAATATTTGAAGTTTGGGTTTTTTTCCAGAATATTGTGATTACTGAAATCCCTTGAAACATTTCAAAGGCAAGGCCTCAGAATCTTGGGAGTCTAAAGAAATGTGTAGAGAACTTAGTTCTAGTACTGTAGCCATAATGGGTAGATTTGCAATAATCATTAACTGGTAAGCTTCTTTAATTGCATTATTGTATTTAATTGTTGTCACACTTCAAATCCTCCATATTCACCTTTTGCTGAGGTTTGACCAAGTTTTCACTTGTCACTCTTTCTGAGGAACAGAAATTTTGATATGTTTCTGCTCAGTTAAATGGATGATAACATTGCATTCTTATTGTCTGAGCTGCTTGAAATTCCTCTTTGCTTGCTAAGTGTGCTGAAAGTAAAGACATTAGCCTTGCAAAGTTCTTTCACCTAAGAAAAACAACTGGATGCTTGAATTTTAAAAACTTACTGGAGTCATTCAAGTTAGAGTTAGTAACTTATTTAACTTATTTCTGGTATTATAAAGCAGAAGAAATGGTCTAAGAAATCAAGTTGACTTTACAGTAGAATGAATGCCTGTACGGAACTGCAGATGAGGTTGATCTTGCTGATCTTATAGCAGTATGTTTAAATTCTATGAGATTAGCTTTTGTTTAATGTTTTAGCATGAAATGTAATTATACTTTTGAATTATACTACAAATGAATGGTAGTTGTTCATTGTCTCCTGTGTTGAACAGTCTGTTGGAGAGGAATGCCCAAATGCTTCGGCTGATTTCCATGTATCTGAAAAGAATCTGTACAACATGAATCTGAATCAGAGATTGAGAGATGAAAACTCTGTAGTGGATGGTAGCCTGGAACCTGCAAGTGATTTTACTAAAACAGATCTTCTGACTCTGGAGGTTTCGGATATCAACCAAAATGAAAGTGAAAATACAGCAACATGGACTGAATCTCAGACAGCATCAGAAGTTGTATTAAATACAAGCCTTGCTACTACTACACAGCTTGATCTCAATGAAAAAGTAAAGTTATTTGCCTTCTTTTTTAATAATTATTAAAAAAAAAATACAGGAAGTCTGTAATTAGACCAAAGAATTTCCTGCAGAAATTATCACAGGCCAATAGCCATGTATATTTATTGGATTATTAATGTCCTTCAGATGTGTTAGCTTACATCAAAGCTTTGGGATATAGACCTTTCCAAAACAGGACAAAATTTATGTCATCAAAATTGTATTTTCTCGGAGGGATGTATACAAGTCTTCTCAGGCCTCACATCATAGATGCTGCTGGAGCACAAAACCTTGGGCAGGAGGGAGGGGTTTTCTTAGTCCTTGTTAACCTTCACAGGAGCATGACTGCAAGTAGGAGGTGCCCAGCTGCGATCAGGCCTAGGAAGCCAAGGCAGGGTGGTGTGAATGTCTTGCATCCTGGTGTTCTTGCAAGCCTGTGCAGTTCAGGACACAGACTGACCTGTGATGCTACAGTGTGCAAACATACTTTTCCTTTATATGACAGTCACTGTGACATGTGTTTCTTATTTATTCCATTCTGTGATTTATTAAGAAATGCTTAAAAGAGCTGCAATTTCTTACGAGATTTGTTACTTTAGTACTGGCAGATTGTCAGACATCTGTGGTGAATGAATCTGAAGCCCTTGAATTCATTCTACTAATTTTGATGTCCCTAAATTAAAAGTGTGCTTTGTGATAGATTTGGTATATTGCCTGAAAGAAAATAGAAAACATGATGTTAGTTTGATCTTTGATGAACTGACTTTTCCAATGTCTGTATAAGGAATCTGATTTAATTATGTGCATGGCTTTTGTGTAAGGCAAAAGTAGTTGAAATCAGTATGACCAATCTTATTTTTATCTTGGTAGTCTGAACTGGTATTATTTTCCCTTATGTTAGGATAAGTTGCTTTTAATGGAAAAGAGATGTCCAGTATCTTTGGAGGGAAGTTCCACGCCCCCAGTTTCAGTCAAAAACATATATGAGAAGACTATTGTTATTGCAAAAGGCAATTCAAGCTTAGGTAAGTTAAGAGTTTACTTTTTTGTAAACTTTTCACAAATGTGGCTGATGGTTTCCCTTGTATGTTCCCTGTTTTATTAGTAAGAACAAAATATATTCCATTTAGTGGGGACAGAATATTCTTTCTTTGCTGCTCTTGTCCTGTTTGACTGTGATGACATCAGATCCATTTGTGTCACTGTAAACACAAAAGTGAAATGTGCAGTCTCACTGAGAATTTGTTTTCCCATGAAGGAGTTCAGTCTTTCCTAAATGTTAACAGAGAACAATTTTAATGCATTATTTTTCAATGTAGTAATGTAATGGAAAACCAAGATATAGCCAAGGAATGCTCTAGAAGAACACTATGGTCAGAGAGCTGCAGATGAGACTTTCAAATATTTATGATCACAAAATGGTCTTGCTTTCTGAGGATGCAAGGGACTAAACAAGCTGTTTGCTTCCTTGCCTCAAATTTGTACTTGAATCCAAAGTGCTGGAATGTTTCTGAATATCATGTCATTGATAAATTTAATAGATAGTATTTTTGGCTTGATGATACTACATTTTTGGCTTGATGACACTACTGTATTGTGGTAAAGTTCAAATTTTGTAGATATCTTCAATCTGCAACTTCCTGAGCATACTGACTAGAAACACATTTTGGAGTGGACACACACAATAGATGATGTTTTTCATGGTCCTGTCCTGCTCTGAGGTGTGGCCCTGGGCAGTGGGAGGGGTGTAACAAGAATAGAACCCTCCCAGACCCCATGCTGGGAAGGCTTTGTGTTGAAAAGCAGTGGTGCATCCCTCCTGTTAGTGGCTTGTGTGTTCATTTGGTATGATTTAGGTTCCTGGTGCTGTTTCTTCCAGCCAGCTGCATAATCTTGAAGACTCTCTGGGAATGGTAGGGCAGAGCTTTGTGTAGGTGCTGGCTATTAGTACTAATTCCTCAAATATTTTAAAATGGGATGTCCACAGAATTGGATGTTTGTAAACAGTCCCAAGTCAGGGCTTCCTTGCTGTGCAGAGGTGGGTATCAGTTTTTTATAGCTGTGATGCTTCATTTCAGTGGGTGCCTCAACCTGGAGTAAACTGCTTTCTGATGGCTGGATGCTCAGTCTGCCATGTATCACCTTCATGAAACAGCCATCCTTCAAAATGGATGTGGTTTAAAATCAAGGTCTCAAAAATAGAAAGATGTAGAAAAGGCTGATATGGGAATAAGGTTTATCTCTCCTTGGTATAAAGAGCTTGATTAACTTGTGGCCTCATTGCCAGGCTGTATAAAGTGCAGGTCACAATGCCTTTCAAAGCATCTGGATTTTGTAAACAAAAAGTTTTCTTTGCAATAAACTCTTCAGTCAGTGGAGTAGGTTTTCATTTATGTGTATGAGTATTTTAGGTGCACATCAAAGTGCACTTTTAAGTGAACATCAAAGCAAATTTCATGTCAAGTGTAATATGGCATGAAAATACAAACTTGAGGCAGGGTCCATTTTGGCAGACATTTTATGCATAAAAATAAGACTGATCTTGATATGTACAAAATATGAATGTGAATAGTACTTTCTTCTGGCTTTTGACTGTAGCATTTTAATTCCAGTCTCAATGTGCTCTTGCCTGGGAAGCAACCTGGGCACAGTGACCAATTTACACACATGGCTGCACTGCTTTTACCTTTGATTTTTAAAAAAGCAGCTAAGTCAAGAAGTATGAATTTATGTTGAAAGCCACAGCTGCATCATTTAAATAATTGAGAGTTAAGATCTGGGATTTCTTTTTTTTCTTTTCAGTGGTGTCAATCCATAGTTTGCAGCAGCTCTTTAATGCTACCCGCTGCTGCAGTTGTAACATTTTGATTGTGATTTTTTAAAAGATGAGAAGCACTGAAATGCAGAAGAGCTGAAAAGCCATTGTCCTACAAAAAGTTTGGCAACTTTACAGTGGCATTTGCATTTTTAACCTGAAACTGTAGGTGTCCAGAATGTGACATCAGCCTTCTGGATCTGTAATGATGATGTCAGCATAGAAAAAGGGAGAGAGGGTCTGTTGTATGTGTGATGTTTTCCTGAAATGCTATTACTCTACCCTCAGTAATATCTGTTACTATCTTAACCAAACAGCAAGGTTAGGTTCAGAATTTCAAACCACATTTCAGAAAAACTAAACGTTTTTTATTAGCAGTATTAAGAGAGTGGAAGTCCTTCAAGGAAGGACCTCAAGGTCTCCAGCCCTGCCTTTCCCACTCCCTTAATGAAGAACTAACTTTTTCCTGAAACTGTTAGTAGGGTCTGTTTCATGAGCACCAGTTGCCCTGAAGATGACAGTGACAACTCATGTGTGTAAGAACAGTCACAATGAAGTATGAAGGCCATCATAAGTCAGTCCTCATAGGTTCCCCATGGGAGAGGAAGGGCCAAGAGCATATTTGTCTTATTTCCCATTACTGGCAAGAAAGTGGATTTAAAGGGTATAAATATTGAGAAGCAATATCCTTCTGTGCCACAGGTAGGATGCTTTTTTAAGTAAAATTTTGGGCTGTATCCCTTAATAATATGCAGACTTTTACAGAAGTCAGGATGTTCTTCTGGGTCTAAGCTATTGCCCACCTGGGAGAATGGGAAGGCAGCCACCATCTCAATGGGATCTAATTCATGCTTTCTGTTGAAAATAAGTGTGTATTCGGTTTTGGCCTGTTAATTACCTGTTTAATCATTTCATCTTCTTTCCAAAGAGAGTTGTCATAAACAAAAGTGAAATGTGTATAAACTCAGTGAACCACTAGTGGTGATTTAAAATGGTTTTTAAGCAATTTCATTATTTTTCTAGTTTTTGCTGGAATATTGCACTGTCTTAATTTTTCTTGTATTGAGCTGAGTATGTGAACAGACAAGGTAAAGTTACTGTGATTGTGATTTGTAATTCTGCCTCAAAGTGGGGGAGTAAGAGCAATATTTACAGGGTCGATGATATTGGCAGGTTGGCTGACGGACTTTTCCTTTCCCTGTGCCCCAAGTTACATTTCTTTATCTTGGCACCCAGAGCTGGGGTTCAAAGACATTAACTGTTTTGTGTGTTTTTACTATAGGGATGACAGTAAGTTCCAATAAAGATGGTTTGGGAATGATAGTTCGCAGTGTCATCCATGGAGGCTCAATAAGTCGTGATGGACGGATTGGTGTGGGGGACTGCATCCTGTCCATTAATGAAGAGTCAACCACTAACTTAACCAGTGCACAAGCCCGGGCTATGTTGAGACGACATTCACTCATTGGACCAGACATAAAGTAAGTAAAACTAGGTGACGAATTGTGGTTGGAAAAAGCTGATAATCAAAATTTGTTTATTTATGCAAGTAGTTTAAACGAAAATTTTGTTACTACACGTCAATTTACCTTTAAGTTGCAGTGTCAGATGGATAATTTACCTACAGATTACATTTCCTTATATTTCAAAGATGAGATCACTTGTGTGAGAGGCTTCAGATATTCTTAGAAATCACTGTCATGAGTATTATCATTATTGCTGCCCTGCCTAATTTTATTGAAAGAATAGGATTAGACAGAATTTTGCATTCATAGTATGACTCTTCTAAAGAAAGTTGCAATTTTCTCAAAATGTTTGTGGTTTTTGAAGGTGGACTGTCCTGGCCATTGCACAGATAATTTCATGTAGTTTTTTTAATGGGTTTTGGTTTTGGGTACCAGACAGAAAGTATGAAATAAGATGTTAATGCAGAAAATTAATGCTTAAAACATTTTAGTATGTCTATGACAAATAATAGAAACATTCTGTTTTTTGTAGGAATTTCCAATTTTTTATTGGTACATATCAATGAGCTGTTTTTCTTGTGCATAACTATTTACTCTTGGTAGTAGTAGTTTTAAATTTCCAGTAATTAATACAAGTTTTGAGAAATCCACATGAGGAAAAGCATTCTTCTTCTAAAGTTCACACAATTTACACTATTTTAACTGCCTTAAAGTACAATTCTTTCTGGTTGCTGTGGCTGTGGAAATAACATTGCCCACAAGCACCATCCGGAAATGAGGCTGTTCCTGAAGATGTGGGTGGAACTGTAGACACACGAGTGCTGGGTTTACAGCTTCAAAACCTAGTGGCTGTTTTCTCTGTTGAGCCTGTGGTAGCATTCGTTGGGTCAGATACGGAAATGGTTTAATGGAGTTGCTGGTAATGGAAGCCTCTACTTATTCAAGAGGGTGCTCTTGAAAGAATCAGTCCAGTCCCAGTGTGGCTGTGGTAATTGTGGTTAGAATTGAGATCAGAATGGACAGCAGGGCATTCCATGCTTGCCAAGAAGTATTCTAGCTTGGAAGAGACCTAGTATTTTGGGAACAGGTGGGCAAAATATCTTCACTGTGGGTACTGAGTTTACTTCCCTGTCCCATATCTGCAATATATTTAAGATTATGATTTAATGTAAGCCTGTTTAAAGGGAAATGCTCATATAATGAATTACATTATTGTTAATGTAATTATTGTTAATGCTGTCAGGAATAGAAGTGAGTCAGTGTTGCTAAAGTGTGGCACTGGTTATTACTGTAGCCTTCCAAACTATGACTCCCAGCTGTCTTGATTGAAATCAGGTTTATCTGCATATGTGTGTATATCTGCTTAGAGACACAAATGCTGCAGCACCATTCTTCTATGAGGAGTCTTTTTTTAGTGCTATAGGTCGTGATCAAGGATAGGTGTGTTCATTATTTGTGCTTATCCTTTTATAGCTGCTGGATTTTATGCTGTGTGACTACAAGTTCTGTTTTGTAGTCTTATTCTTTTGCAGATATGTTGGAAATACTAAAATCTTACCTTAGGTGTGGATATTCAGATTTTTCAGAGAAAAATGTATCCCATTTCTGAGAGATATTCCAGAAAAAGGGCAGCTGCTATTCACATTCCTACTCAAGATTTTTGTCTTTTGTTTGGTATTTATGTTCTTTGTTGCATTCCTATGACAAGTTTTAAAGTGAAGCCAGTTTCTCCACTTTAGAAAGACTAAATTCTTCGGTAGCTTCTAAAGGAGTCTTGCAAGAAAAATGACAGTATTTTTGGGATGATATAGTTTCACTGTTAAACTATTCAGCATAATCAAACTTTTCTTTAATTTTTAACCTAAAGGGGCCATACAGGATCCCAGAAAAATATTGTGATACAAACGTGTGGGTAACACCCCAGATCAGAAATATGGAGATGAGGAGCTTCCTGTTAAGATAGTTCTTCATGTTTGCTGAGAAGGATACACACCACTCCCTTGTTCCCTTCCCATATTTGTCAATTCAGAGCTAATGTGGCGCATCACCTTGCAGCATTTTTGATTTAAGGGCCATCATTTCAAAGATTGAAGTTGAATCACTTTGGTGTCCTCCTTGAAAAACAAGGATATGCTAGAGCTTAGACATGACCGTCTAGATGCCATTCCTCTTAGTCCTAACTGCAAAATTTACTGCTTACCTTTTAGGCTGAACTTTTTGGGGTAGCAAGGTGCCACCAAAAAGTGATTAAGCGGAAGTATTTTGCTTCCAAAGCGTTATTTCAAACAGTAGTGTAAATAGTATTTGCAGAGAAGACACAAAGCTGTTGTTTCTGGCTGTGGAAAGGCATTCTTTAATTCTATTAAAGGACATTTAATTTTTGAATAGTTCAAGAACCAGCAGTCTGAGTTTCAGAGTTGCGTATTTGATTTTTTTCCCTCTCTGTGTGTAGAAAACCAGATGTGTGGCCTTACTGAATGCATTCTGTTTCGCTTCTCAGTCTACCTTGCCAGGAGCTCTTATATTTCTGTAATAAAGCCAGTGTTTTGTGCTCAGCAGCAGCTGCTTGTAACATCTTCAGATAATTGTAAAGCTGAATTAGAATTCACCTGACTAAATGGAGGGATGAATTCCTGATCAAGAAATAAGAGAGATTATTATTCCATTTTCAATGCTTCTTTAATAATCACTGCTGTAGACAATAATAAAGAGCAGATGTTTTCTGGGTTAGATGTAGATGAAGTGGAGGTGGAACAGGACAGAAAAAAAAAAAAAAGGAAAAAAACCCCCAGCTTCTACTTCTACATACATAAGTATGCCTCTTGCATTCAGCATGAGACATTGATATTAATTAACACCATTGTAAAAAGATGCTGCATCGTATGCTTCACATTCTAGATCTTCTCCAGCACCTGCTGATGATCAGGCCCTCTGTTATGTGTGAGTATTGGCAATTCAGAAATTCATTATGGCTCTGTGTTGCAACTTGTCTGTAAAATCATTCCATGCTTTTATGACATCAATAGTAATGTCAGGGATATATCCAGATATAGGTACATATTCTCTTTCTTCTCATGTATGTTTGTGTGTGCATGCACATATGGCTGCACACGTGGATGTGTATATATATATTTTTTTAATTAAAAAAGATAAAACTGTGTGTGTATAATTGTATTATATATTTGTATATGGCTTGAAACTTGAAGATTGGAGCACACTTTCCAAGTCTGGAATGAAAATACCTGTATTCTAAAAAAAACATTGCTAATATTTTTAAATTTCCTCTATGACAGCCACTTGAGATGTGCTCAGAGCACATGTGCATGTTGTGTGTATGTGTACAAGGTCCACTTCTAAAATTGGCATGAGTACAATGTACTGATATCTGGATTAATCTCAGTGTCATATTTTCTGTGGCACTTACATTTTACTTCCTTCATGTATGCAAAGGTTCAAATTGAACCTTAAATGTTAATTACAGTGATTTGTCCTAAGCATTTGCCATACTTTGTAATTTATTTGTTGGCATTTCAAGGTTTTATGTGGCTGTTCAGTCAAGCATGTGATAAATGTTCCTCTGTACTGCATGCAGTGTTGTGTTTACAAGATATTTTCATATGTACAACCATTGGTGTTTGCATTTTCACTGCTTTAGATGCTAGTGCATATCTCTGGGGGTAGGAGAAGTGGTAATAGCTCACAAGAAAGAAAATCAGAACATTTTTCTTTCAAGCTATACAGCTACAAAAGAGAGGAATATGGTTAAGCCATGCATATACTTTCCTTTGAAATTGTTGAACTTTAATTTCTCTTTCAGTGAAGAAATATGAAGCAGAAGTGGAGCAGTCATTTATTTATTTTGTTTTCTTTGTCTTCATGTCTGTTTTCTGGCCCTTGTTTCTCTTACTGTCTTCCCTGTAGCTGTATTAAGACAATTACCAGTCTGTTTTGCAGATGAATTATTCAGGTGCCTTGGTGGGGTTTTATTTCTGCTTTACAGCACAAAGTTCAACAGAGTTGGTCAGAGGAGCCAAAAGCACTTCTTGTTCTGTGCCCCTCATCATCCCAGCCACAGGTTGAGCTGTTCAGGATGGTGCTGAGTGTCTTCAAACCTCACTTTGACCTCCGAGTGAGCTCCAGCAGCAATCCAGCAAGTGATAGCTTTGATAACTGTGAGGTGTCTGTCTGTGAGCACTAAGCAGGGAAAATATTCTTTCCTTTCAGTAACACCATGCAGAACAGAGATAGCAGGAGGACAGTCACATCAGTAATACTGGTAATAAGAGCAGTTAGGGAAACCTTTGCAGTTAACCGGACTTTGGAAATCATGAGCAAGATACAAAGGTGAACTCCATGCAAAATATAACTTTTCATGTATTTGATCCATGTAGGTTTTCTTTTGTATGTTATTTCACAAAATGCAAGTGTTCTGGTTGATATTTGTGAAACAACTGAAGCATTTCAGAAAGCTAGATAAGAATGAACATGTAGATAAGAATGAACAGTTAAAAATATACTGGATGTTCCTTTGAGTGCTTTAAATTAAGCTATTTAAGCACTAGAATAGAAATAATGTATTTTTCCAAAGAGCTAAAATGTAGCAGCTCCAGTGAGACTATCTAAATTTTATTCCATCTGTGGAAATTAATTAGGTAATTTGGTAGCTGAATTTTAGATGCTTTTTTTTTTAAATTGTAAAGCAGAACTCTTTTCTTTATACTTCTGGTGCTGGACACAGAAAGGGAAGCTAAGGCAGCTTTTCAGAGACATTTCTAATTAGCATTTACAACTCTGAGAGCATCTTTTGAGTCATACCTTTTTAATGATTCAGGAAAATGTCAGATATTTTATCGTATAACAAAACACAATAGGGTATTCCAGAAGTTGGAGTGCATCTGGTTTGCCTCCCCCTTAAAATCAGCTGATCTCTAGTGCTCATGTATAAGGTACAGACTGCTACTGCCTTGGACCTTGGTGCTCTGAGTAATTATTCACCTTGTACTCCTTGCAGAAAAGGACTGGACACAAGTTGATATGTACTTGACGCTGTACTATCAGAGGTCACACTGCTATATACATTCAGGCTGAATCTGAGATAACCTGTTTCCTCTGTGGGAGTGTGCCATTTTCCTTTCCATGGTTTGAACCATAGCTTCCAGCTTTAGTTTAGCATAAAGGAGATTGTCCAGGCCTTCTAGCCAGAAGTTCTGTTTTCTTTGCTGTATCTTTCTGCCAAGGGAAAACTACTTTATTTCCTACCTACTTTCATAAGTTATGAATATAACTGAATGAATGTTACATTTTCTTACAATGAAGTGTAACTTACAGGTCTTACAGGTTTTGTGGAGGCAAGGTATTCTTATGGGCCTGTTGGGTGAAGCTGCTGCATCAGCATTTGACCCATGAGAGTTTTGAGAGCATAATACTAGTACTTTGCTGTAGCTCAATACACTTGAAGCTGGAGATGGCTGAGAAATAATAGTCATTATTCTCCAAAATTCTTTTCTCTCTTGCTTTTTGCTTCACTGCTGGGTCTTCACAGAAAAGCTGCTGCATGTCTTTAGCATTTCCCAGTGCTAGAATGACCTCAGGAAAGGCAGATAAGGGTTAGTGGCTGACGTTGTGCTGAGAGTTTGTTTCCAAGTGTATGTTAACTTCTCAGCACTCCAAAAGGAAAATATGTTGTGTCAAGTGGAGTAACACTTACATATTTAAAAAAAGACCAATGCAGAACAGGGAGATTTAAAAAAGAGGTAAAGCTTTATTAAAGATAATAAAGATTTTAGAATGGATATGAATTTAGATAATACAGTTTTAGAAATTTCTGTAACAGAACTAGGAAATTCCTTCTGTTCTAGATACTGTCATACTGATCTTTTTTTGCACTTTTTTAGATGTGGTAGATGTGAGATGAGGTAGGGAACATGCTTGGACACATACACAGATGGAAAAGTAAGGTGGTCCTTACAATAATTTTTAGTAGAGTGTTTTAGACTGATAGCATTAGTTGTATAAAAGTTGGTTCCTGTTTCTTCTGATGCTTGACGTATTCAGCAGAAAACTACTGAGAGGGGGAATCAGTGGCAATCAGAGTGTGACAAAGAGGACATGAGTCAGGAATGATGGACACGAGATGGCTCCTTGTGAAAGCCTCAGACTTGAAAGAGTCTCTTCCCAGCAGCTTACATATCCTTGTGAAGTGCCCAAGACCTTTTATTTTTTCTTTAGCCCTGTCTCTTCCATGGGGAAATACGTTATTTTTTAACAATGTGATGTATGGCAATACAGACTTTTTTTTTTTCTGCCCTTTTTACATCAGCCTTACTTCTTGGTATACTTGATTCTGATAACTAAGCTGTAGATTTTTAAGAAGACAAAGCATCGTTAAAAGAGGGTTATCTCTGTAGCCCTGTTTATGTCATGGTAGATACTGTGGTTTCCTTTGCCCTCCAAGGTGGAAGCTTTTCAAAAAATATTCTTCACGCCTTAATCTTTTTTCCTCTCTTTGTTTCACTCTTCCCAGTCTATTGGGCTGTATCTGTTTCTGGCATTCAGACATCAAGTGGAGTCCGCACATCATTTGACTGATGAAGTACAACTGTCTGACTGTCCTAAACCGGTTGGAAGTGCATGAAGGCCTGGAGGAAGGAATTGAGCAGGGGATTGGTCCCTGTGGCATAGGGGGTGTGCTGTAACACATTTTTATGTCCAAACCCATGCAGTATCCACTAAAATTGTAGAAATCTGAAATAAATACAAAACCACCCAGAAGAGCACAAAACCTCCTACAGGCCAGCTTTCAGAAATACTTTCAGCAGTCATTGAGGGTGGTAATGGTGCCTCAAAACTCACAAATCCTTCAATGTTTGTCTTTGCATGAGGAATCCATGTTTTGAATGAAGCTGGATTGTCTCTTGTCACATTCCTGTCACTGTTCAAGTACTATTTACTTTAATTACAAAAATTATGCGCTGTTCGGCTACCTAATCTGACTATAAATGTGTACTTGTTGCAAAGTCACAAAGGATTCATATAAGTTCTTATTCCCAACATACCAGCACTGTGGCTTTAAAGTCAACAAAGTAGTCTGGAGTGGCTTCTTCATATCCATACTTCACACCCACTAAAAGGAGGATTGGCTTTCCTTATACTAGTTTAATCATGTCCCATTTTATTGCAGTATTACGTATGTGCCAGCAGAAAATTTAGACAAGTACAGGGCCAGTTTGGGACAACAGACAGAGACAGCTGTGCCACTTGAACTTTTTCCTTCACATCTTGTCAGGTGAGTCAAAAGGCTTACAGCTGTCTCCCAAATAGCTCTTGAATTTCCTTACACCTTGCACATTTTAGGAAGACAAGTTTTATTTTAAAAGAGATGAAAGATGGATTATTTTCTTCAGACCAGCAGCCACTACAATAAAAAGCTTTTAAAAATACAGTTTTTTGCTTTGACTGGCAAATTCTTAAGCGTTTTTACAAGGCTGTTTGATATGTCCAAAAAGGAGATTGAATTCTTTCTCATCCTATATTCCTTTAATCACCACGCAATTAGATTCCTGGCTTGCCACAAATACTGAAGTGCTTCCAACATAAGACTTTGGTATTGATGATCTTTCCAGAACATAACGGGAAAAAAAAAAAGTTGTGCCATTCTTTTCCTTGAGTTTCAAAAATTCATTGCAGTTACAGTTTAGAATTTCAAAGTGATTAATAGTTATTTTTTTGCAATTCATCTCCAAAAGCAGTAAGTTTAGTTGAGTGCTGCTGTTGTAATTTCTTTCCTTTTGAAAACAATAAATTAACTTTAGCTTTGAATTGGTTCTGGTTCCAAATTGCAGTCTTTTATTCTGTGTTGTGGATAGAGACTTCAGATAAGTGACTTGCAGATAAAAAGTGGACAGGGGATCCCTGAGCATGATATGCATTCTAAAAGATGTCAGAAAAAGAAGTTCCTTACATGAATCTGGTGTACAAATTCTGATATTGGCAGGGTGACTCAATACATGATTTTTTTCAGAAAAATCTAGTGATTATGAGGATTCTTTAGACATAAATTGCATGTTTCTGTTTATCATCAGGGAACTCCCAGAGCTTCCAGAACGTGAAGAGGGGGAGGGAGAAGAAAGTGAACTTCAAAATGCAGCTTTCAGTAACTGGAACCAGCCCAGAAAGTAAGTGCAGATCTAGTTGCACATTATAAAATGCCATCTGAAAATCAAAAATTTTAGAACCTATTTTAAGAGGTATAAAAACCCAACAGAATTGCTGTACTTACATATGTTGTACATTTCAGGAGTGATGAATGGTTTTACTGCCATTGGGCCAAATCCCTGCAGTCTAGCAGTGTCTTGATTGTTACGGTAATTTATCTTATTCCAAGCTGACTGTCAGGGATCGAGTCAAAAAAGATGTAGAGAAAGATTCAAAGTTTCTATTCGAACCCAAAACAAAGTGACTGATACTAGATTCAATTACAGAATTTCTGACCAATCTAGTAGATAACTTCCACTGAAAGACAAAACCTTGCAAGGAGGAGTTATTTCAGAATTTTTAAAAATAATTGTACAATTCCAGGTGTCTTCAGTGTGCAGCTTTGTAATAATCACAACAGATTTTAATTTACTTTGGCTCTATTTTTTGTCACAAAAGGGTCGAACTCTGGAGAGAGCCTAGCAAGTCGTTGGGGATCAGCATTGTTGGAGGAAGAGGGATGGGGAGCCGCCTGAGTAATGGAGAAGTCATGAGAGGGATCTTTATCAAACACATCCTGGAAGACAGCCCAGCTGGCAAAAATGGCACACTGAAAACTGGAGATCGGATTGTAGAGGTACCATCTGAATGCCTTTTGCTGCAATTCCCCGTGGATGTGTGATGGGCTGACAGCTTTGCAATTGCTACAGCTGATACCACTTGAGCCACACAGACTGTAGTACCATCTGCTGCCGTTTGTGTTCAGGCAGCTGTCCTTTAAGTTAAATGTCCAGCCTGAAACAGATGACTGACTCTGCAAGCAGGCGTCTACAAAGCGAGCAGTTTGACCTGCCTATTTGAAAACCAGAATGTGTAGAATAAAGCTTAAGTTTGGTGAAATGAAAAGATTTTTCACATTTGCATACTGGGTAGCAATAGAAACAGCCAGTGCAAACCATGCAAATGAATACCAAGATTATTTCCATCTTAAATCTTGATTGATTCACATAATTCTTATGCATCTTTTGGAGGAGTTAAGGGAGGCACAATTAACTGACATGAAGAAATCTGTGTTTGATACTTGAGACATCAAGAAAATTTTGCCTGTTCCTGAGTGTAATGTAGCCAGTAGTATTGCAGGGTGGGATTTATCTTCATTTCTCTTCTACTTAGCTAGTCCTGTGCTCATGCAGACACTTCTGCTTTGTTATTTAAAGATATTGAGAAATAAACATACTGAAGGGAATAGATCTTTCCTGGCATGATTATCAGTGTCAGACGCTGCCCTATCTCCAGTGTCAGGCTAATAGGAACTGCCTCAATTTAACCCTGCTGATGTCCTTAGCTGACTGTCCATCAGTAAAAAACACAACAAGCTGAGTGATGGAGTTGATGATTCTCACTCAGACTGGGCTTGACTTACATGGTGGTACTGAAACTGCAGTTTGCTGTTTGCACAAGATTGAGGATCTTGAAAAAATACCTTAGTGTAGGCTGCACTTTCTGTAACAGGATGGAACAGTTTACAGTGTATAAGAAGTTGGGAGGTGGAATTTTGCTTGAAGGCCACAAAGTTAAAACATTTATTTCACCTGAATAACTGGATTTTTATGAGTGCAATTGTCTCTGACAGTGATGCTTGCAGAAGCAGGAATGGGTGAGTGAAATCAAAATGTTGTGTTAATGTGACTGTTTCTGAATGGAGGGTTTCAGTTTCTCAAGTTGTGGCTATGTAAACTTCCATCTCTGTAGTGCATAGGGTTTTCTGGACATGAGAAGTTGGAATGTGTTATTGTTCTTTTTCAGTTCCTCATAAGTCTAGAATTTCTCTCAGATTGTTTTTGTGCTCTCGTTATTTGCATTTGAATTAAATTTGAGGTAGAGTTAGACAATTAAAAAATTGTAGGGGTAATCCTCATCATATAAGTTTGTGTGCTAGAATTGCCACTAACAAATAACCTTTCTGTGTTAGCTTCTAACTTTTATTGTGGTCATTGTGACAATACTTTACTGACACTAACCTCACCTTAACATTGTTCTTACTTGGATAACAGGACAAATTGTTTTACACACCCATACATATACAGACATGAAAAAAAAAAAAGGCACAAATTTGTCCTTAGCCATCCTGTATAAATGCATTCTTCCAGAAGATAGAAAGGTTTTCAGCTCTGACCAAAAAGTTTAACTTCTGAAGAAAGTGTCTAGTAGCTAAAATTGATCTTGCTTTAGAAAAAAAAAAAAAGAAAAGAAAAAAGTACACTGTACTGGCATAACACCCAATCATGGAAGACTCCCCAGCACCTAACACATTTCAGTTTGTAAATCTCATAAAGTCCTGAGTAATAGTTTTTTCTTGAGTGGGATTTACAGGAAGCAGTATTTGGTAAACACTCCTACTCTCTCTGGATTATCATATCTCTTCTGTTACATTGCTTGTGGGAAAACTTACAGAGACTGAACTAAAAATGTTGAAAAACCTGTTCTTAAAACAGAGGAATAAGAGAATATTTATTTAATGTCCTATATCTTGGAGATATCAAACCTCTGTTTGAGGGACCTCAGGCCAAGTCAGTAGAAAGGTCCACTAGAAACAGAGGTTTGGACTTAGGTTTTAATCGAAGTTTCCTAACCAAAACTCAAAACTGACTCATGACTCTTGTAGCTTTTTGCAATGTTAAGATGAGGCCTTCCAATTACAGGTGGATGGAATTGACCTCAGAGATGCCAGCCACGAACAAGCTGTGGAAGCCATACGGAAGGCAGGCAATCCTGTAGTCTTTATGGTACAGAGCATTATAAGCAGACCAAGGGTAAGCATTAAAGAATGTGAAAAGAGATGTAATTACATATTAATAGATGAAGCAAATGTTCAAGACGGTGGTATTTGGGAATGGGATATTTAGTCCTGAAAGTGCCATCTCAACTATTTTAGGAACAAAGATTTGATTTAAGTATTATTTCCATTTAGAATGAAATCGATTTGGATTTGGAAATACCCTCCAGCACGCCGTCCTCAAACTATTTTGAAAAGCCTCAAGAAAGATAATTTGCTGGGGGGCAGAGTAGGAGTCTAACTAAAACCATCTGTTAGAGATTGACAGCGTGTATGAGGAGCGCATGCAGAAATACAACACCTGTTAAAAAATTCTGTGGACGTTAATGAAAGGACGTAGAAGTACACGGAAGTTTTCTGTCACTAAACTGCATGGACATTGCAGACAAAAGCTACTGAGCTTTATTTTAAGTTGCTTGCATCACTAGAAACTAAACTTCCTCGTTGTAGAATCTGTGTAAGCTGCATGTTTATTTACTAGCTGTCTCATAACTCTTGTTCCCCAGCCAGAGTCTCTTTATAGCCCTTCTTCAGCTTCTGCTCCCTGTGGGCAGAAAACTACTAACCCATTTTATCGTCAGTCATCTAAGGTAAAGTTGCATGAAAAAGCTTTATTGAATGTTGATTATTGACACTCAAACTACTAAAGTAACACTTTTGCATTTGCTGTGATGTGAACAGAATTGCCACTACTGAATATTTAGGCCCATTTGGGATGGAAATGATGCCATTATTTTATCACTACTTTTATTTAGAGAATGGTCCTTTGCTATTTTTGATTGTAGTTCTTCATTCTCTATTTTTAGATTAGGCTTGTTAGTTATTTCTTCTGTGCTAACAACCTCTTGTTTCTCTGTAAGCAGAAACATTGCAAATGCTCTTCCTGTACCCATACATTATGTTGTGATCTTCATAAATGGCAATATGTTTATTATTTTCATCTTTTAAAACTTGCATTTGTACTTAATAATAAGATTTTTTAAAGGAATTTCCTGCTTTCGTTCATGTCCTGTCATCCAAGTAGCTAGCTGCCTGCACACACAAGCTATAATTATTATGGTACCACTACATATTTAAGCAGGCAGTCAGTTTTAAGTGACGTGTACCTAATGAGTCCATTTCTTCTGTTTTGTTTTTTCATGCAGGTTTAGTAGTTAAAAGAGAGCCTGTGTGTACTCCAGGACAGCTGGAATAATGCAAGTGGCTTGTGAAAAGATAGTGATAGTTTAGATAATAAGGAACTACCCATCGAGTCTGTGTTTCATACTAAAACCCCTCTGTGCATTTCTAAGTAGGAAACAATATATCACTTTGATTATGGTCCCATAGTAGTGCTACAGCATTATGTTGTATGAAATGCTAGCTAGTGTCTCATAACTTAGCATCTTGGACACATTGATAAAATTCTGAATGGAAGTTTGTTAAAAAAATGAAAAAAACAGAAAAAATCCTGTTACTTTAGGCTCTGATTTGAATTTTAAGAAATAGTTAAAGAGAGAGAGAACTCCCTTTATTTTAGCATTTGCTCTTGTCCTAGACTGCACAAAAAGTATGCTACACTGAACTGTTCAGGCTAATTCAAATGCTCCATGCTTTATCATAGTACTCAGTCCATATTAATATAATACTGTTGCATGGATTAGTATTAGGGCTAGTATTTTAGAAGCTATGGCATCATGACAAAAATAAAACAAGGTTTTGAATGACTGTAGCTGAACTTTTGTTTCCTGTTTTACTAGGATTTTACTGTTGATGTACAACGTGTTTGTGATGCTTATTTTAATTGCCTAAAATTTCAATAAGATACATTTTAAAATTCTTTGCAGGTGATATGTAATTGTTGAAGTGTAATATGATGATTACAGTGATAATTTACTTTTCACAAACCTTTCTTTATAATATTCAAAATCAAATGTGAATCACATATGCAGAAAATCTCTTTGTACTCTAGGGAAAGAGCCTGTTGACTTTGACTTCACAGTGAAGAAACCTTTGCAAGAAATTCATGGCATTACTTTGTCACTGCTGGAGATACAGCAGAGCCAAAACATTTGTTGTCTTACCAAATGGAATTACTTTTTGGCCAGATGGTGTTTGAAAATAAGTGTTCAGGGATGTGTTTACTATTTTCAGGAGCATTTTAAAAAACAAATGCTTTAAGAAATTTTATAAGCAGCACCGTACCTTTGGATTAAGTTACTCTTGATATAAATGCTCCTGGAAAGTTTTCACAGTCCCATCCATGCTCTTTTCCAGCAGTGTTAAACTTACAGCCCTAAGATTACAGATAATTGCCAGATGGATACAACCAGTGTAGAAATTACTTCTAAGTATACACGGTGTATTTCCAACATACAATTAAAATCAATTCTGTTTCCTCCATATTGAGTAGATTCTGATCTCAAAATAGAATACAATACAAAAACTGCATAAGGAATGGTCAAAATATAGCTTTTTATTTGGTCTAAATGTGTGAACTCTTTCTGTCAAATGATAATGAGAAAGTACCTTGCTTTGGGGGAAGACCAGAGTATTTAGTTTCAATAAACTATGAATTCAGGCAGTTACACATGCAAATGCACGTATACAAAGTTTTCTGTAAAACAGAAGTAAAATTATTATTAGATATGAAGTCTGCTTAGAGATCCCTAATATTACTAAGCCCTCACTTTCACAAAATAAGCAGTGAGTGTATTACCACAGAAGTTAAATCAAATTATGAGGATCTCTGGTTTTCAAAATAAAACTAAACCTACTGCATTATTACAGATATCTGTGTTCATCCTAACCCAGAAATTCACAATTGTTTCATTTAATTAATGTGTAAGAGTGTCCCATATGCTGAGATGTTTGGAAAAAATTGTAAAAATATCAAATCACATAAATGCTGCATAATTCTGCACTTGATGTGCTTTGTGGTACAGAACAGGTGCGAGGGATTGGTGCTTTTCCTCTCTGCTGACAGAGCATCAGAAACACAGGGCAAGTACAGTTTTGCCCAATTTCGCATATCTGTTGCAAGTGTACAATGTAGACCTTGTTTCGTTAGCTCAGACAACTAAATGAATATGTTTTCGTTCATGAGTGAAAAGGGTTCATCTAAACTTTTTTTTTTTTGCTTATTTTCTATTATGCTTTCCTTTTAGAACCCTTCCCTGCCTTTCCCGCAGAACAATGTTTTCAGTAGGCCAGCTGTCTTCAGCAGCACTAACCCATTTGCTGATTCTCAGTTCAACACTGCTAAGGTTGGATGATTACACACTACCTTTTCACTCATCAAACATCCTACATGTGCTTCTTTCCCATTGCTGTCTCTCTGTGTTTAAATTCTTTTATACCAGTTTGGGTTCTGTGCTGTGCTGATGAGCTTGAGAACGCTGTGTAGTGAATTGAAAAGACACAGACATGCATACAACTTAGAAAAGTTATAGAGGAGCTATAAAGTGCCAGCTCCATTAATTATAACCACTTAATCTGATCTATTCAGAGCTGCCAAAGGAGTAGGTTTTCAGTTATAAGATCATTCCCTGAGGTATATGTTAAAATACTGAGTTTAACTCTCATCAGTGTAAGGTGTTTTGCTGCTATGTACTTCTTTTTGGTGTTTTGTGGTTACGACTTTCCAGCTTTGATACCTCTCTTTTATTTTTGCATGAAAAAAAAAATAACCCCACACTGGCAGCTTTCTTTTAATGATGATTCATGAAAATGTTTTCCATCTGTTTCTTGAGAATTCTTTTAAGCACCATGAATAGGATGCAGATGTCTTTGGAAATACAAAAAGTTAGACTTTTTTTTTTTTTTTTGGCTAGTGCTTACTTTCTGCATGTTGTTCACAATGGGAACAACGTTAACCTCTAATAAAAAAACCCTTAATCTTAATATGCATGCAATTTTATTTAATAAAATAATTTCTAGCTGGTTTTACATCTTGGAAGTGATTGTGCCCTTTGTCTATTTTCCTGTGTTGTCAAAAATATTGAATGTGCAACAAACACTTACGATATGCGGTGTATAATTGCATGTGTGTTTTTAAATCTCTTTTTGTGTTTGTACAGTTCTGGGGAAAGGGAGTAGACATGTAACATAAATGATGACTTAACGTTTTCCATATTTTCCTAGCTGTTTCTGAAAAATATTGCCTGCATTTTGAAAGAAAACCTGATGATTCTGTAGTTTATATATAATTCCTTTCTTAGCATTGATATAAGAACGGCCTTTTGTCATCTCTCTCATTTCTGAACTCAGTTTCATGTATAGTGAGAAACTTTGATGAATCAGGCTCTTTAGTAACCCCTTAAATACTTTTGTCCGTTTATAAATCAAATTAATAAAGTTGCTGCAGTTAGTAAAATGAATCCATAATTGAAAATGAGTTGTTGGTTAATAGTACTTTGTGTTGCCAAAGGTGCTGTAACATGTGGATTGCTGTTTTCTGTTACTGTAGGAGGTATCGAATCCAATTAGGGTTACCTTCCGTTGTTCCCCAACTAACCCTTTTGCTCCCACACCATTCAAGGTTTGTCTTAATTCCCATCAGTTGGTGCTACTGTATGTGTGCTGTACATTTGTACATGGCCTGTAATAACTTCTGGAGTACTTCTGGAGTGCTTCTTCTTCCACTCGTGCCTTCATTTTTTCAAGTTCCAGACTTGCTGCCCTTTTCAGTATTTGCCTGGCTGTGATCAGAGTGACTCTGGTAGCTAAATGGGTTCAGCAACTGTTGGATGCTTTGCATTTTCAATGAAATACTGTGGTGTGCACACTGAAAGTATTTCATGAGTTAAAGCCTTTTAGGTTTTTTGTGCATTGCCCGATTCAGGGAGCAAAAGTCTTATGTGTGTGTAAACTGTGGGGACTGGCTTCTGCTTCTGGCTGTGCAAATGTGTCAGGCTGAGTTCTGCAGGCAGGACATGTTCCCCCCCCTCAAATGGCATTCTAGTACAGTTTTTATCCTCCTACAAAGGAGCCTTGCTTTCACTTTCATTTCAGCCTTTCCTTAAACCTCAGAAATGTTCAGATTATATTATGTTGTTATGCATTTGTAATGATACAAAAATATGCATTTTTTGTCAGTCATATTGTGGTGGCTGCAGTTAATAAGTGCAAATCTGTCAGGATGTAGCCCTTCATCCACACCTTACAAATCTTCCAGAGATCCTTTACACCAATATTTTGTTCCTTTTTTTGGTCATGTGTTTTTTTAAATTTTGCTCTTCTTGGACACTGTCACTTACAAACAATGCCTCTAAAGTAATATGTTAATTGTTTTAAAACATAAAAGCCAAGGTTTGCTGATCTGGCTTGATCTTACACTTGTATTGGATTTGTCTTGCAAGATAATGATAGTTGGGGAGGCTGTAGGGTGACTTTTGTCTTTTTTTTTCCCCATGTCCAGCTGAAAAAGGGAGTGATAGAGCAGCTTCAGTGGGCACCTGGCCTCCAGCCAGGGTCAGCCCACAACTAAATTTCCTCATTTTTCCAGGATGCCATTAATTTTAGTAAAACTCTTGGAAGAACCCTGAAAAAAGAGTATTTCTGGAACTTTTCTCCCTTTTGCCCCTCCTCGATGTGGAGATGTATTACCAACTTTTCTCTTCATGGACACGTGAATTTTTGATTGTGAAAGATAAACTTTAATGTTACTAGGTAGTGTTTCTACTCTTCTCTGATTCTGGTAGGTGACAATGTTTTTGCTAGGATTTTGTTGCTTCAGTTTAGAGATGTTAAGATCTCATTTTAGGATGATGACATCGTCTTAGGTTTGAAGCATGGTGCAGTGTGACTAATAATACAAAATTCATACAAAACTTACATACATTTTTTACAGAAATTTTTGGCTTGGGTGTCACTTCCCACACTTTTTGACATTTAGTGAGTTCTTAGTTAAGTTCCTAGAACAAGTTTCTGTTTTTCAAGCAGAAGCAGAATGAGAAAACTGGAATGGGGCATTTGTAATATCTTCATATCTTTTGTTACAGAGTGAAGATAAGTAATTTTTGTTTAGACATGGGACCTTTCTTAAATTTCAAAATTACTAAACTGGTGACTTCCCAGGTTTCTCAACACCTTCAGTCTGAAAGCTGATAAAGTCTTCTGAGGTGTATGTTGTTATTCATTTGACTGTTGCCTCTGATGAAGAGATTATTACTTGAGTGATTTTGGCACCTAAAGACACCATCTGAGATGCTGTGTTCAAACTTGCTGATGGAGGTAGTGAGAACTGAAATGATGAGAATAGGGTTATGAAGCTAGGGCAGCACACCTGAAAACATGAATGTTGTAAAAATGCTTGATTTAAATTTAAAGTTCTTTTTCTTCAGTAGCTCATCTGCCAACTATCAAGGTCTCTTGGGCATGCATAAGCTAAAGAATGATAATATTCAGAGAGAAGTTCCTTGCTTACATGTTTAGTCTAAGCAAGGCAAAATTACACAAATTTCACATAGTGAAGTCCCTTATCAGAGTCCGTATTCCTCAAGGAAACTATCTCGAATGGAAGCTTGCAAGGCTGTGGATTTGGGCATTTCACTATTATGTTTTAATTTAATTATAAAATTATTTTTAATTAAAATTATATTTAATTTATATTTTAATTATATTTAACCATCCAGTAGTCATGCATTTATACCTCTTAACTTTTTGTGAATATGAATAGAACACAATAAGACCAAAAGTATTTGTCTCTTGTGATTTAACCTGCTTCCTTCTTTATTTGATCTCTGTGCAGCTTATAGGAAACTAGTAAATGAGACTGAAAAAGTCCAGTCACCATGGATTTCTTCAGTTATCATCTGTATAATTTTGGATTTTAACTGTACTTTCAGTGAATATGCCAGTTGCTTTTTTTTCTCTAGGTATTTTTGAAAGTTCCCAGTTTTTGTTTACTTTCTTTTACCTCATATTTGGCTTCCTAAGCATATGATGGGAGGAAATTATATGTGATGACTTTTAAAAATAAAATTGGTTATAAGTCTTTTACAAATCTGGCATTAAAACAAAAGCACTTGAGTCTTCATAAAAAGCTTTTTCTGAAACATATAATGGCACATAAAACTTTACTGAATTGGGCTTTTACTGTGAATTGTTTGCTTCCAGATACATTTTGGAGTGATGTTTTTTTCTTATCTTGCCTAGTGTTTGTTTCCATCTTTGATCTCTCTGCCTTTCTGTGTGCTGTTATTGATTTAGAGTTTCAGCTGCTTGGTATTAAAACTTTGAAGCTATAGTCATGGCCATTTTGACATTTTTGTATACTAGTTTGCCCTACAAAGAGCCTGCATCTTCTTAGCCACTTCATTTTTCTTATTCTCCACAGGCATTTGGTCAGTCTGATGCAGAACAAGAAAAGAGTTCGCTTTGTAACTTGCCTCTGCCCCCTCCTTCAGCATTTTCAGGAATGAGCTGTGATGTTGCACAGTCATCTTCTATCAGAGACCCAGAAGATGTGGAGAAGGAGGATGAGTTCGGTTACAGCTGGAGTAAGTTTTTCCTGTGATAATATTTGAAATACTCAGTGCTAAAATTGCACTGTATAAGACACAGTTGTGGGGCATGCAGTTTGAACTGCTTCTTTCTCATGTGCGTCATGGTTTGGGTGCTAAGGTTGCTGGTTTAGTTGTGCTTAGTCAGATGCACACAGCAAAATATAAAACTCATTCATTTTTCTTCATTGCACTGCAATCTCTTTTTTCGCTATGGTTCAAATTTAATGTAGGACTACTTGAAGAATTTCAGTGTACTCCAGGTAACTGTTGGTAGTGATCAGTGTGATAGTATCTGTTGCCTGAAAATGTTACTGGAGACAAGTTTACTTCTTTTGTGTATGAGCTTATTTTTTAAGAAAAGTTAAAATGTTTTCTGAAGTTATAAGGAAAACAGTAAGCTAGAAATATTATTATAAATCACCTAAGGCTTAATTTAAAAGAAAGTGTGGTTTACACTGAAAATTTTATCATCCATTTTGGGCTCCTGTCAGATACTGCCCACTGAGGACTGATCTTGACTCTCTAGTTGTGAAACTTTCTAATGTAAATTCAACCTTTGCTACCCACACTTTTACATTTAGAAGAGATCATGCAGCGCTATGGAAATCTACCAGGGGAGCTACACATGATTGAGCTGGAAAAAGGAAAGACAGGTCTGGGACTTAGTCTTGCTGGTAACAAAGACCGATCCAGGATGAGTGTCTTTATAGTGGGAATTGATCCAAATGGAGCAGCTGGAAAAGATGGCAGGTTACAGATTGCAGATGAGTTGCTAGAGGTGAGTTCTTGCAATTTGTACTGAAGCCCAAATGTACTGACTTAAAATACCAGACTCTTGCTGCAATATATGTGTTTTTCAGTGGACTTTGAAATCCCAAATTAATCCAAGTTCATACCACTATGCTGTCAGATTTTCTTTCTGATGTATGCTAAATAGGTGTAGTGGGTTTTTTTCCTGGTTGTAATGATGCTTTGAGAAGGCTGACCTGGAACAGAGCCTAGACAGAGCTAAAAGAATAAAGTAGGTATTTATTAAAAGGCCTTAAAGGATACACCTTGGGCAGTTCAAGAGCCTGGCCAGGGCTACACCCAAGATGGACCCAAAATGGTCACCAAAATGGATGACTGCTCACGAGGTTTCACACTTTCGTAAGTGTGTGGTTTTTTTGGTCCATTTGCATATTGTTAATTATCCAGTTATAGCTTCACGTTATGGAGTTCCATCCTCCTTGTTTTCTCCCCTCAGCCCCCCATTGTTTATGATTTTTTGGGCCTGAAACTTCTAACAATTGTCCTTGGTCTCAAGCTGGAAAAGGATTGTTTTGTCTACTTACTCTGTGAAGAGAACTGACATGAGGCTCAGAGCTACACACCTCGGCAGCACAGAATCTGAAAAATATGAAAGCTAAAGCTTAAGGCGTCAATAATAACATCAGGTTGTGGTTTAGATCCCTGAATGCACTCACTTTAGAGTTGGATTCAATGATCCTTGTGGGTCCCTTCCAACTCAGAAGATTCTGCAGTTCTCCATGAAGGTGTGTTGAATGACGACTGTCAGTGGTCCAGCAGTTTCTGAGTTATGGAGAGTATTGAATGGCAGTGAATTGCAGACTGTGAAAAATACTGAAGTCCTCCAGTCCATCCATCTGTGGAGTACTCCAGACTTTCTAATTACTTCTCTGTTTACTAGAAGTGTGATAATAGCAGAATATTTTTATATTTATATAATTTCCACAGAACGTGGAAATTAAATTGGGGAAACAGGAGCAGATCTCTTTTAGTATGGACTTCTAACTCATTGTAGTGGTTTGAAAGCAAAATCAGTGAGAGACTCCAAGTCAGAAATACAATTTAATAGGAAGGAAAAGAAGTAAAATAAAATAAATGCAATAATACAAAAGACTACTAACAGAGTCAGAATACAACCTGAGCAGGGTGGTGGGAGCAGTCCACATGAGGTGGTCTTCCTGAAGCAGTGATCCTGTAGAAAGGTCTGTTAACTCTTGTCCTCTGGGAATCCAGTGGGTAGAGGCTGCCTGTACTGTACCAAATCCCAAATTATATCCAGGTGGGAATGCTTGGCTCCTCCCCCTGGGCGGAGCATCTCACAATGGGATGATATCTTTCTGTGAGTCGTGAAGTGGGTCCTTGATGGCCCATTCAACAGAGCTCCTGGAGGGAGTTACCTGTGAGTCATGGGCGAGGCATTGATGGGGCCATTAGCAGAAAATAGCCCAGAGGGAGGGGGGCTTGGGAAAAGTGCTGTCCCACCTGGTTTCAACAGCTTATGAAGATGGTGATGGAATAAATACTTTGTGCACATCCTACACTGAAACCCGGGACACTCATGTGTTTTGGTGCTATTTTCTAGTGGAGTGGAGTGACTGAACCACTAAACATGTAACTAACATTTCAAGTACATATGTGAGCATAACTTACGTTTCTATATTCCCACAGCCCAGTTGATAATACTTGGAGATGTATTCCCTACTATAGCTTTGTGGGCCTGATATTTCTGGGTCTGAGAGACTTTAGCCTGCTAGAAGCTGCTAACTTTTTCCCAAGGAAAAATTTTTCAAGAAAGCTTCTCAAAACAATCTTGGCAAACAACTGTCTTTTCTCAAAACAATCTTTCTCCAGGTGGTGTTTTGCTGTTTCTCCAGTTTAACCAATGGGATTAAAGAGGTGTCCTTCTTATTCACCAATCATGTTAAGTCTGTATCGGAAAACTTTATAAAAGGTAGTAAGAATTAGACAATAAAGGCTTTTTCTATGCTCTTTGCCTCCTGAAGTATTTGGAGTCTCTCATCTTTCTTTCATGTCCTACAGCAACATAGCTTTTCCCATTCTTTCTGACAGCATTAGGTAATACTGCTCTCACAGAAATGCTTTGTGTAGTTTCAAAGCCATATGTGGAGATGTTCAAGGATGTACTGGGAGAATGGTACCAAGAGGGAATGGTGAACCCGAACAAAGCTTGAAGGAGACATTGAGAGAGTAAATTATGAACTTGCAGACTGGGAAAGAAGTTAAGGTATTTGTGGCACTGTGAACCAAGTCTCATGGAGGGAACTTTGTTGCAGATTCCAGTATTGTGAGACAGTTAACTTGAAACATCTGTTTTTAAAATCCTGATGTTGAAGAGATGGAATATTCTGAAAACATGTTGAAGCACATGTGTCTGAATCTATCATCTTGTGATTTGTTGCTTACTGTCCACACTGTAAACTTGCTGACTAATGCTAAGAAATTGCCTCTGGCTCTTCTGAGAGGAGACATCTGAGCTCCCTATATTCCCAAGCAGCTGTCCATCAGCATTGAGGGCCATGTCCCATCCCCAGCCTGACCTTTTTCACAAGGCTGTGGCGGACACTCCAGGGAGTGGTCCATTCGGTCTGTGAACTAACTCCATTGTAAATTAGAGGGCTCGGTATCCCTGTGACCATGCCTTGTGCACACACCCTGCATAGGAGGTGGTTGGTGTTATGCTCAGTCCTCAGTACAGTGTCTTGCATCTCTTGCTTTGCTGTGTCTCTGCTTTTGTTAGTACTACCTGTGTGCATTTTATTACTTTCCCTTTGTGTAGGTCCAAAGCATCCTTTTTCAATCATTTCTCCTTTCTTGAGTTTACTTCAGCACAGTGGTTTTCCCTTTTCAAGAAGAAATGCAACTAATAAAATGCTAGCAAATAATGGCCTTACTCTGCAAATTTACAGTGGTAGCTCCTCTCCTACCTGCCAGATCACATCTTCAGATAGTAAGTGTGGAGTCATAGAACAGCTAGGGTTGCAACGAACCTTAACTTAAGGACCATCTACTTTCAAGTCTTCCTCAATGGCCTGGATTGCCAGATCAAGTTGCTCAGGTCCTATTCAGTCTGGCCTTGAACACTTCCAGGGATGGAGCATCCACAGCTTCTCTGGGCAACCCGTTCCAGTGCCTCATTATCCTCTGGGTAGAGTTTTTTCCTGACATCTAATCTAAAACTTGCTTCTTCCAGTTTACAGCCATTGCCCCTTGTCATACCCCTATCACCCCATGTAAAAAGTTACTGTTCCTCTTTTTTGTAAGCCCCCTTTAAGTTCTGGAAGGCTGCAATGAGGTCTCCTTAGAGCTTTCTCTTCTCTAGGCTAAACAGCCACAACTCTCTCAGCCTGTCTTCACAGGAGAGGTGCTCCAGCCCTCTGATCATATTCATGGCCCTCCTGTGGAGCTGCTCTGACAGATCCACATCTTTTTTGTGCTGAGAACTCCATAACTGGATGTGGTACTTGAGGTAGGGTCTCACCTGTGCAGAACAGAGGGGGAGAATCCCCTCCCTTGACCTTCTGGTTAGACCTTTTTGAATGCAGCCCAGGATGTCATTGCCTCTAGGCTTACAGAGTGCTGTAAGCCTAGAGTGTTGGCTCATGTCCAGATTTTCATTTGCAAGAATCCCAAAGTCCTTCTCTACAGTGTTGCTCTCAATGACTTCTGTTCCCAGTCCATGCTCTTGACTCTGAATTACCCCAACCCAGGCGCAGGACCTTGAAACTGGACTTGTTGCACCTCATGAGATTCCCACGGGCCTGCCTGATAAGTGTCCAGGTCTCTCCAGATGGCATCCCATCTTCATGTTGTGTGAACTACACCACTCATCTTCATGTCATTTGCAAAACTGCTGAGGGTGTGTTTTATCTCTTCATCTGTTTAATTGATAAAGATATTAAAGAGCCCCAGTCCTAGGAGGGAGCCCTGACTTGTCACCTGGACACATGGCCATTGAGCACAGCTCTATGGCTGCCTCCATCCAGCCAGTTCCTTATCCGCCAAATAGTCCACCCTTCATATCTGTCTTTCTCTAATTTGAAGGTAAGGACATTGTGTGGAACTTTGTGAAAGGTCTTCCAGAGGCTTAAGTTGTGGGTTGTGCTGGCTGTCTCAGATCACCTCGTCGTATTCTGTGTGCCTTAACATTGCTTCCATGAAGATCTGCTACATGATGTTCGCAGGTACAGAAGTGGGGCTTAATAGTCCATGGTTTCCTAGGTCTTTCTTTTCTCCACTTTCAAGAAATGAGAGCAGTGTTTTCTTTTTTGAAGTCACTGTGGACTTCAACTGATCTCTGTGACTTCTTAAGTACGATGAAGAGTGCCTTGGGAACTACATCAGCCAGTTCCTTAGGAACCTGGATTCCAGATCATCAAACCCTGTTGATTTGTGCCTATTCGGTTTCATCAAGTGGTCTCAAATGTGCTTTTTGCTTACAGTGGGAAAGACTTCGCTTCTCCCAACCCCCACCTAGAGGTTCAGTAACTTGACTTGAGAGATGTGAGAAGCCAGACTGTCATTGAAGGCTGAGGTGAAGAACTTTTGGAGTTCCTCAGCCTTCTCCATATCCACTGCCACCAGCTGTCCATTCCTGTTTGTCAGGGAGGTGCACTCTCCTTGGCCTTTCTTTTCTTACCCCTTATACTTACAGAACCCCTTCTGATAAATCTTTGCATCCGTTGCCAAAGCCCCTTTCTTCCGTGCCATAGTGTTCCTATACCCATCTCTATACACATCCAGACCATATCTGTGTACTCTTCCCAGATCATCTGTCCATAGTTCCACTGGCTGTGCATTTCTTTCTTACTCCTCAGTTTGGGGAGCAAATCCTTTTTTACTCATGCTGATTTCCAGCTAACTTGCCTAACTTGATTTCTCACAAATGAGAATGGGGATGGAGTAAACTCAAAAAGCTACTAGCTTTGGTGAGGTCCTCTGTCCCTAAGGACAGTTTCTGAGGAAAACTCATCCACTAATTCTTTTAACAGCTGAAAGTCCATTTTTCTAAAGATCAGGGTCAGTTCTGACTCTCCTCTTTTTCAAGCCTGTGTTCCTTGAGATCAGTGGTTTAACCAGGGCATGGTGACTACAGCTGAGGCTGCCTCCAGTCTTTCTAATGCCTCCAGTCTTTCTATTGAGCACTGGTGATCACCAGGTCCGGTAACACTACTTCTCTGGTTGGTTTGTCCAATACAGGGACCAGGAAATTGTCCTCTGTGCACTCCAGGAGACTACTGGATTGCTTGCAATCAGCTGTACCACTTTCCTGGCAGGCATGCAGATGGTTGAAATCCCCTATCAGGATGAGAGCCTGCAAGCACAATGTTCTGCACCTGAAGCAAAAAGTCTTGTCAACAGACTTGCTGTGATCAGGCAGGCTGTGGTGGACCCCAGCCACAAGGTCCCTCATTGATGCTGTCCTTCATTCCTCAAGAACCCACAGGCTCTTGAGCAGTTTGTGGCTGTTTCTCAGAAGCAGCTCTTCACAGTCTTTCAATTCCTTAACACAGAGCACAGCACATCTGCCCCTCCTTCCCAGCCTCTCTCTTCTGAGAAGGTTGTAGCCCTTGACTGAAATGTCCCAGTTGTGTGATTCCTCCCACCAAATTTCTATGAGAGCAGCTAGATTATAGGCTTTGAATTCATTTGACTCATTCTGATGCAGTCAAGGAACTGGTTTCCAGTTCCTCTTGCTTGTTAACCATGCTGCCCATATTGGTGTAGAGGCAATTAAGCTGGATTATCAACCTCTTCACCTTTTGAGAAGAACCCTCCTTAGTTCATTTGGGTCAATTTAAAGTTGTCTCTGCAGCTTCCTAAAGTATGGGTGTTTCCTGGTTCCTCTCACACAGAAGTACAGAAGTGCATCCCCCTTCCCTCTTCCTCATGAAAGCTAGTTTAAAACTCTGCTAAATATGCCAGTGTTCAGACATCTGTGTGTAAAGTGCCTGGCTCAGGGATTTGGATCCCTGAGATTCAATAAGTAATAGCATTCTCATTGCTGGATATAAGCAATTTATTTATTTTATTTATTTATTTCATTTATTTTTCATTTACTGTTGGAATTTCCCATGGCCCTGTGTAATCACCGCATCAGTCATGAAGTGATCAATGGCAAGTGAAAATAGATGATGTGCCAAGTCAACCCCATATAACTTAGAGAATGACATTTTTAGCACTGTGACAGTGTTAGTCCGAAGTCAAACTATAGTGAATGTTTCTCCTGGAAGAAGGGGGTGAAAGTAGGGCATAACATAACTCTTATTTTTGTACAGTTGCTGCTTAGTCAATGATATGGATTTTTTTAAGGCTTAAAATTTGGTTTAAGTACAAGGAAATAAAATATTTTCATAAATAATTGTTACCTTTCCTCATCTAGATAAATGGCCAAATCCTTTATGGAAGGACTCATCAGAATGCTTCTTCAATAATCAAATGTGCACCATCTAAAGTTAAAGTAATCTTTATCAGGTAAGTTTTGGTTTGGCTGAAAAAGTTTCATGTTTAATATGCTCAGGTTTCACATAGTGTTTGTTATTTTTGATATTGATAACATACATGTGCATTTGAACACAACCTTACTACTTGTTAAATATATCTTGGAGGTTTCTGTTTGATGTTTGTGTTGTGCATGCCAGAAATTAAGAACCAGACTTAAACTTGTCCTAAGAAATATGGGGCACTACTATTGCCTTCTTACTACATTCTTAACCGAATACATTGCAGAAACAAAGATGCAGTAAATCAGATGGCTGTTTGCCCTGCAAAGTCAGTAGAGGCTGCAAAGTCAGTAGAGGCTTCACAATGTACTTCAGGGACACTTCAACATCAGGAGGTAAAGTAAATATTTGTTTCTCTTATTTGACCAGAATACTAACATTATTCTGGATAGGGGAGGACCCTGTCTGCTTAGGAAATGCAGTAAAAGAGAAAGAAACCCATTGAAAAACCAGTGAGATTTTAGTAAAGTTGCTAAATTTAGTACAGCTCTGATCAATTTTTTTTTCTTTTTATATACTTCTATACTATGAAGTAAGTCTGATGTTCCCATCAATAGGATTTTAGAAGTTTAAGTGAAACTAGAAAATGAGAAGACTCCCTTTCAATGTATGCGCACTACTTTGTTTTGGTGCAAAATATTGGGTATAGTTGCTTACAGGTGCATTTCCTTTTTCCTTTAGCTTGATATCAGCACTTCAAACCCGAGTGCATTTTCGTACTTGAGTTCATGTAAAAACGTTCAGTATGTGGAACTTCCTAAGGTATGTAGTGAGTTTACATCAGTCACATTTTTATTCAGTAGCCATTCAATTTAGTAATTCTGTCCCTCTTATGGCAAACAGTCTCTTAGTCACTGGAAGTTGGAAAAGAGATTTCTAGAGATCTACTCTTCCTGTTTGGGAATGGACCCCAAAGTTCTCCTCACAGAAGGACTGCTTTTGATTTGCCAATTGCTTTGTGTTTCTGGAAGAAGTATTCTCTTCTTCTATTTGCTGAACTTTTTATAACCATCTACTGATGGTTCCTCAGGTAAAATCAATGCCTTAATTGTTCAAAGTAAAAACTGAATCATAATTTACCTTGTAAGTTTCAAAGGAGTGGGTTTGCATTTAGAAATGTTTCAGATTTATCTTGGTAGTCAGTATACTGTTTGTAAATTGGCACAATGTATGCCTGAAGTAGTTTAAAATAAAAATATCAGTGCATTGTGAAACCTCAGACTTGATGTGTCAGCAGGCTTCACTAATCCTTAGTGATGGTATTCTAACATTCTGATGTCACAGTACTTAACCATTTATATTTTTTTGTTTGCCCCAGGATCAAGGAGGCTTTGGAATTGCCATTAGTGAAGAAGACACAACTAGTGGAGTAGTTATTAAAAGCTTAACAGATCATGGTGCGGCTGCAAAGGTCTGAGAACATTTAAATCTGATTTGGGAATGAAGAACGTTTTTTGGAATAGCATCCATTGTTCATATTTTTTATTTTATATTTTTTCAGGATGGACGAATCAAAGTTGGAGATGTGATTCTGGCAGTGGATGATGAAATTGTTGTGGGATATCCTGTAGAAAAGGTGCTTCTGAAGTGTCAGGAATGTTACAGAAAGCATACTGCTTGATGTAGGAGGTGATTGTGTCTTAAACTAGTGAGGTTCTCACTTTACTTAATTTTCAAAGCTGGCTAAAACAACAAAGATCTGCAGGCCCTGTCTGGATATGGAAACTACTGCAAAATAATCTAAAGCCTAAATTTACAGCTCAACTGTTATTTTACCTTAATGTACTACATGAATCCTCCTCTCTCAGCTTTGAATGTGATTTTATTTTCCCTGTGGTTCAGACCTGATGACTGAGAGACACTTAGTAGTGGGATAAAAGCCATGAGCTATTGTTTAATAATGGCTCTGCATAGCTAGTCCACTTTAAAAGTGCTAGAACCAGTAAAACTAATATGCATAAATTTACACGAGTGAGTTGTATCGGTGTAAATCAAGTCCTAAACTGTGCTTATCCATGGGAAATGTCTGTAGTAACAGCCTCATTATATTCCTAGCATAGTATTTCAAGCCTTTGGAGAAAAATATCTCCATTCCTAAATAACAAGATTTATTTCTAGCTTCTAGCTCTGCAAACTCAATTTGGGTTCTATAGTAAATCAAGGAGGCCTTTTTTTCTAGCACCTGCCCTTGCTACCAAGAAAAGTGATTCTTTAGGCATGAGCAGATTACTTTCTGTTTGTTAAAGGGCAATTAGGAGAGCATCAGTCTTGCTCTTTGATGTGCTGCTATCTCTGAGGCAGTAAGTAAGTAAGAGATAGTGAACTTGCCTGTAAGGAGGTAGGGGTAGGTAAGCTTTGTCAGAACAGAGACTGAGTAAGTAATTTCTGGAAATACCTTGGCTGAAATGTAAAGTCTCAAGAGGATTTGGTGTCCTTGGTAAGATGGCAATTGATTTTGAAGGGTTTTCAGTATCTCTTTGAACTAGATTTTATGTTACACTCTGGTGTCCTTCTCTCCCGTTCATAGTTCAGGTCTATTTTCAGGTTTTCCTCCCAGAATGATTGTTGCACATTTCTTTAGTTCAGTAGGTATTTTGGCATTGACTTCTGTGAGATAAGGATCATGGGTGGAGCTGGGCTCCACCCAGCTTTAAAAGGCAATACTTCTGTTTCTCTCATAATTAATATACAATACAGGGTTTGTCTAGAGAAGCCATTGAAAGACTGCAGTATTCTCATCTGGTATAGTTTGGCAAAGTTTTGTGGAAAAAAGGTTTCTTAGAAAAAAGTCAATATTTTTGTTTGTTCTTTGTGAGAAAACCTGCAGGATTGTGACTAGTAGCTCCATTTTGCAGAACTGTTATTCTGCTTTATCTTTGGTTTGCAACTGAACAATCCGGTTACAATTTTCATAGGCTTTTCTCTTTGTCATTCAGTTTATTAGTCTCCTGAAGACATCCAAATCTGTGGTGAGGCTTACAATCAACCCAGCAGAGACAGATAACCTGACTACAGCACCAGCCCCTCCCAGCACTGTCCCAGCAGAGAAGAGGAATATGCAACCACCGGCAGCAGCTGTCCCCACTTCCAGCTCACCAGAACCAGAAGCAGTCAAAAGTAATGTTTTCCTTGTGTCTGTATTCACTGGGGTTGTAACATAAAAGCAAAGACCTGGCTTGTAAGTTTTCCGGTTTTGTGTGCACTGAGCTGTCTTCTGCATTTTCTAATATTTTCAGATTACATATTTATATAAATAAAACATCGTGCCCCCATACTGATGACCTACCTTTTGCCTTCCTGTTGTAGAGGCAGGAGATGAAAGGATTTTCTCCTCCATCTCAGACATGCAGCAGGTGCTTCTGTCCTGGTTGTCTAGGACTAAGTGAAAGGCATTCCTTTGAATGGACATCATTTTTTGTGGCAAAAAAGGATGGTTGATTGTCTTGCCATTTATGAGTAGCCACATTTGACTCTTCTCCTTCAGAGTGGAAAGTCAAGATATTTCTGATGGATGATGGTTATTGATCAAGCAATACACTTCTAAGTTAATCATAACTCAAGAAATACACACATCATATAGATGTTTAAATTAAATTCTATCCTAAATATAATAGGTTGTATACAATATCTGCTTTAGCTGTCCAGATTATAGTCCAGGTACTTGATGGGATAAAAACTACAGGCATGGCAAATAAAATATTGGATAGTACTTCTCTGAGGTGGAGGGAGAATTGGCAGCAACATTTTCTATGGATCAGCTGTTCAGCTATTGCTGTACAGCTATCAGTGAACTCTGAAAAATGCTTTTTTAAAGTCACTTTCGTAATACTGAACTCTGTTACTGAAATCAGGATGTTTCATTGTTGTTTTAGACACAAGCAGGTCTTCAACTCCAGCCATGTTAACCTCTGACCCAGCTACTTGTCCCATCATTCCTGGATGTGAAACAACTATTGATATCTCCAAAGGGCGGACTGGTCTTGGTCTGAGCATTGTTGGAGGAGCAGACACTTTGCTGGTTGGTTGGAAAAATACGTGTGTCACTCAAGTGAAATAATAGTAATGAAATTAAAGTCTGATAGAAGAGATCTATTTTCATATGTTTCTGTAACATTTATAGAAGGAGGCAAAAGAAACAGAAATAAAAAGAAAGCCCTTTCCAAAATTAAAAGTAAAAATGAGCTTCTTAAATGTTTCGGTAATTTATTCATCATGCATCTGACTTTCATTCCATCTGATTTGTCATTGATGGATTGTAGTAACAATTTTCAGTTACTTTTGGTTCAAAATGGTGCCTTTTCTTTCAATATGCAATTTTGTTGTTGTTTTTGTTGGCAGGGAGCAATCATTATCCATGAAGTATATGAAGAAGGAGCAGCATCTAAAGATGGACGACTGTGGGCTGGTGATCAGATACTAGAGGTGTGGTGATTTCTTTGGTTGCTTTTGTTTTCATTGCTAGCTAAGCCTGTTGTATTTGTCTTCTGGAAGGTACTGCACAATTTACCATTGTATGCTTTCACTGCAGGTGAATGGAATTGACCTCAGGAATGCCACACATGATGAAGCCATTAATGTCCTGCGACAGACACCCCAAAAAGTTCATCTGACTGTGTACAGAGATGAAGCCCAGTACAAGGAGGAAGACATGTATGATGTGCTGAATATAGAGCTCCAGAAGAAGCCTGGTAAAGGCCTTGGGCTGAGTATTGTTGGGAAAAGGTATGTAATGTACCTGGAGATTCAGTGTCTGGAACTTGCTTATCCGGTTTCTTTTGTGGTCTGGTGCTCAGATCCTGTGGGCTTGAAGGCCATACATCTTATTTTTGTGCTTAAGATAACCAGCCTTCCCTAGAGGAACTAAGCCAGTGTTACTCAACAGAAAAAAGAGACAATGTTTATTGTGTTCCCAATAGCAAGGTATAAACATGACTGTCAGGCAGTACTGTAATGTAAAATTTGTGTGTGTGTTTGCAGAAATGACACAGGTGTGTTTGTGTCAGACATTGTCAAAGGAGGAATAGCAGATACAGATGGGAGATTGATGCAAGGAGACCAGATATTGACAGTGAATGGAGAAGATGTCCGAAACGCTAACCAGGAGGCTGTTGCAGCTTTGCTAAAGGTATTGGGAAAAGAGAAGACGGATAAGAGTGAAAAATTGAGATCCAGATTTTTTGAAAGCTTTAACTTTATTCCAGCTGAGATCAGACACTTACTGATATGTTAGTGAGATGAGTTGGGGATCCAAATTTAAGCTTCTTGAAATCTAGAGCATTCAGGTTACTTTCAGACACTTTGCCTCATAAAACTGGAAGTAGTGGTCATGCAGAAACCCATACATTTATGAAGATAGGGCTTACAGAAGACCTTTATAGAATACCATTTCCTAGAACAGCTGAAAATTTGACACTGTATTTTGTCAAACAAATTGATAGCTGGTTAACTGTCTCACATTTTCAGAAATACATACAGAGCTGACTTCCAATGATGGAGAGTTCAGTAGAGTAGTTGTGCTAAAAGTGACTATTTTCATAGTTTGTTTACAAGGGGCCTGTAGTGATAGGACAAGAGGGAATGGATTTAAACCAAAAGAGTAAGTTTAGATTAGTTGTTAGGCAAAAATTCTTTAATGTGAGGATGGTGAGGCACTGGAATAGGATGCCCAGAGAAGGTGTGGATGCCCTGTCCCTGGAAGTTTACCAGGCCAGGTTGGATGGGGCTCTGAGTAACCTGGTCTACTAGGAGATGTTAATCTTTTTTTTTTATTATTATATATGTTATGTGCCACCTTACATCCATTAAATACTACAATGCATTTTTCAGTGACCAAGCATTTGGTATAAGAAACTGCTTTTTCAGAGTTTACTGAAGTAACTACCTGTGGCTCTTGGAGCCAACCTATTCTTGATAATTTTTTTGTTTCTGATATCCTTTCCCTGTTTCCAGATCAGAATGAAGTCAGATATACAATATTTCCAGTAGTCTGGCAGGAAATGCAGGTGGTCAAACAGCTTGTCTGTTTTTCAGTCCAGAGTTTTGAGACATACTGCACAGTAAGGATTCCACTGAGTCAGCATTTTCAATGGAAAACTGTTTCACTGCAAAACATTTAACAGACACTAATTATAGCTGTCTCTTGGATACACAGGCACATAGCCATGCTTTTAAACACTTACATTCAAAGGTATATTTTTCCAGATCTTGAACAGGTCCTTAAGGTTTTGGGTTTATTGGGGAGCAGGGGTCCTGGAGGAGAGCAGTGGTCAGAAAGGGAGATAGGATCTGTGTTTTCCGCATGTGGCCATTAGTGAAGACAAGGTCTATGTTGTGACAGTGAACTTGTTAGTATATTCTTCTTTGGTTATAGTACTTTTCCCTTCTTACATGATCGTTTTTTAATTTTATTTAATAACACAGCATTTCTTCTTCATGTGGTGTACCTCTCCTCTGAATAAAAATGCCTTTTCATGTGGGAATTTTCTTTCATTTTGACAAGCATTTTGGAGTATCTAATTGAAGATGCTTAGTTTCCACTTACCATTTGTATATTCAAGTTTTAAGTACTTCATCATTGATCAGTAGTACTTGTAGTTAATTTTCATAGCCCTGAGAAATGGGCTTTCAAAACACCTTACACAGATTATTGTTAATAATTGTTTTGTTCACACAGTATAAGTGGAATAAAACATGGTCACTCACATGGAGGCAGTCACTGTTTCCTGTTCAGGTGTTCATTCAGTTTTCATTCATGGGAATAGGATCTAGGACTGAATTGTCTTGAGCTGCCTAAAATGTATTTTGCTAGAAAATTATTTTATAATCTTTGGAAAATTCCCATGTATTTTAAGTAGAATGAGACGAATAGAATGTGTCATCAGTCTGAGAATTTTGCTTGTTCTTGAAGTGTTTCTTTTGAAGTATCCCCTAAAATATGTTAAAAGACTATTAGCTTTTCCCCTCACTAGACTTAATGGATCTATCAAATGGAAGAATTTAGGAAGACAGAGAAAGGTGTAATAAAACTTAAATGGGAATTGATTTATTCACGAGTTCCATTGGAAAGTATTACCTCCTACTTTCACACATAATTTTAAAATCTCATTTGTGGGTTTGTGTATTGTGAGGATGTGGTAATTTTAGGTACATATTTCCTCAATTTTCCACTTTGAATAAGAGTTGTCCATATATTTTAATACAACTAAATTCATACAAGCAAAAAAGAAGGTTTTTGTCTGAGCTTTGATCAAGTCTTTTCCAGGACATTGAGAAGTCAACATTATTTATAAAATAAAAAGTGATTTAGTAATAAATCTTTTTTAGTGTCACCCCTAAGAGAATAGCAACAGGATATGAAGTACTGAAACCTTGTTTGAATGGATATGTCTGGTTGGTTTTGATGTATTGGCCTATTACTGTGAATTTTTCTGACAAACGCATGGATCTCCCGTAGGATAATAAAGTTAAAACAGGATATATAAAAGCAAATCCATGTATTATTTAATTCTTTGAATGCATAAGTTTATATTGTTAACACAACTTCTCAGTGAAAGAAAAAAATCAAAATAGCAACAAAACTGAATTTTCTATATGTTGCAGATTGATGTCTTCTCTTGATACTACTTGTGTTGAAAGTCCGATTTTCTTACCTTTGTGATAATAACTTCTCTGTTTTTTCAAAATAATGTCTTGATTTTGAAATACTTAATTGCAGGGTGAATTTTCTCCTGACACATGCATTTCATGTTGACATGTGAATACTCAATAGTGTAGTTAAAATCTTAAAGGCAAGTGAAAGGACTTTCCAATGTGCAGTCAGTCAGTATCACCCAGCTTATTGCTGGGAGTCAGATGCAGAAAGTTCACTTAAATTATAGGCATTAGGACTTTTTCTACCCAAAATTTCTTAGTTAAATTGGTGTCTGTCCAGAGTAACAGATAATTTCAAACGTTTGAGAGAGATGATTAACTTCCAGTTTAATTACCATGTTCTCAGTCATATAAAGTGAAAAAATGATTAAGACATCAAGGCATGACACTGTTTTTAGTTTTTATTGCAAAAATTGTATGTTGACATTGCAGTTCAGAAGCTATTCTCTATTAAGTGCAGTGTAATAGAATTAGTCCTCTTGTGTGATTTGCATGTTTGCATTGTAACACTGATTAATCCAGTATAAAAAAATTATCCTGTTCAGTACTGGGTATCATGGTGTACTTTGGTGTGTGTCACTGGTCCTGCTGTGAACTCTCCCTGCAAAGTGCTCATTTCAGGATTGCTAGTCTGTCATTCTTCCCTTCGTCCATGTTTTTTTTTCTTCTTCCACTTCCTAGAAAGTCACTTCAATATTGTAGGTTTTACTCTTGTAGGCAGAAGACATTTGTTACAAGTAACTATTTTTTTAGTGTTCCTTAGGTACAGTAAGACTAGAGGTTGGAAGAATAAAAGCTGGGCCTTTTCACTCTGAGAGGAGGACATCCCAGAGTAGCCAGGTATGTAACTATAAAACTGCTTAGTTTAGGAGAAATAATGTTAGATAATGAAAGCAAATAGAAAGATTGGTTTTATGATGACAATTGTTTTTCACGCACCTGATCCAAGATGGAAAATTTTTGCAACTTTTCAGTAGCCATTTTATGTGTTCAGTTTAGCAAATTTTATCTGTTACAGACAGGATCCAGCCAAAAATATAATCCAGAAATTACTGTACTCCAGGATCCAGCGTGGAAGCATGGAGAGCTCCAATTCTCATCAGTACCAGAAGAAGCTAGAGTCAACTTTAAACCTCTTAGTTACTTTCAGAGTAGTTGGCATGCAGTGGAGTATTGCTTCAGTAAGCTTAGGGAATTTTTCCATTTCTTACACGTTCTTTACTGTAACCTTGCCTGCCAGAAGCAAGAAACCTGTGCTCTCTCCATCAGACTTCTCTTAATTATTTTATTGTTGATCTGATGGTGTATTGTTAGGACCTCACATCAATTTCTGCATTTGAAAGTATCTTCCATGCTGTAGCAGCTTGCACTGTGATTCTTTCCAGTAGGAGCTACAGTTCTGAAAGCTCACAAATTGCCTTAACAACTTTCTTTGGTTATGAACTGGGGATTAAAATCATCAAGTATTAAATATAAATAGTTTGAAGACATAATTAAAATTCAAATGAGCAGGTTAAGATTGGAGAAGACTGACATTTTAGGCTCTCTTCAGAATTAGTATTACTAAACAACATGCAGACTCTGGCTGGTCTTATTCTGAGATGAAGTTCACAGTGTTGAATGTTTTGAACAGTGTGTCACTGTCACTGAACTATTCTCACTAGGAACCATGTTGTTCCCTTACGTGCCCTTCAAGTAGAGTGAAAATCTTTCTGGAAATTGTGCAGGTCAAATTGAGTGGAGAGCCTAATCTTTAGTTGTAGCTGATGCAGTAGGTGGACATTTGAGAGCCCACATGAGGAGTACTGAGTTCTGTCCTTACTGTGGTACTTGTGGCTGATTTGCATTAGAAGATCTCTATAAGGTGCAGATACCAGGACCTTGTTGGGCCCTCAGAAGAAGCACTTCAAATCTTTGCATGGGGTTGTAGAAATACAATCTCTGTTGGTCTTACGATGCCTCAAAATAGAGCCATCTACAGTGACCAAAAATTTAGTGGAGTTCTCTGACTTGGTTTTGACTGGGCAAAGAAAAAATAAAATACTGCAGAAGATAAACTGAATATAGTGAGTTATAGTTTCACTGTTAGTAGCTGGGTCCTCTCTAATCCCACTCTAATATTGTGTGTAGGTCAGTGAAGGAAGTGGCAGTCTCTCATCGTTCAGTTTCCCAGTTTCTGGGTCCAGTGCGCCTGAGGTCTTTGAAAGTGGCCTGAAGAAAAATACCAGTAAGTTGGAGAGTTTTTTGGTGCTTTCAGTATTTTATAATGTGAACTAGTAGCTGAGATCTTTTTGTTAAAAAGTTATAACTGTGTGATATAGGCCTCAAAATGATTCCTTAGTCAATAAAACACTGTGGAAGTGGTTACTGCTCAGTACATTGTATATATATTGTAGTAGCTTTTTATAAAAGAAACTAGCAACTTCTTATGTCAGCAGTTTGGATATTTACAGTCTAAGCTGAGCCATAATTTTGTATTTAATCTAAATATATCATATGACTAGCTGTCTCATTCACAGAAATACAGATACATGTGGAATAACTATCTCATGCTTAAATTTAGAACAGTTATTTCTGATCAAAGTATTGCTAGAAAATGGGGTTTTTTCTATTGTAATTGAGCATGCTTAGCAGTCTTATTCCAAAAGTTATATGTATAGAGAAAACGGTTGATTCTTTCACCTATTCTAGAAGTATTTAAATTTGATTATTGTAATGATGGCCACTATCAAAATCAGATTAAAATGTATATAACAAAGAAGCAGAAAGTTAGAATCATCATAGTGATTTGGATAACTTTATTGAAAAAGTTTTCTAGGAATGCTAGTTTAATGTTTTATTTTTAATTTATTTTAATTCTTTTGACAGCAGCTTCTGAAATACAGGGACTAAGAACAGTTGAAATAAAAAAGGTAAGTTGTAGCATGCAGTGGCATGTATCAAGAATAGGTTTTGTAGATGTTGTTAAAAGGTGTTTTTACAGAATGAAAGAAGTCTAAGCCTATTCACTGCTTTAGGAAAGGAACAGGAAATAAATTTGTCTGTCTTTTCAGTTCAGGACTGTACAATCTCCACTGCCTATATTTTTATGTAAGGTAGCATGACTTCTGCTATCATGTTTTGGGAGTTGTGTTGAAAGCAAAAGATGGAAATGATACTGGGACCTAGTTTTATTGTTAGCAGATTGAGTTAAATGCAGACTCTGTTTTGGTCAAGTCAGGGGAATTGTACCAAATTTGGAAGACTGTTTTTTGGTATTTGATATTTTTCTTCACACATATTTTTAATGAGTAGGTTCTTGCATGACAGCTGTGAGGTTTTCAAGTGTGAAATTCAGTTACCTTGATTATGCATGTGAGCTTAGTCACAAACTGCTTTTTATTTTCAAAAGTATTTATATTTATTTGTCTTTGCTTGGCATCTAGTTCACATGGATTGATTACATGAATTGTATTCAGCCATTCTCTTTTTACAGTAGAATCTGCAAATACCAGTTTGCAATAACAGTTTTTACAGTGAGGTATTTGGGTGTGGGGCAGTAGTAAATTGTTTGGTTGGTAAGCTGGTTTTGCTCTTCAACATTTGGGCACTAGGGGAAGCATAAAAATTAATTCTAGTCTTCAGGAGATTCCATAATAGGATATTCATATAGACAGCATTCCCATTTCATTGGTTTTCCTTGCTCAAACCTTTGTGCTGACATTAAGAGTTGGGTGCTGAATTCTGTAATTATTTAGTTTGGTTAAGATAAAACACACAACTAAATCAGCAACTTTTCACCTACCACTGAGAAGAAGAAACATCAATTCTGGTCTCTGCTTTCTTGAAGTGATGCAAAGTGTATAAGCTTAAAAACTGGTTTGACACAGGAATTCTAATTTGCGTAAAATAGGGTGTTTAGCGATCTTTTGAGGTAAGCCTACAATTCTCTGTGTTTTTCTTTCCAGAAAAATCTAATCCTTTTTTCATTGCTCTAACAGAGCCCTGCAGATTCACTAGGAGTGAGCATTGCTGGAGGTGTAGGAAGTCCTCTTGGAGATGTTCCTATATTTATTGCCATGATGCACCCGAATGGAGTTGCAGCTCAGACTCAGAAATTAAGAGTAAGTTAAGTGTTAAGAAGGCTGTAAAGATTGCATGAATAATGCACTGTAATTACTCTACACAGGCAATAAACCAGCAGTTCAGTGAAACAGTCGTAAGTGCTTCAGGCTGTTTGTCGTGGTTTCACGTTCGCCAAATCAAGTGTAGTGGTTTATTTCTCTGGGAGATAGGATTTTCGGGAGAAAAAG
>JBBMKD010000115.1:43781805-43878830 GCA_037834095.1 Argya squamiceps
GACAAGCTGTCAGTATTTGCTAATACTTCCCTAAAGACTAAAAAACAAAAAAACTACCTGTGCTAAACCATCACACTGTTGAAAGAATTCTTGCTGTTTGGATTGATGAAAAAGGAACTCAGATTGGTAGCATGGGAAAGTGTAATTGCTGGCATGTGCCAACTTAAGAAAGGAGGTCCTAAAGCAGTATTGGATCTTAGAGTTAGTCAGCTTGTGAAAATTAAAAGCATAGAAAGTGGTTCAGAAGGATGCATTCTCTAAAAAAGTACCACTGCTGAGTGGTCATTCCTGCAAATGTAGGTGTGCAATCTGTTTTATCTCTCATGTTTCTTGTGCATAGGACAGAGAGAATTCATTTTAGGCTCTGCATTAGGGTGGGGGATTTTATATGACACTGTACTTAAATGCATGCTGTATCCAGCCTGCATCAAAGGTGGTTGAATTCGACTCAAGTTTCTTGGAAAACATTTCAAGACGCAGTCAAACAGAATCTCTGATGATAATTTGCTACTTCAGTTTGCCTGTCTTCAGGTGACATGCAAAATGCATCTCTGTTTTTTAATATGTGTATTTCTAGAGTTTTAGGATCAGTTCTGTAAAGCATCAGTACTTCTTACACTGATTACACTAAAACGGTGTAATTTGCAAATTCTGATGTTGAATTACCTGCCTTCGTACTGGGTCATTTTGTAGTTCTGCTGTTGTTGAAAGTGACAAATTTATGTAAGTAAGTTAGAATTTTTTATATTTTCTTCTGTAGGTTGGGGACAGGATTGTTAGCATCTGTGGAACATCTACCGAGGGCATGACTCATTCCCAAGCTGTTAATATCTTAAAAAATGCTTCAGGCACTATTGAGTTGCAGGTAAAAAAATCCTCAGTGACATTTTGAATATTTTCTTAATACTGTTTTGCCAGCTGGTTCATTGAACTATTGTAGTGTCAGCATTCTTTTATCACTGATTTCCAACCTCTGTTCCTAGGTTGTAGCTGGAGGAGAAGTGAGTGTCATAACTGGTCAGCAACAGGATCCACCTACATCCAGTCTTTCATTTCCAGGACTAACTTCATCTGGCATTTTTCAGGATGATTTAGGGTCAGTAACTCTAGAATGTACAGCCTCTGTAGCCTGTTACTTTAGATGATATTCAACCTATAAACCTTACAAATTCTAGCATGAATTCAAATGATGGATGACATTTTTTGCTTAATCGTGATTAACATATTTGGCATACATGCAACCTGTGGGCCATAGGTCCTCTTCTGTGTTCTTCATGATGCAATTTGCTGTGCTGCAATTTTTTTTGACTCTCTCTAGAGGTGTGATCTGATTTCTTCTACAGTCTCTATTGTTTCACTGAGATTGTGTAGCCGGGATTAATTGATACACCCAGAAATTCTCTTTTCACTGTTGTGTCTGTGTTTCCATAGTGTGCTCTCTAGTGCTGGGCTATCAGGAGTGTCAGATGTTTCTGGTATACAAGGTATACAGCTTCTGGTATTCTGCAAAGTGCATTGTGTAAACAAGTTTTGTGTCAAACTCTGTCATGAATCTGAGTCATTTTTTCTTCTAGGAATAGAGAAAGAGGAAAAGGATTCTTTAGTCACACCATATCTATTTCGAAAAGTAGAATTCCAAAATTTCTTACTATCAATGTATATGTGGGGAAATACACCTATAAATGATCTGTATAATAAACACATACATACAAATACACAGTCATCTATTAGGAGAGAAGCAATTAAATCCTAATAGCATAAACTATTTGAGATAATTTTGGACATTACAGGATATTCAAAGTAGATGTTATGGAATCTGGAGATACTGGCAATGCCTTTGTACTTCACTAGTAAGCACTGTTGGTGGCACATAGCAGCCATAACTGTGCCCTGAGCTGTGTATTTGGAATAGCTACTTTTATATAATATAGGCATTAGATAGTTTACAGTGTTTTGCATTAATTGAAATATCCAGTTCTTTATAATAAAAGTACTTGTAGTTATAGTGGAAAAGGAAGTGTATTGGTTAGCTTAAAAGAAGTAATGTTTTTTTGTTGAATATTCTACATTAAATCCAAAGTTCAGACAAAATACTCTTTTCCCTTTCTTAGACCTCCTCAGTACAAGACCATCACTCTGGACAGAGGACCAGATGGGCTTGGCTTTAGTATTGTGGGTGGCTATGGCAGTCCCCATGGAGACTTACCCATTTATGTGAAGACAGTGTTTGCAAAGGTAGGTGGAAATTTGTTCAATCAATCCTTTTATTAGTTAACTCCAGTTATTGTTCTAAATCATGGCCTGGATTTACAGTCAGAAGAATGTTGCAGTTTCTCACAGCTTTTCCTTTTTAGTGCAAAGGCTGATTGAAATTTGCTTGCAGTATTTGAAGGCTGTAATCTCAAAAGATGGAGAATTTCCAAATATACATTATTCACCCTGTTAGCAGAGTCTTGTCCACCTCTCACAACTGGAATTGTGTAAATACTCAGAAAAAATCTCCCTTGCCTTATATTTAGATTGTGTTTATTTCAGGTAGTAGAGGGAAATGTTTTATTGAACTCAGACTGGACCTTCAGAGAAGTTCCAATGCTGACCTGTTGTTGATAGTTTGGATGGCTCTAGGAAACAGCAAGGAGTCAGAGAAAACTGGAATCATGAATGCTAAATTATTATGGTAAACCAAAGTATAAACCTGTCTTTTACACCACTTGGTGAAAAGTTCTCTAGGTCTTGAAAATATTACTTCTATAATACTAGGGTTGAAATCTTATACTAGTTGGAAAAACTCAGTTAAGGGAACCAAACAATCATGTAGATCTAATTTCTAGATGTGGAACTTAGACCGGGCAGGGCATACTGCAGAATTAGCAGTCTTCTCAACAGTTGGCACTATTTGTATCCCTGAAAACCAAAAATGTTGCAAGGGGTTTTCTTTTCAGGCCTGTCTGTCAGGAAGAAAAAGAAATGCGTGAGTCTGCAGTTACTTCTTTTATCGTTCCAGGGTGCAGCAGCAGAAGATGGACGCCTCAAGAGGGGGGATCAAATCATTGCTGTGAATGGGCAGAGTTTAGAAGGGGTGACCCACGAGGAAGCAGTTGCTATTCTGAAAAGGACAAAAGGAACAGTCACTTTGACTGTATTGTCATGAACTGGCTGCCTGATGGGTTAGGGCCAATAAGACAATATTGTTTACTCTCCACATAGTTAAGAGAATGGAAATATTTGTGTAGTCTTTTTGCTCTTTCAGCTTCACAGGACTGTGTTACAACACTGAAGAAAAGTAACATTTAACCATATTTTTGTAAACATTAGAAGTACTTGTCTTCCTGTCAAACCACTGGGATGAAGTTATGTTGACTATGGAAACACATGGATATTTTTCCTATTAGTAAATCACCACAAAAAGAAAAAGTTTTCATTAATAACCACACAAGAAAACTGAAATGTTTTGGTAAGAGAATTTGGATATTTGAATAATATTGAAAAAAAAAAAAATTCACCAAGTCAGCAAGGGAGTTGCATGGGTAGCAGTAGTCAGAAAACAGGAATAAGGGTATCGAAGAAAGAATTATTAAAAGAGAGATTTGGAGATAATGGAAAAAGTATGTAATCTGAAGGCAGATGGTTAATGGACTAGATGGTTCTTTGGAACTAAATGATTTTTAAGGTTCCTTTCAACCCAGATTGTTCAATCACCATATTATTTCACAATGCTCAAGTAGAAGGAACTCGATTGGTGACCTGGGTATATTATTTTGCTTGTCTTTTTGTGCATTTAAATTTACTAAGTCATGGTGTATCTGAAAAAAAAGAACACTGTGTTTCACTTGGCTTAGGTTTGAGGGTTTCATTATTTTGGCAGCAGTGGGGAGGTATGTTGGTGGTGGTAATGGTGGTTTTTGTTTTTGTTTGTTTATTTGTGGGTTTTGTGGGACATGTGCTCAGGGCTGAAAAATCCATTACTCGTGGAAAGTATTCCTGGTGATCGAGATTACCCAGAAACTGCAGTATTAGAAGAACTAGGCTTTTAAAATGGGAATATTTTATAGTCTATGTGGGTGAAAACAATTTTCCTAATATGAAGTGTCTGTAACCGAAGGTTGTCCTCTTTTAACGTGCAAGACTACGTACAGGGTCAGTGCAGACATTCCTGCAAGCTGCTTGCATCCGAGCTGTGAACAACCCTCTCAGAGCAGCTCTGCTTAGTTGTAGCAGATTTTCTGAATATTGCCAGTGTGGAAGGAGTTGATATCAATGGTGTTGCTGCCATTATCACTAGCAGCAAAGGTAGAGTCGTCCTTGAACTGAGGAGGCATACAACCAGGAGTAATGCGTTGAAGATGGGTAAAAACCTGAAAATGCCTCACAGTGGAGGTGACTAGTAGCAGTGAAGGTTTGCACCAGTAATAAGCAGAAGAAGAGCTTTGACAGCTACAATTATTATTTTGGGGATATTAATTTTAGAGGCACAGATAGAAGTGTCTAGTAAGTACAATGCAACCATGGAGTTGTCCTTAGATCAGCAGCGTGGTCAATAAATGCATCACTTTCTCATCACTAAAACTTTCTCTAAAAACCACATTCAGTGAAACAGTTAGCTAATTGTAACCTGCCTGCCTTTGCCTGCCATGGTCTTAGCAATTTGGCAGATAAAGCATGCTTTTCTCATGATTTATTTTCCTGCAGAAAAGTATGGCTGAGTCTTTTGAGAGAGGAAGATAACCAGTCAAACTAGTATGCTATTTAGCAGCAGGATGCTTTGTGTTAGTTAGCAAAAATTGAATTTTAGCAAGAAGGCCACTATTTCAACTATCACTTAAATATGTACTGAAAATGCAGGCAATGGTCAGGTCATTATTAGGGGATAATACAAAAGCCTAGCATTCATTTTAGTGGGTCACAAAAGCAGTATTAGGAGTGTTTGTCAAATAGTATTAACAGATTGATAGCTATGTGTAAGTGAATTAACAAAAAAACTCCACTCTCTTTGTCTTTATAACTATTCTAGAAGTTACACTGTGGTAGGCTAAGATGCAATAAGCTCGATGGTACCATTACTGGATGCTGCTGTTATTGAATTGCTTTTGTACTTATTCCTTGCATAGAGTGAGAAATGCCTACATTAGAGTATGTAAAGTCACTTTAAATAGCATCTATATTTGTAACAGAAGTAGTGTACAGCTATTTTGTTACTGCTCTTGTGTCACAATAGGGGATTTAAATTAATAAATTCCAGACTGTCATGATGAAGTAAAGTTCTGGGTGTGTAATTGGTTGCTTTATAATGGCATGCTTGCATTATTCATTCTGTTGCAAAAGATTAATTCAAAACAATTTAATAGTTAAAGAAAGGCATTACTCTTGATGTGAACCTTAAAGCATCTGCTGAAAATTGATTTTTTTTTAAGATTTTATCTTCACTTGTAAACTCTTAGCAAATTCATGAAACTGTGAAGCTGTCTTGCTTTTTTGTAACAGAGAGCATTAATCATTGTTAAAAAAGCATTCCTTCAGGTGTGGAATGTGCCATGAGGGACAAAAATAGTGGGCCATGGAGCTTGGGACTCAGAGAACAGGCTCTCCCCCAAGCCCCATGCCAGGAAACTGTTGCATGACCACTGCTTTGTGGTTGCCATGTACTGGGCCATGTAGTAATAAACTTTTCAGGCTTAGGATGTTTGGTTTTCTTTATCATTTTGCATTCAATGCAACTTTTGAGTCACAGGGGTTAGTCCTGTAAGGTGCTAGGTACTGTGGTGCAGTTCTACCAAGTTTTATGGTTTTGGTTACATTTTTTCAATGTTATTGTGTTACAGGTTCAGAAGGGTCTAGCATCTTAAAGGCGCCATCCCATTTTATGGTCAGATATCCAGCCCTTTCTTTTAACTTTGCTTAACTCTCAGCTATTCATTGCTGAGAGGTAATCAGAGTGGTATTAATGAAGAGGTCTTTAATATTAGAATGGTACTAATGAAAGGGACTGCCACTGCTAAGAAAGCATGGGACAAAGGACAGCTGATTCATAGGAATGCACATTTCATTTCTTGACAGCGAGCAGGTATCATTGGCATGGCTGCTTTTCTGTTCATTGCTCTGTTAGATTTTATTTCTGGGTTAGGTTTATGGTAGTAGTAGTATTGTTAATTCTCAGCTGGGAGAAGTGTTGGAATTTAATAGTTATTGCTGATCCCCTTTCCTTCACACTATTCAATTCTTTTTATAAGGAAAAAAAAAGCTTTATATTCTATAGACCTAGATGAAGAAAATAGCGTCATCTTTGTTGCTAAATGTCAAGAAGATGTTTTGTTTTGCTGAGAGAGACTTGCAATTATGTGAAGTTACTTAGTACTTTTAATAGTGTTTTGCAAAGAAAACCTTACCTCAAAATGGGAGTGACATTGGAAAGGGCATTTGTTAGATTTCTACACACACTTTTTTTGCTTTTTAAAAACAAATAGTTTGAAGCATCTAAAATACTCCTGTGTAGAAAGCACTTCTCTTTTAAGCTCCAATTGAAGCTATTAACAATAAAGTTTTCACTTTCTTTACCAACGTTATTAAAGCTGTAAATATTTGTAATAGAAAACAGTATTGTTCTTAGCATATTCAACACCTGCAGTGTGGATTTTTCTTTTGTAACTGGTCGTCATGCATGTTCCTTGACAGACATGTAGATCTTTAACATAATGTGTTTTAGTCCATAGCCAGTGTTGCATGGTAATGCATTGACTTATGAAGTTTGGCCACCTGTATTCATGGAGGTGGTAACAATGACAGGTAAGAAGATCCAGTTCAAACACTTGAGAAGAATACACCTAATGGAAAATGATGCCCACGAAGGTCAAGGTTCCTATGATCTTACTTTCCTGTCATAAAATCTTCCTAAGCTTTCTACTCCCTGTGAAAATGATTGTTTGAAATGGGTAGAAAAAATGAAGATACTGCTTCTCTTATTTCGGTAGAAAGGACATTAAATTCTGGTAAGGTAGTAATTCTAAAAGCTGCATATACCTGAGCTGAAAATAACAGAATTTTCCAAAGTAAATTATTAGTTTTCAACTGGAGATTTTTTATTTAGTTGCAGCAGCAAATTGGTTTGTGAAAATAAGCCAAGCAGGTTTTTACTTGCAATTTCTTTTTAGACTACTTTCTATTTGGTCCATTGTTTTTGATCTTCATATAAGTAGCTTAAATATGTAACTTTTTTTATTACATCAAAGGAGTGTTTGGATCACATACAAAAACAACTTACTTGTTTTTATGATTGCCAATACTACACTGGATTTTTGAAGTGCTTGCAGTTATATGTCCAGTCTGTATGTAGGCAGACAAGAGAAAGCTTTTTCTCTAAGAGGGGGGGATTTCAATTTGTTAACACTTGTTAGTATTTTCTGGTGTTTCAGACTTTTGTATTTTATTAATTAAGATTGCACTTTGTTAAGTGAATTCAATTTAATTAAAAGTATATTTTGACTGACCAATGTAGATGTTATACCTAAAAGAGAGTGAATGTTCTTCTTGAGTATTTCTGTCAGATGTCAGTTGCCTTTTTGAGTCCTGTGCAGCACTGTCCAACAACAGAGTGTCAGTTTGGTGTGTTTTCATAGTGTTTTGTTTATGCTTCTCCCTGTCCACAGCCACAGAAGAGGACATGATACCAGGACTCAGAGAACTGAGGACATTGGGTACATTAAATGATGCATTATCAGATTTCCACTACTGCACACCAGTTAGATATAAAGAAGTTTCCTGTTTGGGCACCTCACACAAGCACTTAGGTTGAGGCACATGAAAAGTCTTTTTGGGCTGTAACTTTCAAGTACCTCATCATCACAGGGATTCCAAAGCCGCTGTGTCCGTCACTTTAAGTTTTCACATTATTGGGAATTTTACCAAAAAGCAGTGGAAACAGCGCCTTGGCTAGTTAGTAGGAAGTAAGTTGCACTCTCTTTTTGGGGGAGTATTTATCAGAAGCTGTCAAAAATATATATACAGTTTGTTTTGACTGAAAAAATATATTCATTACTTCTTGTTAAATGGGAATATGTCTGTTGGACATGGGCCAATATTGCAAATGAGTGACAGATAGAGAGATAGAGAGATAGAGAGATATCAATACAGTCCTAATTGTTAAGGTAGCAGATGTTCACTGAAATTCCTTTTTGTAACCACTGAGATCAGGTGATATTAAAAGATTGTCATATGGAAAAAGCATTAACCTTTGTTACTGTCACCAAGACCAGAAGAAGGGTAAAAGTGCTAGTATTTTTTTTTGGTTTTGTTTGTTTGTTTGTTTGTTTTGGTTTTGGTTTTGGTTTTGGTAAGTTCACACTAACTCTTTTTCCCAGATTTTATTTTTTTCCCAAGTGTAGAGTTCCTGTGGAGGTCTAATATGGTGTTATTCTTCTTATACTCTTGAAATTAAAAAATAATAAATCAGTGTTTCAAATACATAGTTTTTCTTGGGTTTGATGAATATATAGACATAGAGGTCGTGTAGGAAAATGTTAATGTTAGCATTATCTTGGGGAATCCAAGCAACTCCAGAACAAGTGTCTGGGCTGGGGACTACAGTTTTGCTGGTTGGGGAATTAAGTAGCGCAAGCGACACATTTAGTGTAGTAAATCAGTGTAGGTTTTTGGTGATCTTAAGCACCAGACAATACCCGCTGCATCTGCAGCTTTTTTTAATGTACATCTGGATGGTACACTACTTGAATTGCCATGTCCTAGAAAAGTTAGTGTAAGAGAAGTTCTAGGCTCCACCATTTCTCATTGCAAGTCATACTTCAACTGAAAATTGAGATCCAGTAGCATTTTGGAAGACTGTATAATAACTGAATAACTGTAGGTTTCTGTCTGTATGAGAAGTTAGGAGTTTTGAGTCTCAGGCAGAAAAAAGCTCAAGTGGGCTGTTCTCTAACAGGTGTGGTGGTTAGCAGCTCACCTGTGGGCACAGTAGGCTCCAGACACACTCCTTGACAGGACTGATGCATACTGGGACGTTTCAATCCTGCATACTGGTGCGTAGCACAAATTTCACTTGCAGTCCTGGAAATTAGGGCTTGGGTGTCTGGTTGACTGTGGGGGTTCTGAAAAAGATCTATCCTTGAGCATCTTGGCTTAAATTTAAAGATGATGTAGAGGACCTGAAGTTGTTGTGCCTTTATCCAGTTCTATCAGGTACCTCACTTTTTAAACATATACATGAGGAGAAGTACTGCACTCGAATTTATTGTTAATGTAGACCTAGAGGCTGTTCTAACTAAATATGTATGTTGATTATTTCACAAAAATATTTGTGGACACACTTTCTTGGTAAGGATTTTACAGTCTCTTTCACAACACTGACTGACAGCAGTGATTGCCTTTTTGTTAAATTAACACAATCTTTGCAATAAGGATAAATCTGGGCAGGAAGGAGAATTGCTTGAGACAAGGTAGGAACCTGCTGGTCTGAGCTGATTTTCCTATTGTGACTGAGCATACTCTCTTCAGTCTATGCCTTATCTTCCTAGAAACAATAGGGCTGTTGTGAATTCTGTGTATATAGTCTCCCTCTGGAAAAAAGCTTTTTTTCTATTGTTGTTGCTGTAGCAGGAAGAAAAAGAATACAACTGGACCTTTGCTTTAAGTGCAGATATATGGAATATTAACATTTAGTATAAATAGCTCATTAACAGTTTATTGTTTGCTGTAATATGTTCTCTTCTTTCCACTCTCAAAGTCAGAGTCTCTTCAAAGCTAGCTATTTTGCCAGCAGCCAAACCATTCTTCTTGTCTGCACTTCTCCTGCTCCCATTTTGTTTGATTGGAGAGTGTGCATTGCACTGGGGGTGGAAATGATGTGTGAGAGGAGGACATCAAAGGACATGTGTGTGCTCATGCACGTGTGTGCATGTGTAGATCTGGGACTAGTACTGTGTAAGTGCTAACTATTGGCCTGCAGATATTTCCTGACAGTGAAGAAGTTAAAATAGGTACTCTAATCCTTTTTAATATGTAAAGGTTCTCAAAGGTTTTTTTAAAAGAGAATAAATATTTGATCTATTTTAATGTCAAGAAAAACTGCAGCAGAGGCTTTATCTGTTTCTTCTTTGTGATTTTGTGATTCCCAGTGAACCTTTTTCTGATGTGAATGTACATCTTTTCTATTGGTCTGGTAAGTTTAACAGTGGAACGCATTCCAGCTTCTGCTTTCAGGACAATGAAGTCCTATTTGAAGCTGAGAAATGTTTGGGTCTGGGATACTGATGGTGTGCTTCTGGCACTAGGATCACCTCATGAAGTATGAATACAATTCAGAGTTCCTCACTGGTAGAAGGCCTTTGTTTAGGCCCATGTGAAAGACCTCACATTCATAGGATTGTTCCTTTTATATACAGGAATTATACTCAGTTTTACTTTACTGATAGTTGTTAATAATGTGTTATTGACTCACAGTTGAGCGTAAACCTTGAGTCTGTTGGCCAAGCTAACAAATCTCTGATCAAGCCAAAGTGGCAACCTGAATTGGTTTGGTTTTCTTCTAAATGTCAAGGAGGAGGTGAACCAAACAGAAATGTTGGGCAGCCAGCAGCAAGGGGACAAAGGTATTTACTGATACCTGACAGCCTGTGTGCTTCTGTCTATTTTGAAAGATGGCTGCAACTGCTGTAGTATGAACTTCCAATTCAAAAATGAATTGAATTAGCAGGAGAGGGGTAAGTTAAATTAACAGGAGGAGAAGAGGGGAAGTGCTCACCTATTCAGGCATAAATAGGCATTCAGATGGCTCTGTGAGTGTTTTTCTTGTATTACAAAACCAATAATCAAGGTGTTTGTGCAGGCAGCTACTGATTTCAGCTTGTGCACTTAGCCTGGGAGCTTTGGGTGCTGAAGCTTTGTGGGAGAGGCTATTTGGCTCAACTACACAGCCCTGTATGAACACCTTGAAGTCAGACTAGCCCTAGAAGAATGTCCTAGATTGGTTAATAGAAGCTGACTTTTGTTTAGCTACATTTATACACTTTAATAATTTTCAGTAATAGCCACTAGATAGCACTAGAGAATCAAGGTAAATCTCAAACAGCACGGGTTGCAGAGATTGAAACGAACACAAGCACTCCAACACAAACAACCACTGGAGCCTGTTGTTGGTGTTCAGCTCATATCAGCAGCCTAGTGGAAATTATTTAGTCAGGAGAATGTTATTTTAACTTCTGGTGTATTTAAAATGTCTACACTGATGTATTTCCAAGCAGAAAACTACATAGCAGTAGCTTGAACAGTTACCCTATTCTGACCCTTGTTTTAATGCTTTTGAACTTTATTGAAAACCACAAGCTTCAACAAAATATGCACTAAATCCAAAATGTTTAATACTGGCCATTACAAAAACACCTCTAAAAATATCCATAGGGATATAATGCTTTCCAAAAAATATGCCTCAAAAAATCCTCAGCTTACTTGCAGAGAGAATAAAAAGTCTGTCTCTGTCTGTAAGTTTATCCCTTACAAAATTATTCATAATTTTTAGTTTTTCAAATGTAGTTTAAGATTTTGAAGATATCTTTATATATTACCTCTATGAGAAGTCAGGGACCGGAATTTCTGATCTCTGCTATGAAAGCAATAAGGGTACTGCTTCTGCTTGCTTACTGATAGCCTTTCCAGAAGCCCCATATGAATTTTTTTCAAAAGGGTTGGGAAAGGCATAAAGGTTTTAGGAGAAACACATGATTTTCTGCCTGCACATACAGTGCATTTTCATAGGTTTTGCAGTCCTCTTGTAAACCACGTACTTAATGCACATAAGTAATTTTTTTGCTTTGCACATTCATAAAAAGTTTTTTGTGGCAGTGGTGAGGAATATACACAGGTATGCATGGTGCTGTGGGTGCTGTGCAAGGTAAGACTTTGGTGTCTCCTCTGGCAACTGCATTCCTCAATTCAGTTTAAAATAATTTCAAAGTAATCACAAATTCTGGTGTTATTTATTAACAGAGGGTTTATACCCAATGCCACATCCCCCTTTGATAATGTCTTAAGAATTTTTCACAAGGATCTAAAATCTGAAGTTTGATGGTCTTCAACTCCTAGAGTAATATGTCCTTAAGTGCTTGTCTTGAGGGAAAGATTCATAATCAGCTCAGGGCATCTGGCTCTTGTGGCTTGCTTCTAAAGTATGTTAAACAGACTGATATCAAACTATGCAACTGTACTGGGGCTTATTTGCTATAGGCATGCTTCATCTCAGGTGTGGGGACTTCAAAGACCTCAGTCTTGGCTGTCATTGATAGGAGCTTGCAGGAGCTCCCAGTGGACTGGGCTGATACATGTGTGAACTCATTCAGCCAGTGAACCTTTTCTTGCAGAAGTGACAGCTATTATCAGGAGATGCATGGGCTGTCTTTGAGGCTTGCTTGCACTTACAGTACATCCAGAATATCATTACCTACCAGTTCCTAGAAATCCTCCTTTTCCGACACCATGTGAGAGGCACATGTTTAAACCAGGTAAGACATTTTATTGAACTGAAGGTTGATCATCTGTTTCTCCACAATTTAAATGAAGATTTTGCAGCTCTTCTGTTTCCTCCCACACCAGTCCCTCAACTGCAGCTTGGAGGGCTGAACTTCCTTAGTGATGAGTCCATAATGCAAACATGGAGCTGAGTAAGGTTTTCAGTCGCATTTTCAGGCTGCTTCAGGCATCCTTTAGCAGCTGACAGCTATTTGCAGTTGCCAGGCCAGTAAAGTGGTTCCCTACAGGACTAAGAGGTTGAGCTAGTGTTACAATGCAACTAAAGCAAGACTGGCAACTGACACTGTACTAGAAATCCTTCCAGCCCCTTTTTGGCCTTCTATTTATTGCACATGTTAAACCATAGTAAGCATGATACTTCATTCTTCAATGCAGCAGATTTTGCAGCTTGTTTTGCTCCAAGTGCCAGTGGCTTCCCTGCAGAAGCTGTTTTTGTAAGTGCTGTGAAAACAAGTTCCAGCAAAACTGATCTTTATCAGAGCCTATTGAAAAGGCTGCACATACTGAATAGTGAAACAAGGCAGTTAAATTTTAATCTGGGGTGCATAAAATGTTGTTCTTAAAGTGGCACATATTGGCATTGTTCTCACACCCATTAACTTAGAGCCAGGAAATGAAAAGGCCAAGAAACATGTAAAACCTCAGTGTGAATCCATCTGTGCATGTGTGCATAAGCAACTTCTATGTAGGGTAAGGTACAGTCTCAGAAACGTATCTGCAGCATCCTGCTTTTTGCACAGTTTTGTTTTTTCCATGTGTGGGGTGTGGGGATGGTGCCTTGCAGATTATCAGTTATGTAATTCAATAGCTCTTTTTGGGGGGAGAGTTGTTTTGGAGGCCTGCTGTCAAAACACTGAGAATCTTTTTCATGTAAGTTTAGAGGGGTAGTAAGGCTGTGCCCAGAAGCCTGTGTGTGGCCTGAGCAGGGAAGATACCCCAAGTAAAGGCAAAGGCATTAAACACTTGGGCATAAGACAACCTGCATTTAGCATATTAGAGGTGGTAAAACTTAGTTGAATTGCCGACATACAATTCTAGCCAGTTATTTTTGAAAGTATGGGCTCTTGGTTGCCTTTTTTTCTTGAAGGACCTGGAGTTACCACAAGGAACTGGTAAGTGAAAGCCTTGGTAAATCAGATGTAGGATGGCATCAGTGCAGAGTAGGAAAAATGAGAACACAAACTGATGCCCTAGTTTTTTGAGGGGTTTTCTGATAGTATTTCTAAACTGTAGTGAAACATGAAACAAGAAATTTTTTCCTCAAGTAATCTCTGATCTTTAATATATAGTTTAAAGTATTTATTTTATTTATAAAAGGTTTCTTTTCTAATTAACTTTATTTTAAAATTACATGGAATTTTTGTAGGGAATTAAGAACAGTTTTCTAGTGTTATAAAGTTACACTTCAGGGTGTTTTAAGACCTAAAAGCCAGTAAGTTATAGTGTACCAAATTGAGACATCATTTACATACCTGTGATGCCTATTAATCTACATCAGAGGCCTTTCATATTTACTCCTGTGTACCTCAGATGATAAAATGGCCCGAGGCATTTGGTTACCCTTTGGTTTCAAATGTTTTTTTCATTAGCATTGGGTATGACTTCATTTAGATGCAGGACTGCTTCTCAAATTACTGTGGGGAAATTTTTCCTTGTTTTAGTTTTTGCATGGGAATTAAGTAGTAATCAAAATCCCAGGAACACTGCTGTAGCTAAAAGTTAATCAAGTGGATTGCAATGGCCAGCTGCTGGGTGAAGCAGTAAGGCCGGGTGAGAATGGTACCTGCAGAAGCATCTGAAGCAAGGGAATACAAAACCACCTCAGGAGTTAGAGGGCCAAACTTAATTTCCTTAACCAATTTGCTGCTGTCTTTGGGAAGCCACAAAATCTCCTTGTTGACTGTATTTGGTCCTCAACACAGTGTTAGCTGTGTCTGCAATGCAGTGAAGTCTCAAAATGGTGGATCATTCAGTCCTCATGTGTGAGAACAAATCAGAGCAGAGGGGAGAGTTAGGGACAGGGAGACAGTCCTCCATTTTGTCACAAAAGCCGTGTGTTTAATTAAAGTTTGAGTTAGGTTCAATCCGTGGCCCAGAAAAGCTAACTACACAATAAAATAGCATGGTTTGTTGAACAAAAACAATTGCTGAACCCGCACTTGACACATTTTAATGATTAAACCCAACTTCCTCCCCTCTGTTGCTGTGGTCTTACACTTGCTTGCACCAAATTTGTGTGGGTAATTGTTTGCTTGTATACACTGCCAAGCATTATTTAATTTTAAAAAATATGCTTGACAGGGGGAGTTGGAAGCTGGAAAAGACAGAATTTGTGTCAACAATGCAAAAAAGCAGAATGAACATGTGTGCAAGAGAGATAGTGTGCAAACGTATCTGACTGAAAACTTTAGAAGACTGTCTCAGGAGAGGTGTAGGCAAGCTTTGCCTTTCTGGTGCTCTGTAGACCCTGTTCTAGTGCTTACAGTGCATCTGAGTAAGGCCCAGCTCAAGAAAGGGTGAGAATATTCCTGCCTAGGTGTTCCTGCTGATAACAAGTAACTTGGGAAAATTATGCTCTATCATTTAAGAATCAGTGGGGATGTCTGCTAAACCATCTCCATTTGGTTTTCATTAAACAGCAGACTGTCTTCTACATGTCTGGCAGATACACCAGGGATTCAAACTGCTGTATTTTAGTCCCTGAAGACAGTTAACATTAAGTAGATGAAGCAACAAAATAAAAGGACTTGTCTTTTTATAGTGTAGCTACCCCAAAAAACTGCCTTTGGATTATGTTGTGTTAAGAGAAGAGATACGGTGACCTGAAAATAAGCAGCAGACCATCCAAAAGATGGGTAATATTTAAAGCTAAGCACAGGTCTAAAGACTAGTTAAATGTCTTGCATGCTTTATTGATAGACTCCTAAGTTAGATGATACGGAAAAATACATTTTAATTTTAGCTGAAAATTTTCCCTCTCTATCCATGTGATCATTGTTTCCTTCCTTGCTTTTCCAAAGACCTATAATTACTGCTTGAGCAGACAAAACATGCAACTGGAATTAAGACAACTTTAGTAAACAGCTGTCTTTGTGTTAGTGATCAAGTCAAGCAGGGAGATCTGAATTAAATTTGCAAAGCATAAATTTTCCTCGTAGCCAAATCAACTGAAAGTAAATCACCCTTTCTCATCTGCTCAATGAAAGTTTCCAGCAGCTGTACTGTAAATATACCCTGAAACTACTGTTATGGAAAAATAATTGCTGAACAGTCCAAATGCTTAAAGAGACAATCAGTCCAGTGGTGTCATTAGAGTTCCCTGGTCCTCAAGGGGCCAGAGCAGATGTCCATTTTTCATCCAAATGTTTATTTTTTTCAGCCAAAATATAGTTGTGATGAGATTCCAGCTGCACAATTTGAACCATTACAGGTAAAAATTCCTTTTCATTGCTATAGGTACATGTTTGCACATTATTAAAGCTATTCTCTGTCTTGCCTTAATATGTAATTATTGTTTACTTCTTACAAATGTGGCATTTTAATGCACTATAAAATGTCAAAAAATATAATTGAAACCCTAGAATCTGAATTTTGCTCCAAGTGCCAGTGGCAGAGAAGAAACCTAGAAGTTTTCCTTTAGGGCATGAAATGGACAAGATAATAGCCTCTGTGTGCCAGGGAAAATATGTGAGACACTTGTTTCTATTCAAAGGAGATTACAGCTTGGACTGGAGAAACAGCACAGGCCTGGCCGCAAACGCTGGTGCACTTTTGTCATCAGCAAGGATCCCCCTCTGTAGTGCTCCATATTTCATGGTAAAGCAGAGCAAAGGCAGGTCAAATTCCAGCAAGATGCTGGAATCTATGGGGCTGGATCTGGCACACCTGGAGAGGTGAGAAGAAGTGTGTACTTGTCTTTGGGTTGCCACATGACAGCTCAGGACAGCTCATTCTGAGTGGAATTGAGAGCAGAGGCTTTGGACTTGGAAGAACTCTACACAGAGACTGCTTGGAATTCTGGAAATGACCAGTTCACTGTAAGTCAGAAAGTAAGCTGAGATTGGTTACAGATGATCTGAGTCCTCAAACCCTGCTCCTCCTGTCCTCTCAAATACTGGAGCAACAACAAAACACTTGTCATGGACAAGGGAGCACTTGCCACTACTTGTGGTATAAGTGCAGAAAGATGTCAGTAGAAGCAGATCCTTTCCACGTGGCAGTGACTACTAGAGACTATATATGATAAAATCAGCTCAGTCAAAGGGAACAGAGAAGGTGCAAAATATTTAGCTATAGAAACTATCACAATGTAGTGCTCCCCTGAGAGATATCTGGGAGACAGATTTGTTTGTTTGTTTGTTTATAATCTTCTAAGGCAAGGATTTTTTTCAAAGTAGCACTTGCTTAACTTAGAAGAGCTCTGGCATGCAGTATTCCAAATATTTTGTTGTCTGAACATCCACTGAGGTTGCCAAGTGTCTCTTTACAGAATAAAGGAAAAGTCAAATATCCACAATAGACCGTACCAATAGTCCTCAGATTAATCCACACTAATTAACTAAATTGCTTTCTTAGGTTTTACACAGCACCTCAGCCTTCATTCAGTTAAGGCTATGAACCTCAGTCTTTCCAGTGTCCAAAATCTTGAACTTTTTCCTCAGGGTAGGCATGTAATACTTACCATCCAGGAACATATTACTCCCCAGCACAGTGAGGAAAAGAGCTGACACCCAGCTGTTTATCAGCAGCACCACTGGAGCACTTAGCAGGGGAGTTACCAACTGACAACTGCCTTATGACAGATAAACTGTATGATGTTCTGCTCTGTGCAAAGGATTGGAAATTTCTTTGGGCTGGCACCTGTAGAGCAAGAGACTGTTTATATTGCTCACTAATTGCATCACTTAATTCATAAGTGATAATTATGCAGCTATAAAATATTTTAATGGATTTAAATTATTTAAGCTATTGTAAGATATTCAGTGGAAGCAGCTTTCCTTCTTTAATAGTAAATTAAAAGAGAATTAATAATAAGCAGGACTGGAGAGGCAGTAATGCTATCACCAATGTTGTTCAATAAAGGTGTTCAAGTGGGAAAATACAGAATTTTGTATCAAGATACTGGATATGATACACAGTTGACTAGGGAACTTGTATTTGGTCTTGAAACTATTATCACAAGAGAAATGTTAAAATGTTCAAGGAAACCTGAATCATGGTTTTTAAAATCGATGGTCATTTCTGAGATTCTCAGAGACACTGGGTCATCTGATAAACTGAGATGGATTTTGGTTTTGATGGAGATGGCATAGAAAATTGATCATGTTTATAGGCTAAAAGTTCCATTGTAGGTATTCTCAAGCTTGAATACTATGGCATTATGCTTCATATAAACACAGAAATTGGAGTGATGAGGAGAACTCCATTTATTTGGAAATGTAGTATATGTTACTCCATTAGTATGGTCAAACTATCAGCCCACCTCCAGTTTGTCAGAATCAGTGGTTTGGAGGGAAGTGGTAAGAAACAACTGCCAAATATCATCCCAAATATGTCAGCTAAATTTCTTCCTGTTGGCTCACAGCCCTAGGCTTAAACTGGGTTTACCTATACAGCCTGCAGAGTTGCCCCCAAACCTGGCAAGGGCCTTGTCAAAGACTGAAAAATACTCCTTGTTCTCAGTACTTCAGCACCACAATTTGCATCACCAATTGTTACTACTCTGCACACACTTGAATGGGAAGTCCCAGGCTCAGCAGAAAAACACTGACTGCACTGAAACCAATGGCAACACTCAGGTTTTCAGGAAGGCAGTATTTTGCTGGGGAGGTCTATTGCTTAGGATCAGAATCTCAGCAAGAGGAAAATAAAAATTTTTTAACAGAGGCACCACACGAAAATAGGAAGTTATGCCAGAATTGTTTCCATACCCGCCCTGAAGATGTAATACATAGAGACAGGTAAGCAGCAGTCCTCAGATAAGGTGAACTTAAAATTGCCATGCGATGGTGACTAAATTATGGTTGCTGAGAACATTAATGATCTGTTCAATGCCGTATCTGTGATGAGTTAATAATTGAAACTCTCGGCTCCTACAGCAAGGATGTTGGAGTCCTTTATTCATACCAGAATTTTGGCTGCTAACTGGGTCTTAACCAGTGGCATAGATTAGCTGTGTACTGGGATCTCTTTTGTTTCAAGGGCAATAGGTACACATTCCAGGAAAAAAAAAAAAAGAAAAGACGAGTCAATGAAAATAGCTGGGATAGACCCATAAAATTTTGTTTCCAGTAAAGAACAGTAACAGTTCCAGTAAAGAAGTAACACTTTTAAATTTACTTCTGAAATAAAGAAAGATGCAGTTTGGTTGGTCAGTACAGATTTGTGGATATGCCTGGAGCAGGGAAGTAGAATAACCAGTGGGACTGTATAATGAATTTCCCTAATAGGGTCAACATGAAGGAAAATTAATTGGTGCTAAAATGAGAGGTCATTTGTGTCCTGCCCTGTGAAGATAAGTTTTTTCTATCCAAGAGGGATAGAAAAAGAGGGAAGCTTACAGAACACGGGTGAAAAATCTTGATCTTTGACCTTGTTTGTTGGAGGTTATATAACTTTTCCCAGATAATTATTTTTCTGCATTGATGAAAACCTATTGAGCTGTTATTTAATGCTTAGCTACTGCACTATGCTCTTGAAAAGGAGGTCACAAAAGGATTTTCTCTGTCTCTCACTGTCATAAAATGGTATACAACTTTTGTCCTGAGTCTGTTCTCCTTTTCTCAACTAGAGTTTTCTGTCCTTTGAACTAAGGAAGTTTCTTTCCTCTGAATCATGGAAAAATACACTTGCCTGTGGTAAATCAGTGATAAAAATATACAGGTAGAACTAAGCTAATTACACACAACTGTTCAGTCTCAATTTAAATGCTTTATCTGAGACATCTCCACTGTGGTGGAAGAGTAAATTCAACCAAATACAGTTAATTTTTTGGGTTTGTCTTGTCCAAGAACATTTTGTTGTGCCTTCACGTAAAAAACAGAAAATCATGTGAGAAGGAAACTCTTGGTGCTTTCTACTCTTTTTCTAAAGGCAGAAATAATCCTGAATGATGTGAATGCATTTATCTATTTTATCTATGTTTTAGACCAGAAGTGCTGGCAGAAAAAGGGATCATGTGCACTTGATTTGATGGTTTTGGTGTGCAGGATTTGCACCTGTGTTTATGCAAATCTTCGTTAATAGCAAAGCAGCGTACACACCACTAGCCAAAAAATAGCAACTCCTGCCTGGGAGTGGTGGGCACATTGTCTTTGTGACACTGGTTTTAGCTTGTTGTTTATGCCAAGGCTGCCTTCCCAGTATTCATCTATTTAGGAAGAGAACATTTATTTAAGAAAATTTTCAGTTTGATTTCCCAGTAATTTCAAGGGTAATAAGATGTCTAAATAAAATCCTGTGATTCTGCAAATTTGTCTGCAATTCATAGAATCACTTTTAGCTTCACTGAACTCTTTTTACACATTTACATATAAACACATTACATTTAAAGGATATGCCTTTTGGTGTTCATTCCTCTAAAATCTTAACTGTAGCAGCTGTTTGATTTTCTTCTCTTGGCTTATTTACGTTTGAGGTTTGCTATAGAAAAGAACACAAAATGCATGAAAGGAGTGGTGTAGACATTAAAAAAGTCAGGAATCAGAAAGTTGAGAGGGTTAAATGAATCAGTAGGAAGAAATTAAAGCTAATCCTACCTCTCATAATTTTGACTGTGTATTATTCCTATACATCTGAATTCTCTAAAACAGCTCATTTGAATTTTTAATATAATCTTCATTGCCAGATAAGGTAAGTAATAACATTGTGTGTATTATGCAAAAACTTTCACACTTTTATCTGGGGTGTTAATTTTGCTATTCCTAAAACCTGAGTTCAAGCGTTGGAATGATCCTCCTGTCTCAGTAAGAGTATTTTGCAGTTCAGCATGGTTTCTGTCTTATTCTCTTAACAAGGGATTCTTCTGTTGCTCCCAATTCTTTGACTTCCCCTGAGACAGTGAAGAAAATTGTGGATAGGACATAAGCAGCATCTGGATATGATTCCACTGACACTCGTAAGAAAAGTAATCTTCACTCTATGGGAAAGTGCCTGCTCCAAACAGGATGCCCTGTCTCAGAGCAACCCATGCTCTGGGATGCCCTAGCAGACACCCAACTGCACAATCCTGTCTCAGAGAAATGTGAGCACGAAGAGGGTGCAAAAGTGAGCAGAAATAAAGTGTGCAGAGAAATGAGAATGATAATATTACAAACAGAGGGAGGGTGGCTGGAACAGCACCATCAGGTACTGTTGATCCAAGAGGGGAAACACCTACAATGACAATTGCAAATTTGAAAGAAAGCAAGCAAGCAAGCAAGCAGAGAGCTTAGTCTAAGGATTGCTTTATGTCACTGAGTCACCAGTGTAAGGATGTGGCTGGAGCTGGTGGTAGAGGGCAGAGCAGAAACAAGGAGCTGGCTGGGGGTGCTCCAGGCAGTGGTCCTTCTTCCCCAGTTCACAGGTGATTTCCTCATCAGCAAAGAATGTTTACGTGCCTTTTTAGGGTGGCAAGAATATCTGAATCCTCTTGTGTGTATGTCATCTGACAAACATCAGTTACATATTTTTTATTGTGCTTATCTTGTCATGCTCTGCAGAGTCTTTTCATATGACTATGGGAGCCCAATGAACTTACCCAGAAGATGGTTATTTAAAAGGTGAATTTAACATTGAATAAAGTGGGGGTTTGTGAGTTTGTTCTCTTTTTTTAGTGATCATTACTTGCAAAATTTTCAGGATGTGAATGCACTGAATGTCTGAACTGAGTGATTGCTGAAAACACATTGCTTGAAGCAAGGTGGTAGTAAATGTCTCTAGGGTGGAAATGACAGCAGTCATACTGGGTCAGCAAAAATATTTTAGGAATCGTTATCTCTGACTATGTTAATAGGCATATTTCTGTAATCAGTCAAATTAAAACTAACTGCCCTTTTCACTTGAAAACTGCTCTATGAAAATAGGTGCCCTCCCTCTCTGCTCCCCTCCCCCTCTCCCCACCTCCCCCCCACCCCACACCGCCCCATAATGTTTTTCCTCTTTGGTTATTTAGTTCTTCAGATTTGTCTTCTTCTTGTTAATACTTCATCAATTATTAACTAAGTCTTCCACAGCTTCATGTATTTAAAGTAGCTGCTGTGACTTTAGCAGTCCTTCATTATGTATTTGAAACCTGGGGATTTACAGCTAAAAATTATAACTTTAACTTTCTTTCCATGCTGCTTCTTTTTTCCCATCACTTAATTTGTAACAGTTGTCTAATGATGCTTTTATGTTGTATGTGACAAACATATTACATTCACAAGCTTGGGAATTTTTTTGCTGTACCAAGAAAGGTTTCATGCTTGGATTCAATGAGTAGGAAGCCATAGGTTAATTCTGATATGGCTTCTTGGAATTCAGCGTGGCCTATTCATATTGCTCTGTTTAACTTTTTCTTCATTCTTACAGGCTGATGAAGAAAAAAACAAGGTCTTGGTCTTGAGTTTAGATTCTGGAAGTTAAAGAGCAACTCAGTGAGATAGCTTTTAATTTGGACTCACAGTCTGTTCATTTAAATGCTCAGCTTCAGATATTTAAGTTTTAACTGAAATAACGGCCAGGCCACTTTGAGGAGCTGTATCCCACTGCTCCGGGCAAACACAGTGTTGCTTGACACTGTGTATCCCTAAGCACAGTTCAGTGGCTCAGGTGTATTGCCTTCAGTGGCATGCTTACACTCACAGAGCATGACCCGTGTAACTAATGTGCAACAGGTACTGCTCAGAAATTTCCCTCCCCCATTTTCTCACATAGACAGCTTTTCCTTCTCTAGGAACAGGGAGATACTGAGTGTTAAAGCTCTTCTTTAATTCTCCAGTGTGAATTTCTACTGGATGACAATTTTAATGATACTGATTTTCTTCGAGGCTTGTGGCATTGTCCAACAGCCTGCTTGATGCAATGCTTGTTCATGTGGCTGCCATGGGTTAAATGCCATGGTGTTCATTCATTCTAGTGTACGTTGCACACATTTGCAACCAATTGCACACAGTTTCAATCAACATGGTTTGCATTCTATATTTGTATTACTGGGGTCTCTACATAATCTGTTTCAAAATTCTATTGCGTAAATTTCTTCTTCCTTTCCCGCCATCAATACAAATAGTTTTTGGAATCAATAGTAAATTCTCCCCAGTCTGCAATTCAATATCAGACTGCAGCTCAGCTCCACCAGATACTTTTGGGTAACGTAAAGCACATAAAATGTTTATTTGTGCCTGTTTCATAAAATTTCTATGTATGTCCATATACATGGAAACTTTAACTTTACCTCATTCTGAATGAAATATTTGTATCATGTTTGATTCTTAAAGAAACAGATGATGTCTGGGAGACATGACATTAACTTTTTTTCTTTAGGGCTGGGGTTTTCTTCCAAAAGTAAAAGTTTCTCATTTATTTTTAAAATTTTTGGTACTTGTACCTATTAAGAAATTGCATCTTCATGTTTTTGGCTCAGTCACCTATCACAGGTGAGAGCAAGAAAAGTCTTTCTTCTTCTTCAAGTGAATTGCAACAACAAAGTTAATGCTAGGATCTGCCAGTTCATAGATATCAGAACTTGATGAAGTCCCGTTTTCATATTTTCCTCCCAAATTATTTGACCGTATAGCATGGTCATACTTGCATGTGAATGTGCACAAGTGGTACAAGACAGAATTGTTCTAGGAATGGAATTTATTTCCATTCCTACAGGAATTTATTTCCATTCCTACAGGAATTCCTACAGGAGCAGGTACTGCTCTTGATGGATTTTGAAAGAAAGCAAGGGCCAAAGAAAACAAAGAAGAAAAGTAATTTTTCATATAAAACAAGAAATTTTTAAAGAATCAAGCATGTTAGTGGTGACTATTGTACTTCAGCTTAAGGCCACCACATAAATTATACGTGAAAAACTGCCCATGGAAGGTTATGCACACCTGTTTGTGTCAGTGCTGTGAAATATTCATTTCAGTGTAGCTTCTGTTTAACTGAACATATTCCCTTCTGAAGGTTATTTTAGGGATTCCTTGAGTCTAGGCAGACTATTAGTTCTTCCCTATCTTTGTTTACGACTGGTTGAGGCAAACATGTTATGTTTATCCCTCCCAATAAACCAGTGCCAAGGATCCCCATTGAGACCATCAGTTAAACTTCCAGAAAATTCAGGGGACATTGATTTGCTTTTCTACATAAATTACCTTTCATGCTGAGGTTACAGACAGAACTCCATTGATTGGCTTGTTTAAAACGAAGTTGTAATGCATAATGCATACCTGTTCACTTGATTTTTTAATTCCCTTGAAAGATTTTCAGCTGAATCCTATGCATTCAACTGCCTATTTAGAAAAAAAAAAAATTGCTAAAATATAAAAGTAGCTGTGACCAAGTTTGAATCAAAATACAAAATCTGTGATAAAAAAGCTGGTAGGTTGTATTACAGTATAGGCATAAACAAATAAATCTTCCTTGCTATAAATTACTGTAGCTGCATTGAGTAGTCCATCTGCTACAGCATGTCCCAGGAACATTACTAATTTTTTAAATGTATCTATGCTCTTACGAGGAATGTTAAAACCTGGAGCTGTAAATATACTCGTAAATTTGAAGCAACAAAGATTTATTGTAAATCCATAGTGCAAAGATATTACTGCAAATTATAGACACCATGTATTTGAGGTGTGCCTCTTTCACCCTTTCTCTTTGCTGAACATTTCTCTTGTACACCTTATTGATCAAGAGATGCTGTAAGATACCTGCACGTTGAGGTAAATCTTCCCCCAACCCTGCAACCCCTCCTCTCCACTCACCATCCACCCCACCTAAAAAAAAAAAAAAAGTTATTGCAGTGAAAATATTTGGAGTCTGTGATTTACCACATTACCCTAAGCCATGGCACACACTGTGTTTTGCAGTACAGTTTGTGGTCTCCATGTGTTGCCCACAGCATTTGGGAGCCAGACTCAAAGCTCAAGACAGAAGAGGAATTTTGTACAAACTGCTTTCTCTCCTGTCCTTGACTGCATCTGGCTGATGTATATTATTAGTGCTTGGTCATAGAGTGGTGTGAAAAACAGCTGATGAGGGTTTATTTGTTACTCTCTGTCTAATTTCACAGAGATGATTTGAGTAACTGTGATATCAGAATTCAGGATTCAGAGGAGAAGGGATCTTCTAAGGAAAGAAAGTGTGTCTTTTTTCCCAATGCTGATATGAAGCATACTGCTTCTTTGCCCTGCCTTGCTCTTTGGCTTGCTGCTGATCTTGTGCTTGAAAGATGTATTTATATTCCCTTTGCTAGGCATGAACTGAGTGGTATCATTTTTGAACTTTCTTTTTGCCTGGGAAAATGCACAACTATGACACATTGCAGTGTTGTCTTCCTGATGTTGCATCAGCCCTGACAAACAGGTTGCAGAAAAAAGTTCACATGCTTTTGCACTTTGAATTTTAGTGGTATCAGTCATATGCTACAAATCTTTCCCTTTCCAGTTGTGGGTATCCTTCTGGGAACTGGGAAAACTCCATGGAAACTGGGAAAATCCAGTTTGCCTTGAACTAGAATTGTATTTCACCAGAAGTATTTTAAGCCATTTTTCTCCTCAGTTTCTAAGTAATTAGAACTCATTATTTGTCATTCATCAACTCACAATTAATTAATAGAATTACATAAGAATTACCAGACTGCAGCATGATACATATCATGGCATAGCTGATCATTTCACATGCTATTCCAAATATTCTTCTCCTGTATTGGATGTAGCGATGACATTTTTGTCATTGGTGATGCTCCGTGATTTTTCACTAGTTCCTGGTGACAGTGAATGATTGCCTTCTGGAGAATCCATGCAAGCATCTCCAGGGTTTAGGAGATGTTGGCAGATGCTGGTTTTGGCAAGAAGGAATATTGGCAAGGAGTAATATGGCAAGAAATAACAAAAACCTTGTGTATGCCCTAAATCTGATAGTGATACCCTTCAAAAATTTGAAGATTCCTGATAGAATGCTACATAACAGTGTTCATACTGCATTTTCATGCTTAATAACTTAGGTTTTATAAAGTGCTTTTAAAAATAAAAAATAATTTTGAACAACTTCATTCTGTGGGGGGAAAAAGTCCTGGGTTCTCACTGTTCCCACAAATGGAGTACAAAATAAAGCTTTTTTTGATATGAGGGGAGAGACAAGATGTGGCATAAAGTTAACCAGAGGTGACAATGGTGCACATTTTTTATTGGAACTTGTGAAAAATGCACTATGGTGCATTTGGCCAATAATGACTGGCTTGCTTTTGTGTTCTAACTGTTTAGTGTGAATTCAGTACGTAGTTGGTTTAAGAAGGCTGCTGAATTTGCAAGATGGTGAAGGTAGGTTATGAAATAGCTGGTATGGAACATCTTACCCGCACTACCTAATGTGGAGTGATGCTTTTGGTTTTTCTGTTTTGTTTCTTATCTTCATGCCAGATGTCTAGCTATTGTTTCCCTGGTGTGTTTATCTCAGCAGATCCAGATTGGAGTTTCCATCATATTATCATATGTGAACCTAATCCAGCACATTTTGCATGTGTGACTAATACTGATCTGTATAATGGTCCTGCTGGAAATACTGATGTTACTCACAGGAACAAACCTTGAAAAATCAGTCCTAGGCTTACTCTGGTGAAACTGGAAATGAAGGTAAAAACTCACTGGGATACCAGATTTGCCAGTTAATATAAACTGTGAGGTGGTGCAAAGAGCGAGAAATGGTATGAGTGCCTCTTACTATCTGGTGTTTCTCAAAACTTGTTATGACCATTCTTCTGCTATCCTGAAGGTAAGTTGTCATTTTCTTTAGACCATTTTACTGGATGGGGTTCAATGCATGCCACTAAATGCAAGTGACACCTCCATGATAAGAGCAGTAATGGTATACTGAATCCCCTCCTGAGGAACTCTCACTTTTGGCTATGCCAAAAGACTTTCTAGTCCATAGCCTGGCAGTATTTGGTCTTTTTTAAAAATTCTGTTTAGCCAATATCCTCCCACTTGGTATAGATGTGAGGTGTTCATCTGAAGCAGATGAATAATTTCCCCTTTGTTGAAGTTGAGAGGACTGGAGATCCAGTTTCTTTAAATTGCTAGTAACTTGGAAGATTTGCTCTATTTCCTGGTACATGGGATTGCTGGCTATGAAAAGGCATCCATGAAAGAAGCCCTTGACAAGGAACCTACCTGACTTGTTCTTGGCAGGGAAGTCAGCCAGTCAGTGACTCCTGGGAAGACACTCCCCACAGTCCCCCAGGAAACTGGGGGAACAACTTCCACTCTTAGCACCAGGATCTCAGTCTCTCTGCAGGAATCTGGCTTTCTGTAGACCAGCCTCCAGAGAAAATTACACAATCCCTTTGGCATCTGCTCTAATGAACAAGAGCTTTTTTGTGAGAGCTTATGGAAGAATGCAGACATCTCTGAGCCAAGAGGTGAGATCACAAAGTGTATTTAAAATAACAACAGAAAATACCCATCTCTAGGGGCAATGGTGTCTTAAATATATTTGTCAGCAGCATAGTGTTGGAATCATCCTTTGGCTGTAAATGTACAATTGCTACTAAATGTCTTAATGCTTGGATGCTACTTTATTAATACTGATTTTAGGCAGCTGCTAGTTGGTAACATCCACACAGAGGAGTAAGGTAATGTTGTGATAGACCACACCACTTTGAGAGAGTATTTGCCAGAACTTCTACTGTACTCTGTACTTGACTGTTAGGAAAACCAAAGTTTGTATACTCCTTTTGTAGTTGGAGTTTTATGGAATGGCTCATTGTTGCAATGTACTCTAATCACAGAGAAGAAAAGAGAACTAACTCTCTGTGAATAAAGTAGAAAGGACCCTGAAGGTTAAAATATTCTCCAAAACGTAATTAAAACCAAATTAGGTTAGACGTTGACACAAAAAAAATCAATATATTTTATTTAATAGTAAAAGAGGCAAAGAGAAGGAGAAAGCAAGATAAAAGAAGGAGAAAGAAAGAAAGAATGAGAAGACAAGAGAAGGGAAGAGAGAGAGAAAAAGAGAGAGGAAGGAAGGAAGGAAGGAAGGAAGGAAGGAAGGAAGGAAGGAAGGAAGGGAGGGAGAGAGGGAGGGAGGGGGGGAGGGAGGGATTGTGGGAGACAGAAGTGTGCCAGAGACAGATTAAGTATAAACATACCACCCCTCCTTGGGTCCCAACGAAGGCTCATTTCTTCCCTCCATCTGGTGTTCTTGGTGGTGAAGATCCCCTGCCAAAAGGCACAGAATCCAATGGATTATTAATATACATTAATATACTGAGGGGGCAAGTTTAACACTGCCTTGCAATATTTTAGATCAGTTGCATCATTTTACATCACAGGCAGTGTCCTGGGGTAAGGGACCCCTTAGTAGGGAGAGCCCTTTGATGGGCTGTGACAGCCCTCCAGCTGTCCCTCATGTCAATATCCTATAAATGTGGCTTTCCCAGGGCGAGGGGGCCCTGGCAGGTGTTCTGATCTCTGCAGTGGAGGATGGGTATCATTGACTCTGACCAGAGGCCTCTTTTGGCCATGCATCCAAAACCTTCCTCCTTCCCCCTGGATCAGGGGGGAACGTGCAAGCCTGCCAATAATAAGCACAGGACTATATCTTCCACCCTGAAGCTGTAGATCTGAGCTCTGCCATGGATGCTCTTCCTGTCTTATCCATCACTTCCCAGATGCTTTGAACAATAATGTCACTTTTCTTACCCCTATCAACAAGGAGTCCAGGGCCTCAGTCAGGAGGCCCATTCAGGGTGCAGTGGTCTTCCCTGCAGTATTTGTTACACAGTTTTGCTATAATAAACAAAATAAAAATAGCCATAAACCATAATATTTCAGTCTCCAACACCTGTTTCAACTAACTAATCCTTGCTAGGTCCTGTATGTGCATTGCAACAACCTCAGGCAGAGCTAGAGGCTTGGGTCAGAGTGACCTGGGAGCTGCTCAGCAGAAAAAGACTTGAGGGTGCTGATTGACAGCCAGCTGAACATGAGCCAGCTGTGCCCAGCTAGCCAAGAAGGCCAATGGCATCTCGGCCTGTACCAGCAATAGGGTGGCCAGCAGGAGCAGGGCAGTGACTGTCCTCCTGTACCCAGCACTGGTGAGACCATACCTCAAATTTAGTGTTCAGTTTTCGCCTCCTCACTAGAAAGACTTGGAGGTGCTGGAGCATGTCCAGAGAAGGACAATGGAGCCGGTGAGGGCTCTGGAGGACAAGTTCTGTGAGGACCAGCTGAGGGAGCTGGGGTTGTTTAGCCTGGAGAAAAGGAGGCTCAGGCAGAACCTTATTGATCTTTACAACTGCCTGAAAGAAGGTTATAGTAAGGAGGATGTCTCAAGTGTAAGGGTGAGAGGAAATATCAAAAAGTTGTGCAATTAACTGTCAGTTAAGTTTAGATATTAGATTTTTTCTTTCCACTGAAAGAGCGGCTAGGCATTGAAATTAGTTACCAAAGGATATGGTTGAGTCACCATCTCTGAAAGAGTTCAATGTGGCACTTGGGGATATGGTTTAGGAGTGATTATAGTGGTTCTGGGTTGATGGTTGGACTTGATGATCTTGAAGGTCTCTTTCAACCTTGATGATTCTGTGATTCTGTGCTTATATGTACTAATATATATAGTATATATATTTTATATATATGTATATATGTGTATATATACATATACATATGTATATATACACATATATATACACATTTATATATATGTGTATATATATACATATATACATATATATACACACATTATATATATGTATATATATGTGTTTTTCTTTAATTTAAACTTTAACTGAAGGTTCTGGTAATTTACTTTGAGAACAATAAAAAAAGGTTTGTGGGTGCAAAAGAATATTAAAAAAAAATCAAGTAATGACAAAGTTTCACAGTCAAGAGATAAGCGAAAAAAGGGAATTAGGCAAACAAATATGCTTTTCCTTCACCTGGAGTGGTCATACTGGTTCTCATTACTCACAGGATAGTTTTCTTTAGATGTGGAAGTAAAATAAGAAAACAGACTTCCAAGTTAATTAGAATTTTTTTTCTTTCTTATGTTTTTCCAAAGTTATTTCTTAGAGAGGAATACCAATGGGGAAGAAGATTGTCAGTATAGAAGTATCTACATAAAGCATGAAAATCTGTTTCTTGCTACCTGTGGCCCAATGGCTTTATTGAACAGATGACAGACTTATGCTTAAGACAGTGGGACAACACTCAAAGACATCATGTCGTGCTTTTCATACTTTTGACTTGTTGGATAGACTTCTGCTGAATTTCATAACACTTTTAATTTCCTTGTTAAATTGAAAGATATGTACCATTTCTACACTTCAGCACTATGAAGAGAGCACTATCCATGTTTTCAAGAATACACATTCATCTTGGTGCCTCTTGTGTTCCTCTGCTCCCGAGTTCTGCTTTTTCTGACACGACACCCTTGTTCTTGCAAACAACAAAGTTAGGTACTGTTGGTGCAGTAAGGACATCTCTAACCACAGAAAAGATTGAGATTAGTCTTGCAAAAAGTCCTTGTGGATCAGATGCTGTGATCTCAGAGATTATCTGAAATAATTCTGTAAGTGCCTTGTCATTGTGGAAGTGGACATAGTCCTGGTCTGTCTTAGTCTTATTGCACAATGTGTTGATATAAAGTGGCTCGTTTGTGGGGAATGCTTTCTCCGGCTAGCTGATCCACCAAGCCAATTTATAGTTTGTGGGTTCTCCAGGTAGCTCGCTGAGGCATGGATTCAGGCTTGGAAGAAAGAAGCATGCTCTCTCTGGGTTAGAAGGGTGTTTATAGAGTGCAGTCCATGTGGCTGGAGCCTTCCCAGAACCCCAATGCCCATATGTGGAGGCATGGAGAGAGAGAGAGGGGGGGAGGGGGTGTGTGTCCCTTTCTCCCAGCTTGGGGACTGGGCAGGGAAACACTGACCCAATGGGGAAGGGAAAGGGGTGGGGTTACATCAGGATGAACCAGGTACATTGGGGACAGGAATGGGAGGGGGGAAGGACTATACCAAGTACATACAAATACAAATTCCAAAACAAATTCAAAATTTGTTTTGAAAAAACAAATTTAAAAAAACAAAAAACAAATTCAAATTTTGTTTTGAAACTCGCACTGCTACAGGTTGAAGAGATTATGCTTTCTTTAGTAAATCAGGACATGTCCTAATAACTTCACCTGTCAAGGCGTAACTCTTCATGTCCTCTGACTGGGTAGTTTTATCTCCTCTCTGTATGATTTTTGTGTACACCTTTCAAAAACTCATTGCAAGTGCTGCTGTATGAGGGAGAAATCTGCCATTTTCATCATGCCTTTCAGAAATACAGGATGTCTCAGGTAAAGTCCGTGGAGGGGAATTAATACCCATGTGGACATGTGGGGCAGAACAGACTCACCCACTCTCAGTGCTCTACCCAGAATACTGAAAAAGGGCACCTGCTGACTTCTGGTGTTTGCCAGGACATGCTGGTGGCAGCAAGTGACTTCAGTGCAGAAATGCACTGGAGGATGTACACAATATATCAGTAACGCAACTTGCCAGACCCTTTTGTTTCAGTATCTGATAGCATAGACATGAGAAAATCAAAGTTCTTAATGTGAGGAAACAAAACGGGAAACAAGGCCATAGATTTTTATCCTAAAAGCAGATGTTGGGGATGTTCATGGATGAAAAAGTCAAACTGGACTGTCGAGACTGCCTAAATGCTACGGCAGGTGGAAGTTTTGAGTAGAAACCTCTATTTTTTATTTTTTCAATCCAGTTATTTCTGAAAACTGTCACAGTTGCTTAACGGTGTTTTAATTTTGACTGGATTTTACTGGTGTGAGCTATTTTGCTCCACTGAATCTTTCCCTCCCTATTCACATGGAGTATAAATTCACGAAAGTATTTGGATCTTAGTCACTCAATTCTACTTAATCTTCATTATATTTTTTTTTGTGTATAATCATCTGAAAATATTCTTAAGGTGAGATATATTTTATATATATATTTTACATACATATTTATGTCTAGATATCTGTAGATAGATAATCTTCATCAGAAAACAGAGTCTAGTGTGTCATTTAAATATAACATAACATATTTGTGATTTGTGATTTGGGATCATATCCGAAAATTATTTAATGAAAATTGATGCAGGAAATCTAGATTTCTGCTGGGATTAATCAAATGCAAGAGCTTTTCCTCTATAAAATATTACAATAGCAGTCTCCTGTAAATTTATTTGATAGCTATGAAACTTTTGATTAATTCTGACTTGGTAATTTTATAAGAAAGGTGAAAAAACCCAGTGAAAGTTGGTGAGAGGTTCTGCAGCAAGATTAACCAGCTCTTGTTAGCATAAATATGGCTTGGTGTAAAGAAGGAAACATTTTCAGAATAAGTTGCACTCAGGAAAAAACACTGCTGATATATACTAAAGCAGACATATAGATTGGACTGGAAGAATAATAATAAGGACAGTGGTAACATGGGCTTGGTGTATAAATGAGATAAAGATAAATATTTGGTTTGAATTTATCACATAAGTTTGTTTGGTTTGTTTTTCTTTTATATTGTCTTTCTGTTTGAAGTCCAAAAGCTTTTTCAGATTTACTGCAGAAAGCTGAGAATATTTGAACACACTCAAAAATATTATTTGCTCTTAACCAGGTGCAAAATTTCACTTGTAAACATTGACAAGGAAAACTTCTATGAGAAGCATACTGCTTAATACTGTGCTGTTATGACAGGCTTTGCTAACTGTTCATTGGGTGTTCATTAGGTCACAGAATACATGGTTTTCTTAGTGCTACTTGGAGTCCCACCTCTGACTTCCATATTACAATGAGCCCTAAAGCAAATACATCAAAAGAACAGTGGTCTATTGCATAGACAGGATTTCAGGGCAGCGATTTTTAACGATTTTCAATAGATCAGCATGGAGGATATATATATACTATTATATATATACTATACTATACTATACTATACTATACTATACTATACTATAATATAATATAATATAATATAATAGTGAACACACTTGGAGCTTCAAGGGACAAAAGCTCTCTGAAGTGTTTTGATCACGGAGTGTGGGAAGCAATGCTCTGGAAAAGAAAACACATGTATGGGTCAAGAGCATGAAGAGGTTGAAAGGCACTGCACCTGCCCACAAGTAAAGGAAAGGGACAGCAAATAAGTGGGGCAAGATCCCCACAAAATGTCAAGCAGAAAAGCTTCTGGTCATGTGTTGGCTGATGCCATACATTCTGCTAGCCCCTGAGCAACTGCAGACCCTGAGAGCATGCAGGTGGCTGTTTTTTCTCCATGCTACATGTTCTACCACCAGATCAATGGCATGCCCCTCTCCGTTTGTTTCATTTGTTTTCATTTGGGTTTTTTTCTGCATCTGTATGAATGCTTTAGACTTCTCCACCTCACTCATTTTGTTCTGTCTGTTTGGCACCATAACCTGGTATGAGCTGAGAGACCAGAATGCTTAAATTTTTCCTATTTGTTTTTATAGTTCATTTCTATCTCTCCATAATATTTTTTAAGATGTCTGATAGATAAAGTATGCTTTTAAGTTTGCCTGGCCTAAATTATAAAAATATCTGGAAAGAATTACAGGACACTAAATGTCTCTATAACATAGAGCATACAAAAAATTATATTTAAATTTATGAGGTTTTAAATTTTTGAACTGCTATTTCTTAGTAGTCCTCTTTCATGTTACTGCTTAGAAACAGACAATTCAATGGCTGTATTACTGGGAAGATCTGTTGCTTTGGCTTTTTCAAATAGCAGTTGTCAACAAAACATTACAACAGCAATATTACAGAGATGAAAGAAAAGAAGTATGAGCAGCTTTCAGGTTTTTATAACATAATTTTGGAAAAGTTCACATATACACCTACTTCCTCAATACCTTTACATTTTATATGCATTTTATGTGGATTTTATGTGCATTTTTTCACATTAATTGTGCAAAATGTACCATACTGTGCATTTTTCTTCTCAAGTTCTGATTATAGGAGTCTTCTTGTACTTTTGAAAAAAATGAATAGCATATGCAGAAATATGAAGATTTCTGAAGACCTTAAATGTCTTAATTTTTTGCTGAATGGAAGAACCTTGTTAGCATGCATGATTCCTAAACATTTTATGTTCATAAAATCAGAGACAAAGGTTTAACAAACAAATCCTGCTTGTTAGACATATTCTCACTATCATAAATTTTTTAGTTCCTTTCAGTTTTTTTTTGAACCAGGATGATTTACATTTTTTCTGTTTAAATCAAACTTTCTTTAAAATAGCATCAGATATAACTGAAGCCTAGTTATTCTTAAAATATTTTTAATCGCATCTGTCCCAGAGTAAGGCAAGCATGCCATGATAGTTCTTCTGAAAGTGAAAACCCAAATATAAAGAAACAAAAATAAACTCATTTTAGAATTGTTTGAATGCAGTAAAATGACATTTAATTTTAGCATAATTTTACTGGACAAATGATAATAGCTCTCCTGTCTAGTATTTTTATAAAGCCATCAAGGTCAGCTTACTGACTGTAAAGTCTCTGGCAATCAGTCAGGTAGATAAGCATACAATGAAAATTTGACTTGCAGACTGACTCGATCATAAGGTGCATTTGTTTCAAACTAGGAAAAATCTCATCTCTGATAATGAAATTGTTAAAAACAAAGGATTTAAAAAATAATCAAATAAATAGAGACAACAGGGAGATCTCATTTCCCAGAGATATTTGCACCTGATGAACCATTTTGATTGCAAGGCAGTCTGGTGCAGGACTCCATCTTAGCTTCCTTTTTCCTTGTTTTTACATGCCAAAATGCAAACTAATCCTCTGTTATGTAGATTTCATCCCCCAGCTACCTGCAGCTGTTGATTGTGACTGTAAGAATCTCAGGCTGCTGGCTGCAGTAATTTGTTTGTTGTGTGGCCAGGGTGAGTAGAGGCTGCTCAGGCTTGTTTCCCAGTCAGAGCACCCCAGTGATAAGACAGCTTCCAAATAACCTCATGTGTACTTTGGACAGAGAAAAATCTCTGTTTGAAAGTGTTTCTCCATGCTTCATTTTTGTTTGTCTTGTCACTACAGCAACAGGGAGTTGTATTTTTATGCTTCTGTTATATATAATTCCTTTTCCTGCTGATGACCTTTAACTTGTTGATTTTTGATTGCAAACTGGTTTAATGGACACATGAAACTCCATGTTGCCTTAAAAATAATTCATAAATATTCTGACATTAAAACCCAAAAATTTTACTCAGGCTAAGGAAAAAAAAAGCCTAGCATGGGAGAGAAAAAAAGAAATGTATTTGGATCTGCACCTCAGGTCTGCTGATTTTATCTCAGACAAAACATTCTCAGAGATTTCTCTTGCCAGGAATGAAAAAAAAATTGGTTTTTAAAACATTTTTAGGCAGAGTAAATAGCTAGTCTTCAAACTATCCCTTTTCCAATGTTAGCAGACTGTGTTTCCAGAAATGATATTTTACTGTTAACAAGGTTAGAAGTTCCTTACAAGCCAGTGTAATGTGTCATTGCATTGGGGGTTGTTGTGGCGGTATTACCCTCACTGATTTATAAAAACTCCATAACTCCAAATCTATGTAAATGAGAACCCTGTTTTGCTAGAGGCTGTGCTCTGTCTGAAAGCTTCAATGATGAAAAACAATTCTGTTCAGTTACTGAGAATGTTTATTTACCTATAAAACACAAACATGCAACTGAAATACATCGACAGAAAAATGAACATTTAAATGCCAGGCTACAGACTGTTGAATCAAAGAAAAAGGAGAATTGCGTAGATAAACGAAGCTAAATTAACAACATCAAAGCTTTCTGCAGGCTGCAGTCAAAAGTTTTTTACGAAAAATAAACACTTGAAATCAATGCAAATATCGTGCTGCAAGGGTGAAACCACCGTGGGGGCAGCTCATTTCTTCTGGCCTTCCCTGACAATCTTCTGCTGTGTGGGTGGAGAGCTATGAAGGAAAAGACCATGTGCTCCATCTGGAAGCGAGGGGGCTGCACAAAGAGCAAGACTGTTTCAGTCCAGGGCTTCAGTTGCACTATTGTACGATACACAATACTGTTTTGCACAGGGAAACATGGTGACAGTCTCAAAAACTGCCAAGGCATTAGTCTGAATCAGGTTCCCTTCTAGTATCTGCAACTGATTTTTGCTGTTGACAACAGTAGCCCCTTACTTTTTTCCTTTTTAGAGGAATGCAAATTGTATGGTATTGAGGGGGATATAATCAGGATATTTAGCATCACTTTTTAGTGTACAACACAGCACCACTGAATCTGCAATTTCCTATGAAAACTATAAAAATAAAAAAGGCATAGTTAGTAGCCCCTGCTTTTGGAAGGATTGGCTTTTGTATTGTAAGCAATTTAACTCCTATTGATCAGAATGGATGTCATGGATTCGATAATTTATTCTATAATTTAATTCCAGTAACACTGCCAAGCTAATAAAAACATATTGCTGACCTTGCAAATTATAAAGAAGAGACTCAAGTGACCAGTATCTGATGCTGATGCACTGTTGCTGTGGGAAGACTTGATTTGGGTGATTTAAGTTAATACATCTATAATTCAAGGTTTTTTTAAAACAGGATAACTACAGTTTTACTGCCAATGTGTAATGGTTAAATATGAAGCCATAGTTAGCTCTTTGTTTCACACTTAATTGTAGTAGCTGTTCCACAAATAGATAACTAGACTAAGGTTGAACATTTTGTTCAATGTTGTAGTGTATAGTAAGTATTACACATTTTAGGGAACTTAGATGCAATCCCTTTAAGGATATTGTGGCTTCATAAAATACTCTTAAAAAAAACCAGGGTCTTGGTGGTAGTTAACAAGAGGTGTACAGAGTGGGCTGTAGAGAACAGTTGTCTTTTCTAGCAAACCTCTTGACACATGTGGAAGAGCAGCACAACATCTGGTGAGCCTTTTTGTTCAGAGCACTAACACTGTAAACACCACACCATAACAGCCCCAGGAGAACATCTGCCCATCCTGCATAGCACAAGAGTACAAAAGCAGCTCCACAATTCGGAGTGGGTTAATCCAAGACAACCATGTGCTCTGCAAGGGCACAATATAGGAATGCTGTGGTGAAACAGAATGAGCCCACAGTGGCTGTTGCACTTCAGATTAAAGAGATTTCTCCAGGGAAAGTTTGGTTTAGGGCTTAGTTTACACTTGCGAGCACTGGCAATCTGTATTAAAATGGGTAAGAATCTTCCTATGAATGGGGTTAATTTTCATAACAAATGAAGGCAGAATTATTAGCAAGAGGTCTCTTCTCTCTTTATAAATGCTAATGTTGATTTATTGGGAGAAACAAAATGGCAGGAGAGCATATTTTCCCTTGTTTTTCCCGTAGATTTCCCCTGAGTAATACCTGGTATTTAGTAAAAATTCAGTGTATTTTCCAGGCTGTTTACACTGTGTGATGAAGTAAGAGCTTTTCATTTTTTTGAAATATTTATTCTTTATAACCTTTATCTCCCTTCCTGAGGGCATCAGGGACTACTTTTAAAATATGATAGAAATTAAGTTTGAAAATAATGATCTTCCACAGCCATGTGGCATAACCTTTGAATGGAGAGGTGTGTTTGAAAAGAATGGGGGCTGGCATGCAGCACATGCTGCAGAAGGAGTAGAAAATTTTGATAGGCCCAAAGGCATAGTCAAATTCTCCCTGAATAGTAGACACATACTGTGATATAAAATTCTATCTATTTTCTGCTACTGTGAACTGGATCTAGGAGTTATACTCAGGATAAATGGATGGATTATTGTGTTACAACTGTATGCAGGCTCTCTGTGTCCTTTTTTCTGTATGATGAGCTGCAGAATGGGGTGGATATGAAGTACCCTCAGCTTTCTGGCATAATGAAATAGGAATTTTGGGACTTTGATCTTAATTTTTAAAATTTCCATCTTACTGCTTTGGGTTGACAGCCAGTTTAGTGACAGCATTTCTACATTGTGTATCTACATTGTGAGGTACCAAGTTACACCCTCTCTCTTCTTCTTTAATATCTCACAATCTCCAAGCAAGGTACAAACTGTTCCATAACAACTCTTAAACATTGGTCTTTGGCAAATGTGGGAAATACACAGCACCTCTCTTCATTGACTGAAAAAACATTGAGTCAAAGTGAATCATCCGTTCCCCACTGAGTACAAGGCAAGATAAACAACTGTACACTGCACATACCCAAACCAGCTTGACAGAAACCTCCCTTCTTCTGTGACTAGAGCAGGACTGTTACCAGCAATACAGTAGCAACAGACTAAAGTACGCTTCAGTAACCTCTTCTCTTCCCAGCCTTCATTTCACATCCTAGTCATAACAAAAGACAGCAAACACAGGAATCCTCTCTGCTTCAGTTGCTATAAGAGGAATAATCTTATTTCTCTGTCAGTGGTTAGACCACCTATCTAATCTTCAAGGATGCTGTGAGATTTTTAAAGGTAACTGTCTCTCTGCTGATGATGTGGGAACCTATCAGATGAGGATGTTTTTCAGTAAAGATGAAAAAAAAACATTTAAACTTTTGGCTATGATATCTGTGGACATGCCAGCACCCATTACTGACAGAACCAGCAGAAGGTTAAGAAGGGTCTTGAATTCAACGCAGGGTCTAAAATTAAGGTTCTCTTCTCAGCCGCTTTTGCCATCAGCCCATGTGTGAGGATTTTTCATTTTCCATTCCTCCAGACAGAAGAACATGACTGACATGAGTAAAAAAGGTGTTTTGTTAACAATAGAGATATTCTTTTGCTCTTTCATCAGCACTGTGTTACTATACCATTACTTTGGATGAATATTTCCCTTTGAGGTAGGAATTGACCAGCCACCAGAATTACTGCAAAAGGGAGTGGAAAGTTACAGTTGCTGTCTGAGAAACTGCACAGAAGTTATGCTTTGTCTGCAGTATAGTTTTACAGCAGAACTAGGTTTACCCAAAAAGAGCTTTACCCTGTCAGTAGTCACAAAACCATTAGTATTACTACTTTAAACTCCATTTAAAGTTGGTTTGTGTATTTCTAAGTTGCAAAGGAATTTTCCGTGGCCATCAAAATGTGTATTTGGATCCTGCCAACAACACATCAGTACATATTTTTCAAAGATGGCAAGTCAGTGTGTTCCTGGAGAAGGAAGGAGAAAGTTAGGGGCGGGGAAGGGACGTGTGAGAACATGTAGCTACATGGTCCTGATGACTGGGAAGGGTCAGTGATAATTTTGTGTGTCATGTGGTGGGAAGAGTTTAGGAGCTCTCCTGGGACAGGAGAATGTATGTATGGTGGGTTGACTAGATGCCACATGACCATCCTGACTAGATGCCATGTGACCATCAAAGTCACTCTATCAGATGAGCAGGGAGGAGAAGATATTGCACTAGATTTATGGGTGATTTATAAGGATTTATTTATTGCACTAGATTTATAAGGAGACATCACTCCCCACCTAGTGTCACAGGCAAAACAGACTTGATTGGGGAAAATTAGCTGAATTTATTACAAATCACATCAGAGTAGGATAATGAGAATTAAAAACTGAATCTTGAAACAGGACAGGGAATGGGGGCTGTGCTCAGTTCATCACATGTCTCTGATGTTCCTTTGACTTCAGGGGGAGGCCACTCCTGCTGACAGGAGTTGTCTGAACAGTTGTCTGATAGCATTGTCAGAAATTTTCTGGCAGGAATTCTTCTGACAAGATTGTCAGAAAAAGAAACTGAGGTCAGGCAGGACCATCAAATTGTGGAAGATCTGTACGAACCTCTAGACTTGCTGCTGCTGTTAGTGGGGGAGGGATGGATATTTCTGTCACAAGAAAAGCCCCTCCGTCTTCCAGCCTTCTGCCAGGTTCCTATTATTCCTGTCCTGTTATTCCTGATTCCAAATTAATTTTGTTAGGACATCTCCTCCACATATAGTAGAAGTAACAGAGTGGTAGACAGCCAGGCTGGGTTGGAGAGGGTAAGATCAGCTTTGGGCAGCTGAGGTTTAACAAATGGTGGCTTTTTCTCTCTGTCTCAGTGCCTGTTCCATGACAGTCAATACCGGGGCCAATGCCAGCTCACTTCTCTCTCCAACTTGTTACCATGATTAATTATCCAGATTTTAAAGAGTTGCAGCCATTCCTGAGCAGACTTTGTGCTTTTTCTTGGTCTAGATGACTACCCTGCAACAGCCAGAATGTAGGGGGATGTTTGACTTGATACAGTCCTGTGGCCAGCCAAGGGAGGTCAGTATGCAATAGGCTCAGGGGAGCCTGCTCTGCTAACAGTGAATCCCAAAGAATCTACCAGGATTTCTGCTTAACTTGGAATTCTGAGTCTGTATTTGGTGTATGTGGCTTTCTGTAGCAAGATGAAGAAATTCTTCAAGGAAGGAACAAAGACTGTTCACAAGGCTCAGGTATGAGCACCCAGCTCTTACATACAGGATGAAGGTATCCAAATTCAAATGCAGCCACAACGACAACATGCTGCTCACAGCTGTCCAGCAGTTTCTGGTACTGGTTCACTTTGAATAGTCTCACTGGAAGAGCAGTGCTGTTGCGTTCATAAGAATTTTAATGAAAATGAAGGCTTGTGTTTAACCTCAGCTAACTTTTCAGTAATCTGGTAGTAAATTAGGTTTAATTCATGTCATCTGATACATGGTTTAAAAGTCTGAGTTGCCTTCAAGTATTGCTTTCAGCTACCTCTGGGCACTAGCCTGAGTCAGCTGATCTCTTAAAGTGTCCCAGAGCTGTGGACTGAGATATGTTTTGCAGACAATCCTGTGCCTGTATTTATTTGGCAACATAGATCCTTGGACAGCAAAGCTGGAACTGCCTTAGTGCTTAGATTCGTCCCTACAATGCTGGTGAAGACCAAAAGAGATAGAGCATGCATTTCAGAAGTGGTTGATGTCTTTCTTCTACTACTCTTATCCTGTAGCAGCTGTGTCCTGTTGTTCCTGATTCCAAATTATTTTTTTGAGCACGTCTCCTCCACATACAGTTAAAGTAAGAGAGTTTCACTCCAGTATTATCTAAACAGCAAACTGTTCATGGATTTTACCTTATATGACATAACTTTGGTAAATTTTGACTGTATGACTTCCCTTCATTAATAAATAGCTACCTGGTGTTGTTTTGGAGTTCAAATCCCAGAGAGCATATTTACCTAATAATAGATGATCTGTGCAGCAACATATGGGCAGGTCATGAAAAGGGGTCCGCATTATCTAACTCAAACTAGTTCGCTGTTTGACTTTCTGCACAGTGAATTAAGGCTTGGCTCATGACTCTGCTTCTCTGCTCCCCTGGGAGCTCCAGTCCAACAGCAGACTAAAGCTGTAACTGACCCTAGATGAACCCTTTTCAGCAAATTCTGCCTCTTAGCCCACAAATGACTGTCCCTTCCCAAGTAACCTTGAACCTTGGCTGGCTGGCTGCCTGAGGAGCACATGGGAGTGTGTTTGCCTTCTGCAGATGCTTCAGAGCATCCTGCTTGATGTCTATTTGACTGTGGACAAGCCTGCTGACTGCAGAGGCAGGGAGGGAGAAAGGAAAGATAGGACATAGCTTTTGAGTGCCCTGTGGAGCATGAAAGGCTACCTAGCCTCTGCTGTGGATATACACTGTATCTAGCTTTTCAAGCTTGAGAAGGAAAAGGCTGAGAAAAGAAAGTTGAAGACAACCCTTATCACCATGTTCCCATATTTAAAGGATGGCTACAAAGAAGATGGAAATTCCCTTTTTACAGGGAGTCACATAGAAAAGATGAGGACCAATGGGTAAAAGTTACTTCTGGGGTGACTCTGACTGGACACAAAAAAAAAAATTCATAGTGAGAACAATCAACCATTGGAATAATTTCCCTAGGGAAATTGTGGATTCCTCAACATTCAACATTTTAAGATTCATCCAGACAAAATGCTGGGCCATCTTTTCTGGACTGTGCTTTTGCCGGGAAATGTTGGACCAGTTTATCCTTGAGGTCTTTGAAACTTATTGCAGTCTGTTCTCAATCCTAGTTATAGATAATTACTGAGTGATAAAATTTATCAACAAACAAGGAGTTAAGGCAAGGACTTACACTTTTCTGGAAATTTTATCCTGTTATTTTAACTTAAAATTCCAGGTTTGTTTTGTTGTTGTTTTTTTGGTTTTTTGTGATTTTTTTGTTTTGTTTTGGTTTTTTACTTATAAACAGAATTGGACAGCACATGCAGTTTCTTCACATAATATTTTCTGAAGATTATGTGACTCAGAAACTGTTTCTCATAGTGTTTTCTTAATGCAGGGGCAATGGACAATTCCTTTCCTCTACAGAGCACCATATTTCTGTGAGGGGATTCATAGGCTATGATTGATATACAGTCATTGTTCTTTAGTATATAGTCTAAACATAGCATGCAGTTGGATAAATCAGGGATAGAAGAGCTCAAAAAACAGTATACAGATGGCAAGCTGGTTAGCTTCTGGAGTGTCCTGGCCGAGGACCTCCTGGAGGTCCATGTTCTCTGCTGTCCTAATTCAGGCTAATAGACTCCAATGAACTGCTGCTGTATGGCTGGTTTCTATTTTGCCTTTTAAGCCATGGTGAAACAATGCTGTAAAAACATTGTCTTCAGAATTACTCATCTAGGTTACTGTTGCAATTCTAACCCAAACTGATGTTTCAGAGATATCATTTTTAGACAGTAATTTTTTATTTTATCTTTGTGACGTGTTCTGGGATGGATAAGCAAGAGCATTCCTCGTAGAAAAAACTTGTTTCCAGCACATTATGTGATAACATCATAGCACGCTATTCTGTGAAAACACATTTTAAAAACACACTAAGGATTCATGCTTGAACTGGTTCAGTAGACCTGTGCATCCTGAGAAGCTGAGTGTGTGAACAAGTTGGTACAGCTTTACACAAAACACATTGCAAGTTTTTCATTGCTTTCAGTTCCTCAAAGCTTCTGGCTGGTTGAACTGCACTGGCAGTGGAGACCAGCTTACAGAGTAGTCACAGCTCACCTAAACAGTTCCAGGTTACCAGGTTATCTGTGCATACCTGGACTCTCACAACTTCCCTTTTTCAACTGACTCAGTCAATGGTGAAATTTTCAGTTCCCTGTTTGGAGAATCTGTGAGATGTTGTCTGCTTCATCTAGGAAGTAAGAAATTCTAGGCTTACTTCCAGGATTTGGCATAGCTCAGAGAAGCCCAGAGTCCACAACAAGACTCCAAGGGGCAGATGTACGAGAATTTTGTTTCAAAGAGCCAACTTTGGAAGCCCAGGGCCTTTGAGTTAGACAAGAGGAGTGTTATGCATGTATGCCAGAGCTATTTAATTTGGATATGTATGTGGTCCAAGACTGAAACAAAAAAAAGTCATTGGGACACTATTTAGGTTGAACTGACTTCAAATAACTAGTATATGTCTTTAATGCACTTTTTCCATGTCTAGAATGCTAAGATGTAAGGAGACTTATTAAACAACAAAGCCAGATGTTTCTCCTGGGCTTGTGGTAGGCAGGATAATTAGACTCAGAGATCAAAGAGACAGATTTTTATATTTAGACTTTTCATATGTTGCCTTATAATAATGGGTGTCTTCAATAATGGTCCTATATATTTTTCATTCTGCTCACAGCAGAATGCATTTTTTTGGAAGTTCATCAAACTAATAATGTAATCTAGGTAGAGTTAAGGTGGTATGCATATTCCTTTAGTTAGCACATGATAAAAGATGACTGCCATATACTGGGGGTAATCTGACAAACAAAGCATTAATTATGCAAGTAGCTATACTTGTTTCAGTGGGATTAGTTATGTGCCTAAAGAGAGAAGCTAATGTGAATATATTACTATCCTATTGCTACTGTTAGCACAAACCTGAATCTGCAGGAAATGCAGAACGAGTATTTTCAGGCTGACAGTTTTCATTTTGCATGTTCAAGATAAAGTGGAACATTTTAAACATAACTGGGTTCGGTATAGGATACGAACAAGGGGAGAGCTAAGTTTACTGGTGATTTATATATTTTTCTTTTGTGTTTCCATTTTCTCTGTCACACTTCTAAGTGTGAACATCTTATGGTTCACTTCTGATGAGCCTGGAAAAGTTGAGACCTTCTGGGCACAGCCTTACTACCCCATATCTGGGGTACCTGGGACCTGGAGATACTGTGACAGTGACTGAACATGAGCCAGGGTGTGCCCAGGTGGTCAAGAAGGCCAATGGCATCCTGGCCTGTACCAGCAACAGTGTGGCCAGCAGGACCAGGGCAGGGATCATCCCCCTGTACCCATCATGGATGAGGCCACACCCCAAATCCCATGTTCAGTTTTGCAACCATCAGTACAAGAATGACATTGCTCTCTACAATTATCTGAAAGGAGGTTCTAAAGAGGTGGGGATCAGTCTCTTCCTCCACATTTCAAGTGAAAGGACAATAGAAAACAGCCTCAAATGGTGCCAGGTTAGATAGTAGAAATGGTTTTGCTGAAAGAGTGGTTAGGCATTGGAATAAGTTGCTCAAGGAAGTGATGAGTCACCATCTGTCAAAGTGCTGAAGAGGTGCAGATCTTGGGGATAAAGTTAAAGAGTGATTATGGTGGTGCTAGGTTGTCGTTTGGGCTACAAGATTTGAAGATCTTTTTGAACCTTGATGATTCTGTGATTCTGTCTCTGATTTTGAAAGTTAATTGTGGAAAGCAGGTTAAAGAACCATCTGTAGGGGAGGGTTCACAACCTATCTCAAGTAAAGAGAGTTGTGCATGGAGTACCTGCACTTTTATTCTCCAAAGAGCCCAGAGTATTCTTTAATTCCTGTTTCCTATTGGAAAAACAGCTGAACTCCAGATACCCTATGGTAAACTGTGATGAGAAAACATTACCCTGAATTTCAAATAGCTTAAAGTTGGAAAACATGCTGTCTTTGAACTCTCCAGGGTACTTCAGGTGTTAAAGTAGCAACTGATATTTAAATACTCACCAGTATTTTACAAAATTACTTCAGCTAATTTGGTATTTTCTTTACTTCAATGCAGGCATATGATTCTGATGACATACTTCATAGTTTTTATTTCTTACATCGCTGTGAAAATATTCCTCTTTCAAAAGTCCTTGCTGCTCTTGGACACTGCCCTAAAGTAGAAACAAAATGAAAACAAAAAGTCACAAGTGACATGTTAGATATTTCAGCACTATGTTTATTGTATTCTGCCAGGATAGGCAGCAGACTAAACCAAGATCCAGCTCAGTATTATTCTGAGTTCGGTGGGGGAAGAACAGCACTGCTGCAAAGGAAGACAGCAGAATCATGGAGTAGGTTGGCAGCTTTTAAGGATGCATTCTTTGTTCAAGATAATTATTTGTACTATTAGCGCCACTAAAGATATTGGGTGATACAGATTGATGGATTTAAAGATACAGTGGAAAAAATCTTGGTTTGAAACTCCAAAAAGAGAGATAGAACCACCCTAAGTGTTTTTTCTAAGTGTTCTAGCAGAAATGGAGGCTGCTAGTCATAGCTAAGACTATTTTTGAGGAAATAATATGTTTATATTTTACACAAAATTCCTTTATGTGTTCCTTTTTGGAAGAAATATGGTGGGGGAAGGGGGAGAAGGTACAATAGCCTGAATTAGCTTGAAGGCCTGAATTAATTGTCTTTTCTTGACATGTTCTCTAGGCAGATGAGGTGCTTTCCCTAGCAATTTTATTTTCATGAACTGAAATCAAGCTTCTCAGTTAAAAAAGCTATTGCCTCGGTAGAGCTGATTTTATGATAACACAGAAAAACACACAGTGTATAGTACTATACGGAAGTCATTATGATGAATTGAAGTATTTGCAGAAGAACTATTTTGACATTGGAGGCCAAACTTCAAGATAATAGGCCTTATTCCAAATTGGATGAAAACCCAAGGTATTGCATGTATAACTATTTAAGAATTCAGCTCTTCCACATGCTTTATTTACATCTTTGGCAGCATTTTCGTGAGATTTTTCCAGCCGGGTCACACCTAGTGAAAGATCCGGAGAGATAGTCGCAATTCTAAGGAGCCTAAACAAAGAAGTTTGGCCTGGTTAAGTTTCACCTTCAGTTTAATTTTTGTGATTTTTTATTAACTACACCCATATGGATCTCACTTTAAATTTATATTAGTATAACTCATTGCAGAACTTGGGTCCAAGTGCCCAGTGTGAGTAAGCAAAGTGATTGTGTTTTAATGGTGAAGGTTTTGACTCATGCTTACTGTGGACAACAGGTGAATATTGTACTGCTGTATATCAGTTACTTCCTGCTTTTTCAGTTGTTTATTGCTAGCATAGGAGTTACTATAGTTACTTCAGAAGTTCCAGTGAATGTAAATTCTATTGCAGAGGGGAATTAAAATCTCTTGCTGGAGATGAGGACAGAGAAAATGTTAAAGTTTGAGAAAATTCTGAAATTTTTTGAGACTTGTCTGAGGCCTAGAAGAAAAGCTGTAGAGTTTTAATTTCATTCCAGTATAGGGGTTTAATTAATGTCATGATGACATCAGGAATGTATCAATAATAATGTTGGTGAGTCTGTTTATGCCTTTGGGGACATAGTCAGAACCACATGTACATCTACCAACACATCGGAGACTACTGATGCTTAGGTTTCAGATTTGAGACCAGGTACCTCACTGTGGTTTACTTTTCTATAAAACAAGCATACTTCTTTTTTTTACAAGGAAAATAAAAATGAGTTTAAAAAAATGTCAGAAATCCACTTATTGTTAGTTGTCTTTCTGAGAGAGTGGTAGTCATCAACTACTTGTCACTGTGATCCTTTTCTTAGCTCTGACTGTTTTTTCTTCCTTTGAGCTCAGCCAATTACTTTTCTTACTTTTTTTTAAGAACGAGTCCAGAAGTCTTCTGTCTCTAGGTGCTAAGCTGAATTCTACCTGCAAATAAAGAGAAACAGTAGCACAAATATATGGGGCCAAAACATAAATCATGTCAGCTAGCTCATTTTTGCTCATAAGATCTCTGCAATAGCATAAACCTTTTAAGTAATGTAGATTTTAACATATTCATTTGTCCTGTTAGGGAAGAATGGAATAGCTTATTCTTCCTGTTTGCCAAAAGGAGCTTGTGATGTCGAGGGTGATGCTGCCTTGGAAGTACAACAAATGCTTTGTCCTTGGGTTGCTTTATCAACTGACAAGTTAAATCTTGAGAATCAGGCACCACTCATGTTAGCAGTTGAGACACAGGTGAGCCTTAAAGTGAGACAATCAGCCAAGCATGTACCCACATGGCCTGGAATATACAGACTATGACTTATTTTAGTCTGAGTGGAAATGTGTGCTCTGCAACGAAGAAGTGCTTTATGTAGTTTCAGATTAGAGCATCAATATTCACTGCAAAGCCCCCTGTGCTCTAGAAAGCTAACCACGTTTGAGCTATGTAGATGCACATTGCTGGATTTCAAGGTCTCTTGAAATGCAACCCTGAAAAAAAAGAGACCTTTAATTACATCTAGTATGTATTTTAGTACAGAAGTTTTCAGTCATTTGAAGGCTTAAAAAGATTTTTACGTCTTGAAGGTCTGGAGAACTATCAAAAACCATCCTCCAGCGACTTCTATAATTTTTATACTGTACATTTTAAGAAGCAAAATGAAGCCTCTGGTTCTCTGTCCTTATGAGCCTTTCCATGTGACAATTTCTCTTCAATGCACATTCTCCATTCTCAGAAACACAGAGCTGGCACATTAAGGTTCTGAAGGGAGGGAAGATATTCAGCAGGTAGTTCTGGAGGGAGGAGATTGATTACACCCTGATAATGGTATGAATAATTCAGAAGTCTGAAGTAATGAGAACCTGAATACTGATGCTAAGAAACTATGTGGGACATACCCTCAAGGAAAACTTGTTTCATGCCTTCCTCACACACTGACAAAATAAGCTGAATACTCTCTTACTCATGTAAAATGGCCATCCCACTTCACCAACCTAGAGTTTGCTTAAGATACAAAGAAGGTCACAGGGCAGTTTTATTTTAAGGTCAAAAAACATGCAGATGTAATTCTAGAGATTGTTGGTGAACTCTTTCAACAACATGACCTGGGAAGTGACCTAGCTCCCAAGTGACATACCTCAAAAAAGTACAGGGAAGAAAAGCACAGTTTCACCAGTACTTCTATGGAGTCTGATAATTCTGCTGCTAAAACTTCTTTTCCATGTAGTCAATGGATTATCACAAGAGTTGTGAGACAAGTCATTATTGAAGAGATCATCTTTCAATTTCTCACCACTTTTGAAAGTTTACATATCATGAATTTTCAGATCTTCATTCTTAAAATGTTTTCTGATGTATAACAGTGGAGATTAAAGAGTTACTGGAATTTCTCTCTGTCTGAGAGGGGTTTCAGGGTGGATTTTATTACCACCCCACTGTGTCTTTCAGTTTGGCAACTTCATATGTATTCTAAGTAGAAAATACACAAGAAGGGAAAGAACACAGACAGATTTTCCTTAAAGATAATTACTCAGATAGTATCTTAGATAACAATTAATGAGTCACTGAAATTATTCAAGACACCAATAAATAAAACTCAATTTGTTGTAGAAATGTGGTTAATGGGAGGGAATACTTCTGAATAAAAAATTTATATTCCTTTCCAAAAATTATAGGTTTAACTTTTTGAAGTAAATCCTGGTAACATGTGAAAAAAACCTACATACAAGTGACAGCAGATGATGGATCAGTTATAACAGAGAATGATTTTCATGGGAGTTGGTAGGACAGAAGAGAGAACTTTCTAGTTAGATTACAAATTGAGCTGATTATCAGAAAACTAGTTTTCATCTGAAATGATGGTTGTTACAGTTGGATTATGGTATATTCTGGGGATTTTCTTTTCCAGCAGCTTGGTCTGTACTATGTTGGTTGTCACTATCAAAGCAAAAGTCAGCTAAGGGGCACGTTTATGTTACAAGACTTTGCAAGATGCAAAGATGCAAGATGCAATGATATCCAGTTTACTGATTTCATAGCCAGGATTTACTTTCTGAAACAGTTCCAATAGCAGAAGACTTCAACAGTAAATACTAAGAAGCAGTTAGCTCATTTAAAGTATGTGTTCCTAAGTAAATCTGAGTGTTGGGAGACATTGATAGGTGTTATTAGCATTTTTCTTGTATGTTTGGGGCTGATATTGTAGGAGAGGCATCAAGAAGTTTCATCTGAAAAACACCAGCATCATACCTTCTGCCATGATTTTGGCTTCCTATTGTTTCTGCTGTATGTTTTTATAGGACAGTGATGAAAACGTACTCATGTTTAGTAAATTCAACTATTCAAACACTTAAATGTAAACAAACATGTTCAAGCCTTGATCTATGAGTAACTGTTTTTCCAGTTATTTTCCGTAAGTTTTTTCATGTGTTTTAGTATTAGAAGACACTGACTTAGAAAACCAAAATTTTCCATAGTTCAAGGAGTTCTGATAGTGAAGTTTGTCTGGATTATATATGTCCATAGTCAATATTATGAGAGTATAAACCTAGATAAGAGAATCATTGTTCTTTCTACTAAGTCATTCAAAAGGCCTCCTCTCTGCATGTATTATGACTAGCATCTACTTACAAATTCTGCCTATTGCTTTGTTTTTTGTATTCAAAAATCCATATACAAGATTTTGATTGTTGGAATGCTTTCCTTGTCTGAAGCTAAAAACTCCTCAAGGTATTTATTTTTCTCATTTTGTTTTGCTGTAAAACACATATTTTTAAATAAAATTTTATAAAAGTGAAATAATTATTTAAAAATTCCATTACATCATGCTGAAGGTTTTTATATTTTTAAGGTAATACAGATCTTCTATATATTGATAGAAAAGCAGATCTCCTGGTCTGTAAATAAAATTTTTATATCATCTGTTTCTGTTCAGCCTTATATTGTGAATATGATATTAATCGTTCCCCTTTGAACCTTTACCAACTTATTTCATTCCTTGGCACCACACAAGCAGTTTTGTATGGAAATGAGATTGCACCTGGACAAAGCTTATTTCACAGTCGACCCAAGCCCAGCAGAAAAGAATTTCAGCCACTATGTTTGAATGCTTTTAACTGCAGAAAAACTGGAAGTTGAATGTTACTTAAGCTATCAGAGATTATTTTAAGGATAGGCTCAACAGGAGAAGGAGCTGTCAGACAAGCTTTCTGAGGGACCAGTTTCTGTGGATTTTGACCTTTGTTCTCAAAGCTGATCCACAAAAGCACTGTAGACCTGTGGCTTTTGCTCAGAATAATTTCCAGAATGAAAGATAGTCTTAGTGATACCAGACATTGAGATCTTGTTGGTTTTTTGGAGATAATCACTGAGATTTGCACTTCCTGTGACTAATTTACCTCAGAGTGGAATGAATTGGATATTGAATATGATGTTTGCTGATGACTAAACAGGAATCTATCCAGGTAGTTAATGTCCTTTTAAATAGCTGAAGTTGGGTGAGATCAACTCCACCCTTAAAGAAAAGTATTGGATTTAAAAAATCTGTCCCGCTAATGCTCAGGCCCAATAAAACTGACCCACAGTTAATTGGAATGTCATTGATGAGGACTCAGTACTAATCCCTGTGCCACAAGTTATAAATTATTACTGATCTTAAGCCCTATATTAATATATGGTTATGTTGCCATATAGCCAGTGCTAAGTGAAAAACAACATGTTATTAATTCTGAGGAAAGGCAGACTGGACAACAAAAAGTAAAAACTAAAATGGAAAACATCTAGCAGTCCCCCTATGTACCTTGTGCCTTCTCCATTTATTGTCACTACTCTGTACAAACTGGATCTGGAAGTGAGGGTGACATGACCAGAGGCATCATTGAACAGCCTGCATTCAACTTTGTGAGAAAAAATTTTTTGCTGTTACTTGACAGAAAACTTGGTTTAACAGTTGTAAAAGACTGATCATGGTCTTAAATGAGTCTGAGGCTCTATCTGTTGCAAATTTAACTTAAAAATTATGAGATTTAGCACTGAATGAATTCAGGTCTTGGTCAACACAGGGGTTGTTCCACTGTAGATACGCAGATTAATAAAATTCATTACTTTCAGTAACAAATTAAGTTTAATGATGAACTCATTGTGGGTATACAAAGCAAAACACTATTCTTCATTCAGTCTTCTAGGTAACCATGGTGTTAAAAAAAAAGCTGACATAATTTTGGACACTCATTGTGTCTTTGTTGGAACTGCTTGTCATAAAGTATTCAGAGACTGTAGCCTTTACTGTCCAATACAAAAGTCAAGACCTTCTTCTTACTGCTGCTAGAAGAAAGTTTTGTTCATGAAGGGCAAAGGCATGTTGTAGCATTGACTTCAGGGAATCTGTCTGATCCCAGGTTTTTCCTTTGCAAAGGTTACCTCTCATTACTGTTACAGTTGTTGACATCAGTCAGCCTTTGACTTACTCAAAAAGGTCAGCCTTAGTCGGACCTTTGAGGTATCCCCTGTGGGGCTGGGGTGCTGCCCTGTGGGCAGGTGTGGAGTCACTCATGCCAGCACTGCCTGGTGCTAGCATGTTCCCACCATCTGCAGAGGGATGGGCACGGCTCCCACACTCCCAAAGGCTGCATTACAGGATAGTGCTGGGCAGAGGGGGACCTTAAAAGAAAGTGTATTAGCAAAGACTTTCCAGTGAGTCACATGGTTCAGAAAGAAATCCCCTTGTTCTATGAACTCCTTAGAGAAGAGTCTAGGTGAGGCTGGATCCAATCCAATCCCAGATTGAGTCAACAGTTTATGTCTAAATATTATACTGGTCTGTTTGGACCTTTATATGATTTTATGCATAGAATTAAGGATGGCAAACCCTAACCCCTAACCCTACATATAAATTAACCCAAACCCTAACCCTACAAATATATTAAATTATTTATTTAAATCATTTCACCTTTGGGAGGTGTGCTAGAAATCCTTGCTGTGCAAAAATGGGACTGGTTTTTTGTGATACTAAGTGATTGCTATTTTTATTATTTTATGCATTTTTAGACTCTGTGTTGTCATGTTTACTCAGCAAAACATTCTTTGCTGCTGAAAAAGGTGTTATCAGCTCTTTTTTGCTGCTTGAAAATTTTGACTCTCACTTCCATATGAGGGCCTGCACATCCTTGCTGCTCCCAGGCTCAGTCATGGAGCACCTTTCTTGCATATACTCACAACTGGGTTTGATGGTATGGTCAAGCAGGTCTCAGCATTTTTCAGCACTTAAACCAGCAGACTCTTCTTGCTTGATCTTATCACTGATAAGACTCTCCTTTGCTCAATCTATCACTAATAACATGTAAGTCAGACAAAGTTTGAGCTGCTGTATCTCTGTTCATACAGAGCAATCTTCTACAAGTAAAGTAGTGCTGCTTGTTTTTGCTGACTAGGCTAACTGAAGTTTGTCATCAAAATCATCATGAAGTTTGTCATCATATCAGCCCTTACTTGTAGCTAACTAGAGATGTAAATATCAGATAGATGTACCAGTAGGTAAGGTAGTTGCTTGTAACTTGTGAGCTGTTAAGTGAAAATTCCCAGGGAATTTTAGAATATGTCTAAGAGAGGATGTCTCAGGGGTGTTTCCATGCAACTGACAGCAGTGCCACATTGCTTTAACAAGGCTGTTGGTATCTGTTAATGTGACTACAGGAGTTTCTACACTGAAAGGCACATTTCCCAGCAGAAGTGCATCAGTACATCAAAACATCAGAGAGATTCAGAATTTTGCTCAGTTTCACATTGAACATTTCATACTTTAGCGAAAAAATCTGAATGGCTTGTTTGGGCACCAACTCAGCATATCAGTAACTGAAAGCTGCCAGAGAAAGTAAGAGAACAGCATGTGTTATCTTACTGTGATATGAATTAAGTTTTCTCCTTCACAGGAGAAATTCTCCTTAACTCATTATATGTAATCTATAAAAATAATAATAAAAAAGCAAATAATTGTGTAATTTGCTATATGTATGTGTATATATATATATACACATATATATGTGTGTATATATACGTATAGATATACACATAAATGTATGTGTATATATACATAACTATATGTATACATATGTATATATATACATACATATATATGTGTGTGTATATTTATATATATATACACCCATATATATGTATGAATGTATGCATATATATACATACATATACACACACACATATATATACACATATATACATATATATATATATATATATATATCCAAATATATTAAAAACTTCTTAATAGAGTCAATAGGAATCCCTAGATGCATAATCATGAACAAAAAATATACATGTAATTGAAAAAGCACAGACTTGGCATCTTACATATACCCTGCTCATCTAAAGAAATTTGATTTCATTGCATTTTAGGATGCTTGAACTAAACCTAACTTCAGTGCTGGATACAAAAAAGTTTTGGTGGAAGTTATTTTTTCCAAAACTGTCTTGGAAAGCCCGTTTAAATTTGTCATCATTTTGCCACCCTTTAAATTTGCCACCATTTAAAGGGTGGCAAAAGACATCTCTTCTTTGATGAGATATTTGAATGTGATACTTCAGGCTATGCTAAACAACATTATCAAGACACTGGCTAAATTATTACAGATACAGATACAGGCAAACTGCTAAGTCACGCACTGTGTACTTTGCTCCTGCCAGATCTAATAGATTTTCTTACTTTCATTTACAGACCTTTTCCTTACCAGAATTAAAGCATTGTGTTCAGCAAATTTCCCCTTCACATTTAAATCTGATTTCTTTAAGCATAAGTTTATTGTAATATCATAAATTAAGATGAAATTTTTCAAACGACTACTGAAGTAGCATTTTCAGTGGTCCCAAAAATTATGCTTGTGGTTTCATAGACAAAGGACTTGGGAATTTTTGGCCTCAAGTTGAAATACCATAATTTTTGAGTAAAGAATTCCTGCTGATCTGTGCTGGCATATTGGACAATTATAAGACAATTTTTCTGCAAAGGTGATGTATAAAGCACTACACATCTAATAGCTAGTAGAGATTGCCCTGTGTTGTTTCATGTGAAAACAACAAATCCTACTGGAATGGAAAAAACCCCACTTTAATACTATTTAAAAAATTTAATCATATTCAGAAAAATTAAATAATTAATGAGGGATCTATTTAGTAATTATTTACCCTTGGCCATAACTTACAGAGCAGCAGATTCCCCCGAGAGTGACAGAAAAAAATGGAAGTTTAGAACAATATCACCCTTGGTGATATTATGGTGTCGCATAATCTGATCTGTGGAGTCCTATCTCCGAGTCAGATCTAAAACACTGACCTGTGCTGAAGCAAATAAAAGATAGGCTTCTAGGCAAACATAAATAGAGAAGCAAAGACTTAATCCACATCCATTGGCAAAGCAATTGTGGTATTGGCTGCCATCTCAACCATAATGTTGAAATTCATAGAGATAAGGTAAATGCCAGGAAGAAAAAAAGGAATGTAATAAAAAATACAACTGTTTGGGCTTAAATATGTGGACCACTGAACCTTGAATCTCTGCAAAGGTACCTTAAAAAATTCCTAGTGCTCTAAGGGTCAGAATTCAATTTTCAAATGAACCAAAAATTCAAACTCTTAACAACTTGACAGCATCAGTATCTGTGTTAAAACCCTTTAAACTTCTTTCAGCACTGGCTTTGGAGGAATTTCAGGATAGGTTGTTCCCTCTATACTGTTTATACTGGCAGTTTTCCTGAGAAATGTAATTGGCAGCCTATGTATAAGGGAGCATAGGGATACAGTCTCATTGTATGCATATAAGCATATATATACATATATATATGTGAGAAATATATAATTATGTACTCTGATCTATTTCTCTCTCTCTATTTCTCTCCTTAAAAAAAAAAAAAAGGCCAAGAGGAGTTTGGCTGCTCCAAATAAAATCAACTCTGTAGAAGTTATATCTCATTGTCTTTGCTTTATAAGCAGTTCATTTCATGCTGAGCTTCAGATTTCAAAAAGGAACAGAAATACTATTAATCAGCATATCCTACAACAGATCACCTTCAGATGTTAAATGAACTGCTGGGAAAGAAAAAAAAGAAGAGAATACAAACTACCATTGCCTAAATGTTTATTGATCATGCATAAACTTTCCACTTTGCCTAGAAAATATCTAATAAATAGAGCTCCAAGACAGCTGAAAAACAGTGATTAATGCTAACATTAGCTCTCTTATTTCACCAAACTAAAATCTATATAAATGGATCCAAAGCAGAAAGCAAGGTTGTGTCACTACTGGCAAGGGTTCTAGCATAAATAACATTGCAGAAGACAGAAGTATGAGAAATAGAGTAACTGTTCATAGAAAAAAAGAATAATTAAGGTTGGAAAACACCTCCAAGATCACTGAGTCCAGCTATTACTCCCACATGCATTTCTAGAAACTTTTGCGTACTTTGGTAATGAATTGAAAACTCAATGTGATCTAACATCTGTGACCCTGAGAATTCCTTATAAAATCAGAATTCCTTATAAAGGGGTCCGTGATAAAGTTGCAGAATTGCAGAGCAATACAGACATTTGCCACACTTTCTTACTATGTTTGCCATAGTTTACACTTGTAAATCATATTTAAACTAGGTTAAATTATAGGACAGGATTTAATTTTTTTCTCGTTCTCCAACACAGTTATCATGGCTATTATGTACAGTTAAATGTGATCATAAATATCTTAGTGAACAGCAAGGTTAATTTTGGTGCCAGATACTTTATTGTCAAAGAGATATTAGCATCTTAGATGTTAAATGTTAGGCTAAATGGCAATGGAGTGAAGAGAGGCCCTGGGAAACCTCATTTGGAAGCGAAGATCTTCAATTTTGTTTCAAGTGAAGAATAAAAATAACATAAAAGCAGATGCAGATTGAAATCTATGACTAAGACTTCTCTTTAATTTCCACAAAATGTAGATAAGTTTTTTCCCCTCATGGAACCTTTGTTCATTCCATCTGCACATCTTCCAGGTAAGATCTGTTCCCAAGAGACAATTACATTCTATGCATCTCTGAATAAAAAAGGAAGGAAAATATGAAAATTTGAATTTATAGTATTTTCTTCCCCAAAAGGACATAAAAACAGATATTCAAAAGAATATTTTCCCTGGCCAAAATGCACCTTACATGGTTTTGGGACTCTTTCCTTAGATTTGGCTTGGTTTCAGCTGTCAAAAATACCTATCCTACAGTTTTTTCATGAGGCCTGTTATTGCTGTGCCCTGGCTCTGTATATAAGTGTATGTGACAACTATAAATGAAAATCAGGCAACAAAATTCCTCAAAATTATGCTCACTGGGATCTTGCATTTTTTGTGGCCAGAACAAAAGCTCATCTATTTTGTAGTGCTAATTTCTTCAGTCTCACTGCAGAGAGACAAGAAAGGAGAGAAAATACAAAGTGATATGGATATTACGCAAAGGGTAAAGCTGCTTAAATAATGATATAGTCAGATTAAAACTCTTTCTGGTTTTCAAGTTATGATCATAAAAAATGATATTTCTTTGGTGTTTGAAAATGAAATGCCCTCATGTTAAAAAAAATAAGATTATACTAGCTTTCATGTAATATTTACTTTTTTTTTCCTTCTTGGATGTCAGATAATTTTTGAAGGTCATTATGAATTTGGCAGGAAATGCTGTCAGCAGAACTTCTAACACACTTGAAACCATTCTTCATTTAAATCATGGCCTAGGTAAAAACAAAATACGAGAAACTGTAATTGTGATTACCAATGAACCAATAATTCATCACCAATGAACTGGCAATTCTGATGAATAGTTGATCAGAGAAAATGAAGAACAAAAAACTATTACATCATCCATATTTGTTAAATGTAAATGACTGAGAAAGAAAAACAAAATTATTTTCAATGGGCTTCCTGAAAAAACCCTCAAAACCAAAGAACTTTGGCACATATAATAATGACAGCTGTAAATATGAGTATGAAAAGTTAGAAAGAAAACAATTATTTATGTCACCTTATATCCCTAGATGTTTTCTAATTCTAGTAGAGAAAAACTTTTGTAGTAAACATGTCCACTAAGATGCCTATATAGCTTAATCTTTTGTTGTCTTTTTCAAGGGACTGGTAATTGTATAGAATCAGAGAATCACAGAGAATGCTGCGTTGGAAGGGACCCATCAGATTCACCAAGTCCAACTCCTGACCTTTCCCAAGAGTCACCATGTGCCTGAGAGCACTGTCCAAATGCTTCTTGAACTCTCTCAGCTTAATGCTGTGACCACTGCCCTGGGTAGCCTGTTCCAGCACCCAGCCACCACACGGATGAAAAAACATTTCCCTGATATTCAGCCCAAACCTCCCCTGACTCAGTTTCATGCAATTTCTGCAAGACCTGTCACTGGTCACAAGTAAAATGTCCCTGTCCCTCCACTTCCTCTAATGAAGATGTTGAAGATTACAGTGAGTCTCCTCTCAGTCTCCTTTTCTCCAGGCTGAAAAGACCAAGTGACCTCAGCCACTCCTCACACAGCTTCCCCTCAAAGGTCCTCACCATCCTCACTGCCCTCCTTTGGACACTCTTTGATAGTTTCATTTCTTTCTCATATTGTGGCAGCCAAACCAGCCCCCAGCCCTCGAGGTGAGGCTGCCCCAGCTCAGAGCAGAGCAGGACAATCCCCTCCCTTGCCTGCCTGCTGATGCTGTGCCTGATGCATCCCAAGACAGGCTTGGCCCTCCTGGCTGCCAGGGCACTGCTGGCTCATGTTCAGCTTTCCATCAACCAGGACTTCCTGGTTCCTTTCCACAGGGCTGCTCTCCAGCCTCCCGTTCCCCAGTGTGTTTTTACATCCAGGACTGACTGAGATGCAGCATCTTTCCCTTGTTGAATTTCACATTGGTGGTAATTTCCCAGCCTTCCAATTTGTCAAGGACTCTCTACAGGGCCTTTCTACCCTTGCAGAGAGTCAAGAGCTCAGTTTAGCATTGGCAACATTACTTAGAATTCCTTCAAGTCCTGCATTCAGGTTGTTAATGGAGATGTTGAAGAGCACAGGGCTGAGGATGGTGCCCCACTAATGACAGGTCCCCAGGCTGATGTCACCCCATTCACTGTGTCCCCTTGTGCCTGACCCATGAGCCACTTACTCGCCCATCACATGGTGTGTGTACCCAGCTGTGGGCTGCACATTCTGTCCAGAAGAATCTTGTGAGAGATTGTATCAAAAGCTTTGCTGAAGTCTAAAAAGTTTACATCAACTGGCTTTCCTAGACCAACTAGGTGAGTTCCTCTGTTGTAGAAAGAAATCAGATTTGACAAGCAGGATGTTCCCCTCATGAAAGTGTGCTGGCTCAAACTGTGGCAAATGACATTCTTGTTCTCCAGGTGTTTTTTCAATACTACCCAGAATAATTTTTCCATGATTTTACCAGGCACAGAAGTAAGAATAACAGGCTGTAGTTTCCAGGGTCCTCCTTCTTGCCTTTCTTAACAATCAGGGCAATGTTTGCCAGTTTCCAGTCAGCTGGGACTGCTCCAGTTTCCCAAGGCAGCTCAAAAATCATCAGTTGAGGTTTTGCAAAGATATCAGCCAGCTTCTTGAAGGTTCTTGGATGAATCCCATCATGCCCCATAGAGTTGTAGAGAAGCACAGATTGATCTTACCTTACTATGGCCTTTCCAGTGTGCCAAGAAATAAAATGATTTATGTATTTGAAGCTCATGGTCAAGTAAATAAAGCACTATCTAGCTCTCAGAAGTTACTGAAGTTTCTTTAAACAGAGACAATATTTTTTTCCAGATTTGATACTGCCTGCCATTTTCCCCAGTGTCATGTCATCTTGGGGATTGCAGTCAACTGAGAAAAACTGCAAAAGCTTCATAGCTGTACTGCAGTAAGATATGCTGGTTTCATACCATATGGTCTAGTCATCCACAAAAGAAAATCTCTGAAGAGAAAAGAAATATCTTTTGTCAGGCTGTAAGGCTCCTGTACACTATGGCATTCACTGGCTGAAAGAATGCCAGTGTAACAAAACACAGTTCTGGAAGTTTCACAGTATGTTGGCATATGTTTGTCTTTCACCTGTGTACTGTACATATGCATGTGCATGCACAGCATAATTTCAGTTCCCCTGTTTATGAATCTGAAGTAAAATATTGAACCTGTCCAATTCTGCTGCCCCTACATTGCTGGCATTGTTTAACCACAGCCCTATACAGCTGCTCACTCACTCTCCCACCAGTGCGATTGGGGAGAGCATTGGAAGGGCAAAAGTTAGAAAACTCATGGATTGAGATAAAAACAGTTTTATAGGGAAAGCAAAAGCTATGCATAGAAGGAAAGCAAAACAAGGAATTAATTACTTCTTCCTGTGGGCAGGCAGGTGTTCAGCCTTCTTTAGGAGACCGGGGCCCCATCATGCATAATTCTTAGCTGGAAAAACAAACACTATCACTCCAAATGTTCCCCCTCCTCTTTGTGTTTCTTTCCCCATTTTGTACACTGAACATGATGTTGTATGGTATGGAATATCCCTTTGGTCAGCTGGGGTCACCTGTCATTGCTCTCTTCCCTCCCAATCTCCTAAGCATCCTCAACTTCCTGGAGTACAAAAAGCAGCATGGCCTTGGCTCTGTGCAAGCCCTGCTCAGCAATAACAAAAATATCTCTGTATTATCAACCCCGGGTTCAGCACAAATCCAAAACACAGCCCCATACCAGCCACTGAGAACAAAAGTAACCCTATTCCAGCCAAAACCTGCACAAGTATCTAACACAAATACTATCAAAGAACATCTCTTGCTTTGATTACATATTCCACTTAGCTATCTGCCCTGCTGTACATCCTTTCTGCTTTGTTTATAACTTCAGTGATGCATGCTGGACTGGAAAGTATCAACAGCAAAAATACAGAACATGTAAGAAGTCAAATGTATTGCTGGAGGTCATCAGTGTTTGCAGACTTATTATTATGGAAAACCCTATAATGAGATAAAATATTAAGACAAACTAATCTGTGATGAACCTGTTGACAAATAAATCTCTAAATTGTTCCACAGAATAAAAACAAGTAGTCAAAATTTTAGGCACACAGTTAAAAAAAAAAAAAGTGTGTGTAGAAATCACTGCAGTTGAAGGAATTGATACAATAGCTTGTTGTATTCTAAAGTATATTAAACCAGTATCTCTCTAGCACTTGCTAACCTATGCCTGCTTTCATAGATGGTGGTTTTACCCTGTAAATATTTCTATATCATAATCTACCTTCATTCTCAATAATAAGATCAGAGGTATCTTCAAAGGATCATGTATTAAGACAGGGGGTTTGGGGTTGGGGCTGGAATTCAGTGCTAAAATCCTTGTATTGGACCATAAGAGCCTAGAGTGCTAATATGGAGTTAGTGGGCTTGGATTGATTAGTTCTGTGGATGAGAGAGCACTTCAGAGGAATGAAAAATTTTTCACAAGGTTGTTTTTTTTTAATCACTTAAATCTTTATTGAACATGAATGTTTCTTTCTACAAGGGAAATGCATAAGATAAAATGGAAAGAAACATCTATGTTAATTTCTTTTGTCAGCAAAGAATCAAAAATTCTTCAAATTTTTGAATTTTTGTTAATCATGGAGAAATTTTAGAGTTTATTCAGATTTTGCTGCAGATATTTGTTTCTGTATCTGTACTGGTATGTCCACCACTGGCTCACATGTAGGCAAAGCATTTCATCCACATCAATGCCCATGCAACACCATAATTTCTGCATCCTACATTCTGGTTCTGCTACTTTCAATGGGTTTGCCTCTTTTTTTTGGTTTCTTTTTTTTTTTCTTTTTTTTTTTTTTGATATCCTTAGAAGAAAAGCTCTTTCATAACAGATGTAAAACTTCATTTTTTGCCTTTAGTTTTCCAGCTGTGATAGTTGAATATTTTAATCAGCCCAAAGTAGAAAAGAGACTCAGGCACATTGTAGTTTTTATCCCTTTAAAGTCACTTTTATCCTGATCTCAGTGATTAGTTTCATGCCACTGAGAGGTGAACTTTATGAAGATGAATTTTATAAGTCACAATAATTTAAACTATAGTTATTAATATTTCACTTAGTAGTGCATAGGAAAAGAGTTTTAGAAAACATTTCTGCATTTGAATATTAAAAAAAGGAGTATTTATTAATGGAAGTAATTGGAAATTAGAAAGATTCACACAAGAATTTTGTACCTGCTGAATAAAGTATGAGGTCACCATGCATAAAACTTTTTCAATAAATCTATTTATTAGAGGATTAGATACTTCCCACATGTCTTTACCTGAGTTCACCCTAAAGCCTTTCACTCACCAGCTGTCAGGAAGAGGATGATTATTGTGCCCTTTGCTGCAGCACAGAGAGCCAGGCCATCCAGGGCAGCTGCCTGACTTATGCCACTGGTGCCTCTCCTGCTTCACACTCTTCAAGTCTGAATAAACCATCCTACAGTTTTCCACAACCTCATGGTTACTTAAAAGTTTTCTCAAGTCATGACATTTCAGCTCCTCTACCTTGCTTTACAAATTCAAAGGCTACTTTACTGTTTCACGATTTCCAGACAACTCTTTCAGCTCTGTTTTCAGCTTAGTGCAATTACAAAATACCCTGCTGTGTGCAAGCACAGACTACACTGATTTTTTAGACAGACAATCTCAAGTGACAAAAACACAAGTTTCCTCAACTTCCTCCTTTATTTCTTTCTGACGCTTTCCCCTTTCTCAGACACTAACGACATTCCCTTCACAGATTGAGACTAGCTTCTGAGCCATCTTGCAAGTTTGCCTCTCTTTTCCAGGTTTTCAATAATTAGGGAAACTGGAAACCTCTGGCAAATACTATAACATAAAAAAATACTCATAAAATTCAGGCTAGTCTAAAGTCATGGTGATGGAGAAAACAACTATATCACATACACTTCATTTGCAGACTGCAAAAACTCCTTTCTATGTGGAAAATTTTATATTTTCCTCTGCTGTAAACTGAGGAACCTGTAACTTAATCTGCTCAGGAGACGCAAGTGTGCCAAAGAGTTGGAAAAGAAGGGAAAAAAGTGGAAAGAGAAAAGTTAGGATTGATTTATTTCACACATATCCTTACTGTTTGACTGCTCTTTTGAGAAATCTGGCATCAAAACTGTTCTGCTTTCCTCTTATCTGCAAATCTCTTTGACAAACCAGTCAGACAGACACTGTAAAACTCAGGATGGATAAGCTTCTTCATCAGTGGCATTTCTGGTATTTTAGTGTTTATATAGAGAGCAGAGTTTCAGTCCATGTGATTCAATGGAAAAGAGTAATGAGGCTGTATGCCTTTCAGACTTTCAGTTTCCCACAGTGAACTGTATTAGTTATCCAAAAACAAAGTATAAAGAAAGAAACAGCACGTTTATCCTAGTGACAGAAGGGGTTTTTTTCCCTGTTACATTGTTAAGCTATGAGGCTAGTGCACCACCAAACATCTAAACACAGCAATGCTTTGAAGGAATTGTTAAAGAAACATTTAGTGAAGATTTAGCTTCTTAGCACTTGCTTAGTCCTTCTGAATATAATTTCCATTGTCACATATTTTTGTGGAATGGTGTTTGTCTGTGGGGCTACTGATAAAAGAGAAATACGGAGAGTTAAATTTGCAAGTGCACAAGAACGCCTAAAAGTGCCTGGTTTTGGAACACTTCATGTGATAGATGGACTCTGTGGGGCTCCAAAGGGAAGGTCCTCAGGCATGGTGCAAAGGTGTATCTGGAACAAGGGTTTGTTTTGTGTATATTGAAAAGCAGTTTCAAAATGAAAGGTAACTTTGGATGTTCACTCTTTCAGTCCAAATATTACTGAGTAAATTAAGTTTATGCCTACCGGATGCTTAAGAATTTAAAGATGTATCTCAGTGGATAGTAACTTTTAAAAAGATGTGCTGTTCAACTTCACAAAGGTGTTCAAAATTAACTGGTTCTTGATGCATTCTTTAATTTCACTGAAATAGCTTAGCAGTTCAAATCAAGATGGTTCTCAAATTCTGACTGTGGGCCAATAAAAATCCTTCAAAAGCCTAAATCCATTTTAAGCATGTAAACAAATGCATTTGTCTAAAATGTCTCTTCCTTTCTTTCATATTACTAAAGGTATCAACCACATGTTGCTATACTAATGGGCCAGCTGAAAGCCATTTGGATTCTATGTGTAATGACATGAGCATCTTCTAAGAGAACCTGTAATACAAATGTCCCATAGTCTTTGCCATTTGGTCTTGAAACCAGAATGGCCAAATTAGAAAAAATCTGGAGAAAAAAGTTGAAAAATTTTACTACTAAAAGTAATTTTTTTATGAAGGATAAAGCCTTAGTTTGAATTGTAAAAAACCTAAAATCTATTAATTTTTATGTTCAGATCTATGTGTACAATAATGAGTTCTGAAAGATATAATTATTTTAGTAGGACCCCATATGATTTTTTTTTCCTGATTATATATTTGATTCTGAAGGAAATATTGCAGTTACTCTTGTCTAGAGGTTTTCTGAGGAAGCTGGTATGTGATGCTGGCATATTCAAGAACAAGAACACAGAAGTTCACAGATTACTGAGGAAGCAAATGGAATTCCATAATATTTTAAAGATTTATGTTTTTTTCTGGGGTTAAAAGATAAAGGGTAGTTTGCATTCCACAATGTGTATTTTTTAAAAGAGATAAAACATATAAGGTAAGGATTCTTGGGAGGACCTTACAGAAAGCAGTAAAACTGTGTCTGAAACACAGATATTGCTTTATACCATCAGTAGTAAAGGCAGCCATTATTTTCCAGTTGATTTGGTCAATTTGTTTCTCTTACCAGCTCCCGCCAGAGTCACGGTTACATTCTTTATCACCAACCCCTACATCAGAGTAAATTTTATAATATGTAAACCAGCGTGTGGGGACTATGTTACCAAGTGCAAGGTGTTTTTAATAAACACGCTGTTGATCAATGATTTCAAAACCTTACTCAGTCTGATACTCCTTAATAATTTCTGTCTGTTCAGATGACAGAAAACTTGTAAAGTGTTGCATCAAGCACTGCTACCTCAGACCTGAAGTAAATTGTATTACTTGACATCCAGCAGAAAATGCAGCTAACTGGTAACAGTCTAATTGGTCTCCTGTGCTAACGGCAGAAACCCATTTTAGTTTGAGAAAAATGGAAGTGACATTTGACAAATCCTAAGTTCACTGGTTACAAAACTGAAAATCAGAAAGGGATACAAATTGCTGCTTACAAATCTGAATTCATAATATCTGTTTTATTATAAAAGAAAACACATATTTTTTTAAGGAAAACAGCTTAGTAGTGTTTCCTGGATATTGAAATTGCATTCACAAGAAGGATCCTTGAGATAAAATAGGATTGTTTGTCACAGATGAAACGTATTTTGTGATTTCTTTTGAAAACACCTATCATTTGACCCAACTGCATTGCTGAAAAACAGGCCAAGGTGTTCCCATTCATTCTGTAGGGGAGAATTGTGAGTCCATATCTTCTACTGCCGTTGACTCATTTAATTTCTGAGTTTAGTGATCCAGAACTCATGATTTAAGAAATTGCAGACAGCAGAAACTGATAAAAAAAAATCAACCCTGGTTTGCCTTGAGATGACTGAATAATTCTTATTTTGAAAGACTTTCATCATGTTGCTACATAATTGCTTTACGTAAAGTGGTAGATAAGAAGGAGAAGAGGCCTGTGGGTGTTGTCACCACCTAGAGAATCTTGTTAATCTTGTTGGGTTCTTTTTTTTTTTTTTTTTTTAATTTCTAGATTTTGACTTAAGGATATACTGTGACTGGAATTTCTAGCATTGCAAAATTCTTTTAATAAGTAGAAATATATTATGCTTGAGTCGTTACACTTGTACAATAGACCTAGCCTTTTGTAGCCTTAGAAACCCATATCTTATTTGTCTTTTCACAGGCCTGAATAAAGAAACACAATTTTACAGATGACAGAGGTGACATATGGGGCTTCAAGTATTCAGCCTTCCAGAGAACGATCAAAATATTTTGAGTTTTGAAATGAATTATAAAAAGTAAAGCATAATAAAAGCAAAGATCAGTGATAAGAACAAATCCATTCCTATTTAAAACAGGAAAAAACTTATTCAGGTTTACTGTGACTCTTAGTTCACAAGGATTTTCTGTTACAGTTCATTGGTCTACTCAATCTTATTTAATTAAAACTATTTGCTACCCTAGGCTTAGGCTAATGCCTGAGAATTATAGACAAAACCAGATATATAAACAAGAAGAGAGAAAGCAGTTACTTATAACTACTCATGGAGAACAGATCTGGGCTCTTTCAGGTTTTCATGCATGTGTTTCAAAAGTGAGGATTAACACATAGGTGGGAATTTAAGATTTTGTTTCAAAGTACGCCAAAGCATGAATGTCCACAGTTTCTCTCTGGTCTGGATCTAAATAGCAACACCAAATTAATGCAAGGGAATGTGAGAGGGGATGTGAGAGGCAGTGGGAGAATGAAGGGAGGAAAGGAGGGAAAGAATGTAAAGGAGATCAGCACAGTCACTTAGCAATGTGTTCTGACTTGTATTCTCCCTATTAAATATTCCCAAGCATTCTTCCTCAAAGTATAAACAGTTCTGTTTCTGTTCAGGGCTGCTGTACTCTGTACTGAGGTAGGTCACAAACAAGGACCACTCCCACAGTACATTCAAAGATTTTTTGAATTATAACGATTTCAGATTTACTCTATTTCTTACAGATTCAGCAAGTAAAACACCTGTATTTACTAAAGAGATGTAAAGTGAAGTGTGTTCAATTATCACTGGACTCTAAAATCCTCATATCCCCTAGGTGTGTACTGTGAGGAACATAATGGAAATTGAACCACAGAAGAGACTGTAATGTTGACTCCATCAGAGAGTCTCATGGTTCAGGTTAAGCTGCACAAATCATTTCAACCCAGAAATGAAAGGAAGAAGGGTTTAGCTCATACTATTTAATGATGACAAGATCATTTACTAAGATGAGGCTTTGCTCTTAGTTTTGAACTATCATAAAGTGAAACCACCAGGCATATTTGTAAAGATCATCTACAAACTTCTGCTGTTGCCTGCAGAATGTAGATGGGGGAAAAAGCTGCTTATGACAGTGTGGCTGCTTTCTTTCTTCTCTTCTAAAATGCAATGTTTGAGAAGGTATTGTACACAGATAACTTATAAATGGTACAAGAAATGTAGTTGCTAGTGTTCATTTATTAAATGGTTATCAAGGGCAAACTTTCAAAGCAGTAAACAACTTTTGATTTTCCGCTGAGTTAAGATGAACATCTATATGATGTCCTCTAAAAATTTCTTTATCTGATCCCAGGTATGTGGATTAAACTTGGAACAAATTGTAAACAAAATTTTTGCTGTTCCTTGCCAGTGTGTTGTCAGGAAACAAAAATATTTGTCTCTATGAAAGTCAAAGGAAATGATAAAATGAAGAATTATTTATATATTGTTTATCATCTTGCCTTGCATAAGATTTTTATCTTTTAATGGACAGAAAGACAAAATAATAATTACACAAAACCAATTGAAAGAAACAGAGAAAAGACAAATCTTGAAACGGGAAACAGAACTGCATTAAGTACCTTCATGTGTGCTGTAGCGGCGCGAGTTTCGAACAAGCCACTTTATAGTGTGCATTCCTGTCCTGGGGTGATATGATTGTATCCCAATCATCTGGTTGGGTTTGGGAGCTGGGGGAGGGGAGAGGGGCGTAATTTGTTTTTAGAAACTGTCCTCCGCCAGCCGGCCTTGAGACTTGAATTCAACATGCACGGAGAGTTTTTTCCTTCAGTAGTTAGTTAGCTAGCGTAGATAGCAGCAGGAGGAGATGCTTTGCTTTCTTTTTTCCCTCTCCTCCCGGATTCTTTTCCTTTTTATCCTTTTTTTCTTTTTTTCCTGGTTTTTTTTTTTTTTTTGCCTTTCCTTGGAACTGTTAAAAAAAAAAACCTCTCTGGACTGAGGACCTGGGGGAGTGTCGTGGGGACTTGCATCTGGAACCCACCAAGATCTGAGCAGCAACGCTCCCCAGCAGCAGAGGAACTGAGACAGAGCAACCAGCTACTTCTTTCCTGAATCTGTCATCTCTCCAGAGCGGCACAAAGTTCCCATCATCGGATATTGTTCAATTTATTTTGCCAGGGAGTACTTTGCCTGTTTAATAAACAGGGTTCTTTCCACTTCTCTCTGAGGAGGTTTTCTTTCCGAACCAGTTGGGGGGAAGGGAGAGAGTGCCCCTGAGGAGGTTTCCTCCCAGACTTGCCTTAAACCACAACAATTCCAACCTAAACTAACCCTGCCTAACATCATGATTTTCATAAGATTAGAATCTCTTAGTTGGAACCAAGGAATACAATGCATCTGGTTTGTTTAGTTCCTTCACCAGCCATGAGGATGCCAAGTTTTGATAATTATACTTTGTTAACTGGAGGAAAGGCCTCTCTAATGCTCCCTGATAAACAGTTGTGATAGCAGCCTCAAGAGACCAGTTACCTGTCAGTCCTTCCTTTCCGCTATATTCTTGTTTGTATGTAAAGATTTGGCCTACTGACTTGAATAATTGTGCCTTCAATTGCATGTATCAGAGCAATTTACAAACAAGCATTCATTAATAAGGACAAATGAGTAGGGGTTTAACTATCTTAGTTTATTATTTTTTAACTTCCTTATTACTGATATGGAATACTAAGCCAACACCAAGCCACTGGCAAACAGTAATACAGTATTAATTCCTTATATACTATTCATTCCATCATTTCCCACCATATAATTAAAATTATCCGTGAATTTATGACCAACACATTGTACCAGGAACTCAGTAATTCTTACATGTTTGGAAAATTTTACTGCCTTCTAATCCAAACTTTTAAAAAAGGCAAGGCTTATAATATAAAAATAAAAGAAATGGATTACGAACATGAGCTTTTAGATAATAAAAACCAAAGCGTTTATTGAAGGAACTAAGGTAAGAAAAAAAGAAAATTATTTTTTATTTTTTATATGCTTTGACTATGGAATATTGTCTTTTAGAACATTTTTATGTCTCTTTTAATTGAGTAGTTTAGAAAAACCTGGAAAGAGATTTAAAAAAAAAGTTCTATATAAAACTGATTTATTGAGATTAGCTGTCCAAAGTTTTGTACTTGTGCAAAATGTCTACGACAGCAGTAGCTAAAGAAAGCTATTAGAAAGTAGCATTATAGTCTTCCTAATACTCAAGGGAGATACTTTGTGATCTCTAGGCTCTCTACTGACAAACAGGAAACCTGTAACAGGTAATACAGCAGCTATTCTTGAAACAACAATGAAGGGTTGTTTAACATCAGAAACATTTTAATTGTGAAACAAGAACTGATCCTGGAAGCCTGGAAGCCTTCAGGAAGCCTGGAGGAAGCCACTCAGGAGCTTCAAGCTGTTTAAAAGGTTAAAGCTTAAAAAGAAACTACCCATTGCTGAGGAAATGAGTAGCAGTTTGGGAACGGGAAAAACCCTGGGACACAATGCCGCTGCTCCCACAGAAATCATGTTTTCCAAAGTTCAAAACAGGTTTTCCACATTTCACCTACACTGTCTCAGCTTTGTGGAATACAGGAACACAAGCTTGAATGACTGGAGAGCTAATTCTTATTTTTCTCTTAAGTTCAGGAGAGCAAAGCTCATGACACATCTTAGAACCCACAGGAATTTCTTATAGTTTGACCAATCTCTTCTCTGGAATGACAACATGCCTAACGGGTAACATGCAAGAAATGGAGCAACCAATGTCTGTGTCATACTTTTAGTGTCAGCTCATAGACCTGAGAAACAGCACTGTGCCTGGTAAAAATGTGTAGGACTTCTGGCCTGTGTCTTTTTTGCCTCCTGAATTAGCTCACACCAAAAATAAAGAAGTGTCAGCTACAAGCTCTGAGGCTTGAGCTCTGAAGCATGATCTGAAATTTTTCCACTCCACAAAGGAGAAATTAATTTCTGAGCAACAGTGCAACAGTAGTATTTTTGCACTAAACTCATCATTTCTGTTTGAATTACAGTGTATCTTTTGAAAAGAAAGCTTGCACTGATTTAGGAGTTTCAGGTGGCATGGAAATTATTCCACTGTTAATACAGTGCTTTATTTTTAGCTGGCATTCACCTCCATCAGCTTCCTTCACTTGATCTCTTTACGCTTTCTTTTCTGCTAAAATTCATAAATCTCTCCTATGTAGATACTTTGAAAATGAGATCAAGTCACAGGCTAACCTCCTGTTGAATCGTTTGATGGATTGATACCTTAAATCTTCCACAGGAGAAGGATCTTAAATCTTACCCTTCATAGTCCATTATTCAGATTTCAGACCATCTCACTAGACCTTTTCCAATTTATATATTGCTTTTAAATATGTCTTTCAGACATAGTAATAGCGTCACTGATGCTATAAAGTGTAAGAGCATTTTCCTCCTAATATTCTTCAGCTGGTCTGTTCTGGCTGTATTTGAGAGGTGTTTCTCTAGCTTCTTCTTAAATCAAAGATCACCTCTTTAAAAAAAGGTGGATGAATTTTTTTCCTTGGATGAAGTTTTTCTGTGTATCTTTTAAACCCAGTTTGTCCGTTCAATAGAGGCTATGCTAATTATATGGTATGTTAAAAAAATCAGAATATGTGAACTGAGCCAAAAATGGTCTTGGCCCGATTCTCTTAACCATGAAGTTATCATCCTACTCTGCAGCACTGTTTTAAGTATTAAAAAATGCAGTCCTCAGTTGATGCAGAACCAGGGTTTTACTCTGCAGCATTTTCCGCTCAAACAGGATATAAATACTTCTTCAAATATTGCTGTTCAAACAAATGTGAAAAACAAAATGCTGCATGTCAATAAATGTACCTGCTGCAATCTTTCGTGCAAACATCTTTTCTCTCTGAATGCTCAGAGACACACAGGGCTTTAGAGTACATACCACTGCATTTAGTTGAAACAGTGTGGAAAACAGATTGTACTTCCCTTTCCTTTGAAAATGAAAGGAGACGAAAACCAACTCCGTTTTTCCATATGGGTGGGAAGGGCAGACGTAAAAAGAATGTGACAGTGGTTGTATCTGCATGTTGGACAAAAGCTTCTTGCTGTATATATTGCAGAGTGCAAGAGGTAGTGCCCCACTGTACACCTATGGCTATGTAGAACCAAAGGTGCTTTTTTGAGGCCATGAGGAAAAAAGTGAGACAATCCATAAAGAAACATAATGAAAAGTGCTTTTTGAATTTTACCTCATAGTGATTTATAGATATGAACTCTTATATCACTAAATTGAAGCTCTGGAGATGGAACTACTTGTCCAAGGTCTGAAAAAAGGTTTAAGACAGAGCTGGTTTCACAAGCATTTAAGCTTTTGCACCTTTCTTTGAGAGCTATTAAGTGACACTCTAAATTACCCAGATTTGATCTGGGATATTGGAAAAAGCGCCTAACACATTTTGACAAAAGAATCATTGTATTTGGGTTTTCTAGTGAACATCTAAAAGTCTATGAGAGTGCAGCATGCAAACCACTTCTCAAGAAGTGAATAATTCAGTAAAACCACAGAAAAATAGGTGTGAATCTTTCATTGCAGAATTCCTGAACCAATCTCTACATCTCTTAAAATTCTATGTATGGTATTGAACTTCCCCTCCTCATTACAGAATCAAACCCACCAAAGTATGTTTCAATGCAATTTATTATTAGGTCTGCTCAAACATTTTCTCTTGATTGGTTCTGTTGGAAAACACTTTTTTTTTTTTGAAATGGAAAAGTTTTTGTTCTGTGAATTCTTGCTGCAGAAACAGCAGGGCTTTCTTTATTTGTTTTCTAAAGCAGGGCTCAAAGTCACCTTGTTTCCAGGTATGTGCCAGATAGCAGCCCAAAGCAGTGAGGCCTGGCAAATGAGCCAGAAAGGATTCCAGGCACTTGTCGTGATGTTTCTTCTTCTCCACGACATTTTGCAAGATTGGTAAAGTTTGAATCACTCTGCTTTCCAGACTGTCTTAGGAATGGAATTCTCCATATTGCTCTCAAAAAAGAGGACATGATGATTGGATAAAAAGCATACAGCAGTTTCCTGCTCACAAGGAAGAGCCCAGCCTTTTCCAGTAAACATGAAGGTGTGGAATGCCTCCAACAATACTTGTAGGTAGTGTGTATATACCAAACATATACTGACATCTAACTGGCTAGGAATAATGTCTTTCAAGAAAAGAAGTCTTCACTTTCCTGAAGTCCTTTGTGATATAGGATAGGTCTTTGTCAATATCCATGACACCTTGGATCAAACTCCAAGATAGGAGGCTATGAAAGTTTTCAGAGCAAGTTTTCAGATATACCATTTTAACCTTCCAAGGCTTTCTCTGCTGTGGGGCTTTTTGGTGTCCAAACCCCCTTATCCAATAAACCTAAACTTTGTAACTTTGAAGTATCATCCTGTTTTTTCTTTTGTTATGAAAACCATTTGGTATATTTAAACATTGAAAACCTTTGTGGGAATATTTCTACATCTGTCTGTAGTACAATGTCAAGTAAAACGTATCCTCTTCAGCTCATAAAGACCATGTCATCAGTGGTCTTTCATTAACAAGAAAGTGAAGTCCAGATCCATGCTTGATAAAACTGATGCCTTCCTACCTGCCATAAAAAGCTGTCTTAAACATTTTCTCATTCCCTAAGAAACGAGAAGTCTTTTCAAGGTTATTATTCATATATGAATTTATTCTAAGGACTGTTATTAAATTATTTTTCATACTTGCCCACAACAATTCAGAGAGTGGTAATTTTGCATTGTCCCAGCCGCCTTTTTCAACAACATTGTGATTAAAGACCAAATATTTTGAAGCAGCCTTAGAATTAGTCTTTCTATGGGCAAATTAAATTTAACAATACTTTTCTTTCTACAACTGAACACAAATTTTACATCATTGGAACAATTCTCTATAATCAGGTTGAAGCTTCATTCTTGCATTTTACAGGACATCTTTCTCAATTACTTCATTTTTTAGTTTTTATTAAATAGTATTTTCCTTTATTTCCAATACCCTAAATTTCTGCAAGGGTTACTTAGGACCAGAACTTAATATGATGTAGTGGTTAGGGTCCAGGCATAACAAACCTAAATTTCCTTTGTCATAACTTCAGCCTTTTGTACTTTAGTCCTGCATTTACATTAGAACAGTAATAATGGCAAGTTAATTACACTTGAAATTCTAAGGGGTTTATATACAAAAATAATTTGTACATATAAATTCCAAAAGCAAAGGCATTGACATGGGTATGCCTCTAAGTTCCAAACTAATTTTACTAATCTCTTGTTTTACCAACTACCCCAGGAAGGAAATTAGGAAAATATAAACCAAACCAATCAACCAACTAAACAACCAACCAACCAAAAATATATAGGATAGCACATATACAGTTTACACTAGGAATTATAGTAAAAAAAATTAATAAAAAATAATGCTTTCACTGGCAAAATAATTGGTAACAAGAGCAGTAGATGCCAATGAGATCCATCTTAACTTTTGTTTCATTTATTTTGCTAATTGATGAACTTAAAGCAATAAGAAATGGAATGTGAATGATTTTTACATATTATAAGGTTTAATCTGGTAAAAGAAGAACACCAAAACTAGACAAGAAATGAAAAAAGTTAGAAATTTGGTCAGAAAAAAGAGAAAATTTGTCTAATTTGGAAAAGATGCTGGCTACTCTAGGGGAAGAATAACCTGAAACAAGTATCAGAAGAAGGATTCAGCCAAAATCCCTTGGGGTGACTCCAGATAGCAAATTATAAGGAATCTTGCAAAGGACCACAGTAATAACAATGCCAGTGTAAATTTAGGCTGTACCTATAGAGGCACAGTGCTGTGGCCTAGGGAAAAGATCTCTCTAGTCTGTGCAGCATAAAGAGACCACACCATACATTCAGCTTATGGGAACAAGCAAGGAATTCTTGTGCCAAGGAATTTCAGCATGCTGGAGGCAGTTCAGAGAAAGCAACGGAAATAAACATGTGGTTGTAGGGATTATTTTATGAGGAAAGTTCAAATGAAATAAATACCTTGATTTGACTAAATAGCTACTAGGAAGAAATATGATTGCATGCTTCAAACATTCTAGGACAGTTATCATCAAGGAAGAAGATAAATAGGATGCATAGAAGATCCGGCTCTACATCTACTTTCAAAATGTTCATATGCTTGAAAACAACTTCTGCATTATCTTCCAGATGAACTCTTTCTTCTTACATCAAATTTCTCTCAAAAATCAATGTATCAGTATAGATGTCAAACTGGAAAAAAAAAAAAGAAGTTGTTTTAGGTAAAACTAAAAAAAATTGAACTTTAAATATTATTTTAATTTTATATCCCTATTAGCTTGGTTTATAGAAGACATTAGGAGAAGGGTAAGCTCTTTCACAGCAGATGAGCCCTTCAGATTTTCTTGATGATGTGGTCCTATTTTGTAAAAAATACATATAAAACCTTATTGACAGCAGGACTGAAACTCAGATGTGCCAGTTCCTAGGGGAATGGTTTAAACTATAAGCCATATGACTGAATTGGGAAATATCTTGATGGAAAGAAATGGAAATTAGGGGTAGAAGGGATGCGAATCAGGATTTTCACATATTAATGGTAGGCTGAATAATAGGCTTCAAGAAAAAAAAAGCTTTCTTCTTATTCATTTGGAAGACAGTGTTTGGTCCCTTTTCTAAGGCTGGAGAGGAAATTTTAAATAGTATATTCACAAAAAGTCAAAATGAAATTTCTTGCTATTTCAAAACTAGTTCTTCATTCAGCTCAATCTAAACCAATAACTGAATAAGGGCTGGATTTATAAATAGTTTTAATGTGGCAAAGTTGGCATGTTTCAGCCAAGATAGCTATTAAAAGAAACATGAAACAAAAATAGTTCTCTACCTTAGAACTCATTAGGCTGTAAATAGTTCCTGTGCAGGTCTGTTTATTCAACTGATATCTACAGCTTAACTGATGCTTATAAAGCCCAAGTCAATTTTGAATTTGATAGAGCTAAATAATTAATGGAAGTGTTCAATCACGTGCACATTTAATTGATTAATATGAAGTTAATGGGCATTCTGAACTTAGCTTCACCACTGGGGACCTAGAGCTGATAAAATTAGCCTTTCTTAGCAGAAAGGTGTTCAATCTGGGTATGAGTTAAGCAACAAGCCAAAATTAAATCAATAGCCAGAGTCATCTTGGTAGGACTCCTAACAAACACAGTTGAGCCAAAATCTTCAAGCTTACTTGGAAGAGCATGAATTTTGGCCTGCTTTCTTGAATTAAAGGATTTTGTGATGTGTACCTCATTCGTGCACTTACTACATATCTCCAGACACAATTGAAGACACAAACACAAAATTTAAGATATTATTACCATTCTGCTATGATGTTGTCAATACCTTCTGCCAAGTAGAAAGCATAAATGTGATGAACAGGTAGTTCCATGGTGTTGTGGAATACTGGACCAATTCCATGTTTACCTAATTATGGGTCTATTTGCTGAGTTTCAGGCAATACATTTTTAAGCTGTTGACTTTTATTTCAGGACAACTTATTCAAGTCAAACTATCAAACTCTCACTGAATTCAAAAGCAGTTACTGTTAAAAGTAGCTAAACTGTATTGTTATACTGGCAAGAAAATCAATATTCATCTATTTCTGTTGACAGAGGAAGTGAATCCACCATCTAAGAGATTCACATTGAAAAATAATTGACTGTAGCTGCATAAACTTTTCAAAGCACCAGGCAACATACTTCTCTAGGGAAAACATAAATATGAGTCTCACACATGGAAATATCTCCAAAAACCAGTAAAAATTTTCTAGGACATTTCTATGCCAGATTTTTTGACAGTCTTTGATAGTTCTGTTTTCACCTTTTTGGACAAGAAAATTGTGTTTTGTCTACGTACACCGATAGTTTTATGATTCAATTTAACACTTCTGTGAGATGCTGGCCCAAATTATTTGTGCTCTTCCACAACAATCTGGAAGCTTTTCCTATGTAATCAACATGGAATCCCCTGCAGCTATTTTGCTACATAGCTTTACAGAGTGAAGAGAATATAAATTGATGGTTTACTCCTAATGCAATTACAGACACCAGCTCTTGTCAGATTAGATTGGGCCCTTCTAAACATTTAGACAATTCTGAAAGGATTTATTCCACCCATAATTTTTGTCACAAAGATATTATCATATTTTGACAAGAATAACTGTCTGCGTACTGCTTCTCTCTCTCAGTGAAAGTAACAATTAGATTAGATAATAGTTCCAAGAGCTTTTTCCATTGCCCAAACAGAAAAAAACTTTGAAAGTTAAAACACTTGTGTGTATTTATATGCTTATACCCTGAGGATGCAATATACTGTAATCATTCTTTTTTCAATGGCCATTGATTCTTCTGCACTGGTCAATACTTATTTAATTCCACAGCCTATTATACAGATTTCTTGTTTCTTGCATTCTATTTGGTATAATCCATTTAATGTGATCCAGCCAACCATTTGTCTGAATGTCCTTGTGCTTTGCAGTGAATCAAATGGTCATTTCCTAAACAATATTGCATTTCCAACAGCAGATTCTGGTAAGCATGAACCACTTTTATAATTAAAATGTAAATTATATTAAAGAAATAAGGAATTAATAGCTGGTAATTTTTTGCAAGGCACTTTTGCATTTAAAATAACAAAAACTGTCATCAGAGCATGATAGAAATAGATTTGATCTGTAAAATGAGTGTTTGAGTCTCCTCGTTTGCAAGACTACTTGTCCCTTCTAGCAACCTTCTGGATCTATGCTGTTTGTGGTTTCACACTAGAGCTTGATTCTCCCTACCCGGTCTAGGTTATTTAGAGGTCACATATGAGAAGAAGATAGCACAACAGACAGAAAAGAGTAAAATACATAGGTCGCACTGTGTGGCACTAATATTCAGTATGCTGTGTGTCCTTTATTGTCACACAAGTCATTCTGACAAAATTCCTGGGACAATTTGGATAAATAAACTTCAGCAAGTGTGAAGCTTTTGCCAGAAAGAGCGTTAGTCTTTAAGCATTTTAATGGATTCTGTTCATGCTAAGATCTCATTGTTATATTTTCATTTTAAATGTGAGATATTTCTATACATTTCTGCTTTCTCATCCCTAGAACTACAAAGTCTGTGTATTTTCTGCTAATGGGATCTGTGAGAAAGCATGGAGATAGTTAGGCCACACAACTGTTTCTACTCATTTTAAGAGAAAAAAGGAATATCTTTTAGTTAATCTGTACCCAACTCCAGAGACACTCTTTTAAAAAAATCAAATAATATGTCTGAACTTCTTGATCAGAAGACACAAATTGTGCTCCACAACGATAACATTAACACTTACGTAGCCCAGATTAGAAGGATACTTTCTGGTGCATTTACCTCCCTTTTCCTGTGATAGTCTAATGGCTCCCTAGGAGAAAATTAAAAAGAAGAGGCTTCTGTTCCTTGTTCTTTACTGATAAGCAACAGTGTAAGAGAAGCACTAGCAAAAAAAAAATCCAACCATTGCCTATAGTCTGAGCCTAGTCACTACCGGCTGATAATTCATGGAATGAGGATATCACTAAAAACACAACCAGGACCTAGGAAGAGTATTCATACAGAATAGATAGAGAATTACAAATGGATTTACCATTTGTTTTCCTGATCTCACTCTTCCATATTTGAATAACACCTTTATTGTCTTTAGGGAGAGCACTACAGTACGTTAGCACACAACTCAGGGGAGTACACGGTAGCAGTATTCAGGATTGATCTTCAGGGAAAGAACTGAGAAGTGTTATCTTTACTCAGTAAGATGAAATAGTTTCCCTAATCCTTAACAAAACAAAAAGGGGGAAAAAAACCCCATTTGCAGGGTGGTGGGTTTTTTGTTTTGGTTTGGTTTGGTTTTAGTTTTTTTTCTCCCCCACCCCAGCATAATTTGAAGATATCTGGCAAGTTGACATAGAAATCAGGAATTTCAAACGTCTTAAGCAGGTGCCATGATATACAGTAATACTGAATGAACTATGACTGAATGATTAATACTTTCCTTACTCCTGTCCCAATGCATATTTTCCCTTCTTTTTGAAAGACTGACTGAAAAGTTGGCCTAGATTACAAAACACCTTTAATCAAGTACTGACATTTAAACAAGGAAAACTAATTTGTATTCTGACTAATCAGCCTTATTAATAGTATTCTGACTAACTGAACCCTGGTACGGTCACAATTTCAATTACACCGTTATCAGAGAATATTGCTACATGATGATTCTGTAAAGATTAAGAAGAAAACAATTTAAAGGTGAATTGTCTGTCAGTAATGTGGTGAGGCATTGTAGAGGCAGTGAAAACAATGAACTCTGGATACTAAGTGAAGACCATTTGGCAAAATTTCATTTGGAGAGATTCAGTGTCTGCACAGAGTTGTCTCTGGACAGGCTCAAAGGATAACCAGAAGGAATTAGTACCTGATTCAGCCGAGCATTTAAGGACATGAATAGTCCTATTGAAATCAATGAGATTACTCACTTACTTGAAGTTAACCACATACTTAAGTATCTTTCTGAAGTGAATGCCTAATGAATGCCTACACTTGCAGAAGGGATGTAGAAAACTGGTTTGCCAGAGACTGGCTACAAATCAGCTTTGTAATGCTTGTTTGGAAAGTCTGTCAGAACTTTCCCATGAATTTTTCTACCCCACTGAACTGCGGAGATAGCTAGAGGCAAGTAGGTAAAACAGATAAAATAGTCCTTTGCCCTTTTCTTTAAAAAGATTATGCTGCAGCATAGAGTAAGCTCTTCCCACTTTGCCTAATGTGTCAAGAAAGCCAGTTGTTTTCCAGATTAGATTTTCTTGTATTTGCATCTTAATGATTGAGTTCATTACTGTAGCAAATGCTCCTCCTGGGATGCACTTCTAAAATGAATTTTAAGTGCTGATTGATTTGCAAGATTTGCAAAATATTATTCACGTGCTCTTTTTGTTTTTCAAAAATGCGAAAATATCCCAACAGCATTGTTCCAAAAGTTTGAAAGGAAGTCTCCTATCACTGTGAAAGAAGAGTGTTCTCAGTTGAAAAGAAAATGAAGCTAAAGGAGAAAATGGTATTATTAGTCTTATCTAAATTCAATTAGGTCAATGAAAGAGAAACAGTATCCATGCTTTAGGACATTAGAAACTCAAAAAAATAGATGAATCATTAATGTAAAATAATTTTAAACAGTTTTAAAATGTAAACAGTAAATGCTTAATATTACTAAACAATGAATGTATACACAGAACTAAAGTCCTCCTAGTTACCAAGATGAGGCTAACTGTACAAGAATTCTTCATATAAAGCACAAAATTAATAGAAAAACATGAAAATATATAAAGTATAATTTTTTTCCTTACAGGAGGAAAGCCATCAGCCATGTTTGAAGATGAGATAGCTACAGCAGAAAACAATATTTTGTCAAAATAAAAAGGTAGTCCTTGATATAGTTATGTGACTTAGGTACTCTGGGCTTTATTCCAAACTGTACTTTGAACTTCCTTCACTATCAAGGAAGTGACAAACCTTTGTACCTTATTGCTCCAGATAAAAAACATAGGGAATTCTTCTTTGTTTGTTTGTTTTTAAATTTATTTTTAACTTCTTTGTGGGAAAAGCTAGACTTTCTGACCCTCTATTTTGATGTTTTGATACAATAAAGCCCCATTTTGTAGACAAGCTGCTGAAACAAAAGCAGAATATAGACTGTTGCTGAATTAAGGAATTATAAACGTTTAAACTTTGTCCTTCACCACTTTTTGGCTAATAAAGTTCTGTTTACTGTACAGGTTAACACAAATCAGCAGCTAGCAAAGTGGAGTGCAGTTATAAGCGGGCAAGGTGGGTTGAATAGTGACCAGTTCTTTTTCTGCCAGGATTCCTTGCCTGAGTGTTAAAAGGTAGACATTAAGCTTTTTTTTCCCAGGCTCTTTCCAAGGTGAAAAAGGAAAGTAGCCTGGGAAAAGAGATAGAAGATACAAGTAAGATGTAGCATTTTAAGCTGTTTGTGAAATTATCCCCTATTTATCTAGAGAAAGCCTGTGAAAAGGAATGCTGTCTTGTGAGTGTATACATCCATGAGAACTGTAGTGGAGACAGAGCGGACTGAGGAGGTGTGACTGTTTTCCCAGTTCCTCTCTTTCATGACTCATCCTGCTTTGTGATTTTGGCTCCTAACCAGCATCTGGAACCGACATGACACAGCATCTTTTGACATTGGCTGTGGTATAATCCTGTCTCTCCTCTTCTCCAGCTCCATATCTTTCCCACTAAACAGTCCTCTTTAATATCATACAAAAGCCAACTTTAAGTTTTGCATAAAATAACCTGGTGCTGATGGAAATGTGTGTTCCTTTTCCAGGCCTGCTTGTGAGAAAATCCAGCAAAGCAAGCTGTGGGTTTTATCTGGCTCCTGTTCAATAACATGTCAAGTTTGTCAAAACTGTCTGACTGAAGCCCTTTATTATCACACAGTGGTGAAATGATTTGCCTGAAGGGGAAACAGAGCATTAATAAATTTAATGAATTGTACATTGTACATGACAGTCTCTGATGGTACAGTCTTCTATGTACTGTACATTCCAGACACCACCGCAGGTCCTACTAATTAATATTCATCAGTATAGACACATAAAACTCATTTTGGGATTTGCAGCACAGATCAGCCATTCCCAGGATGTCTCACTGAAAGCATTTCTCAGGTCATATGCCACCTAGTCTGAAAACATGTCAATGGGTTATGTTTACCTTCTCAGTGGTTTATCAGCCTGATGTCATGGCAAAACTGGCAATTCTGGCTTTAAATATTTATGTCATAATGTCAGGATTTTCATCCACTTAGAAATGTGGGGGAAAACAAACTTTTTCTTTTACTGCCCTAACTGCTATGGTAAAAGATCTGAAATTGTGGATGTTGCCTTGTAAAGTCCTATATTATTTTTTAGCTCATTGAAAAAAATAGTAGATCTTTCTTTCTAAATAATTCCAACACCTTTTATAAATAAAAACAAAGTTTTAAAAGCCTTGCCAGAATTTTGTTGGCCCAAATGAAAAGGTAAGGGAGCCCCCACCTCCCCCTCCCATCCTATAATTTACTGTATCCTGGATTTATTCCATTATGGAAAAGGGAACTACAAAAAAATCAATGAATTTATATTGTGCAGAAATGTAAGGAAACCTTGGTCCAGGATTGATTTCCTTAGTAAACTGCTTCAAGTTGTTTTCCTACCATGGAAATTCAGATGCATACTAAAATATTTCATGCATACTTGTTTAAAGGTAAAGAAATGACAGCATTTTAACAGAAAGTCCAACTCCAGGCATGGTGTTAGCATTATTCAGTGAATGTCTTGGTGGTTCCAATTGCCAAATACTTGGAAGCACAGACAGAAGAAAGGAAGGTCTTTGATTTCCTAAACCACAGATTAGTACAATTTTTCTACCTTACCACTGTACAGAGTAGAAAAGAATCACCAAACCAACCAAAACGCCACCCCACAACCGAACCTGCAAAACCCACACCTACCAAATGTTTGCCCAAGTCTGTCTCCAGAAATACTGTTTCAAATTCCCTGTTGTTTGTAAGATTCACCTCTGGAAACCAAACAGATTGCAATTATCTTCCAGGACCTTTGCTAGTGAATACTTTACAGGGATCAATGGCATACTCCATCCATATTCAGTTACTCCCTCACCTGTGCTTCACGAAGAAACTGCACTACCTGGATAGCTTATATTCTCTCTCTGAGGTAAAAAGAATTAAAAAAAAAATTGTCCTTCAGCAAGTTCAGGGGAACATTCTAAAATTTAATTCATTTAAGAGCAAAAAGTATAATGGTAATGTTTTCATAACATTTTTGACAGTATCTTTCTCTTTTATATGTGTTTTGGTGCAAAGGGTCATCAATAAATCAGTCTTCCTCTTACAAACTGAAACTCACCCTTCAACTTTCATAAGGGGCCAGAGTGATTTAAGCTACTGTAAGACAAATGGAATTATAAGACTGAAAACCCTAGGTTTACTTTTTTTTTTAATAATTACTATCTGAAAGACTTTCTCAACTCTCATGATGATGATGTGCTGAAAAGCAATCAGTTTTATGTGAAGATTAAACAAGTTGGTAGCTTCCCATACAGCTCTGTGACTCATTTTGAAAATCTCTGTGCTGATATCAGCATGTTGAATACCAGAAAGAAAGTGACCCAGCAGTGACTCTGGGTAGCTTCATGGACTGAAGCAAATATTTACATTTATTCAGACAACGAGGAGGTGGGGTGGCACAATGAAAGCCATATTTGTCCTAAGAGTTATGTCACTGTTCCAAACACAGCTTCTCTGTGCAAAAACCGAGGAGCATTTTAATTACTCTTCTCCTCCCCCCTCATCAAAATATTTTTAGGATTACTTGACTGTGCAAACTGTGATAGCCAGTTGTCAGGAACAAAGGGCACTCTTTCTGAGAGAAAGAAAGGGTCTGAGCAGTCAAAATTCTCAGAGATGCATAAAAGGTGAAGAAGTTCTCCCTAATTTGATCACTTGTCATATCAACTGGGCAGTTAATAACTTTGCCTAAATAATTGGACTGCAAAATATATATATAATATGAAAGTTCTCTCATATTCACTGGAAAAGCTTACCTTTTAGAAAAAAGTGGTTCTCAGAAAATGAATAGGGGAAAAATAAATATGAACTACTGTTAAATAGCTTTTTATATTCATGCACTACTTTAATATAACTGTAGCACTTTTTCTTCAAACATTTGAACAGTTCTCTGGAAATCAGTATGTCTTAAGGACAGAATAAGCAATCTGGAAAACCAGATTCCCCAAGCCAAGTTAATTTTTTTTCCCTTGATACAACAAAAGCTTTTAGGTAGAATTCAATAAATTGAAAATGCAGAGGAAGTACTCAGATTTGTTTTCTGTGTATAAAACATTTAGGCTGCCTCCTGCAAGCCTGACCATAGGGTCAGATTTGTCCGTAACATTATTGAGATCCCATATAATTTCAATGCACACAAAACTGGGTGTATAGATAACTACTCTGTTATTGTCTCTCTCCCTTCCTTTCCTAGAGAAGGCAAAAAAGGTTTGCCTTTTTGTTGTTGTTGTTGTTTCTTTTGTATTTTTTTCCCCTAAAAAGGCAGCACTATCACTTTATTACAAATACTTCTTTATTCTGTATTGCTAAATTCTGATTTGCCTGATAAGATATATGCTATTGTTTATAGACATTCATCCGGTAAGATGATGGGAACACTTCTGACAGTAAGTGTTCAGTAAAGCCTGAACAAAGAATTAACCAAGTGGTTTTCTTCAATTTATCTTCCAGATAGCATTTATTGTTCTCTTTCTGTAGTGTTAGTTCTTGGAAATTTACTTGGAATGCAAATAATAGTATTTTTAGAGCCCCAAAGAGATTTTCTTTTTTTAGAATGAAACTAGTAGCAATAGCCACTTTACCAACAATAAATAGTTAAAGTTATAATTTCTAAATGTTAAAACTATTTTAAATTCGGTATTTCACTCATTGCTTTAATGTTTTTACAACTTTAAATAATTCTGAAAAAGCCTCACATACCATCTGAGAAAAGTAAACTGGTTTTTATTCTTTAGGGATATAATATGCATTGAAGATAAACAGTCTCCAACAACATCAAAGAGAAACATAGGGTACTACTATACAGATCTAACACAAAAATGTTCTCACTTTTGTTGTGTATTTTCTTGAGTTCCTAAAAGTAAATTTATCATTTACTGTATTCTAACAATAACACTTTCCTTCAAAAAATCAGTATCCTTTCTAAATTTGAAAGGATTTCACAGTCCTACAGTATTCCAGAAGATGAGCAATGGAGTCATTATGTGAAAGGGTTTAAAAGTACAATAATGTTATATCTGTTAGCTGTAAAATTTTGGACCCAGCAATGCTGTCAAATTTGCTCTCAGGATAAATGTTCACAAGTAAAAGCACGATTTCAAACCTTTGGGCTCAAGCTTGCTGCTCTCTCTCCATATGGATGTCAAAAAATGGTGGAAAAATTTTCAAGACTGCTCAAGAATACCAGCTTGGTTTTTCCAGTGAGAAAGGGAAGGGAAGGGGAAGGGGAAGGGGAAGGGAAAGGGAAAGGGAAAGGGAAAGGGAAAGGGAAAGGGAAAGGGAAAGGGAAAGGGAAAGGGAAAGGGAAAGGGAAGGAAAAAGACCCTACCAAAGAGCCAAGGACAACCCTTCTGTCCCTGTACTAAATAAAAATTTTGTTACTGGTATTTATTATCATCTAAATATTTGTATCATGTGGTCCCCTAACAGTAACTAAAAGACGTATCGTATCAAACATCCTTCTTTTGAGATCCAGCCAACATAACCAAGCAAGATTATAAGGAAGTATCAGTTTGGAAGACCAAACATTTGCTGGAAGAGAAGGCTTTTAAAAGGACTTCATAAAGATTGCTTACCCAACTGGTGGTATGCCATAGCACAGAAAATTCCCTAGTGGGGGGAAAGAAATTGTTTTATTTTCATTCCAGATATACTTAGTGGGGAAATTTAATCTCTGGCCAATGGGAAGGTCAAGTGTAGGCAGCATGAACCTCTTTTTAATTTATGTAAGGGAAAAGCTTCTGTTTGTTTCAGGGTAGGATACTCTTAAACTGTTTCTATGGTAAATTCATAGGTATTCTGAGAAAGTCAAACTTGCTGTAAGTGCATTTAAAGCAAAACAAACCCTCCTTTGCTGTAAGGTGATTGATGCTTTCTACTGATCTCATGTTTATTTGATACATGCTAATTCCTTAAATCAAAGACACATATTTTAGACTTGGTTCAGAAGTGTTGGGAAGATGAAAAATACTAGCACAAGCTTTTTCTACAGTTTAGTAACTGTTTAAGATTTTTAAACAAAACCTCCACAGTTTCTCAGTCGATTATACAAGGTTATATAAGATGTATCTACCAGACATTATTTCAGACTTCACCCACCTTGACTAACCAGTTCTCTTTTTCAAAGAGAAATGCAGAGAAAGATTTTTCAAACTTCAAATGATACAATAGCAGTTTCAGCATTTTACCACTCCCATCAAAAGTTCAGGGCTCACTTTGAAAAGATACACCAGATTTCTGCATTGTCTAAGCATCTTGTTTCTATTATAGGATAATGGCAGTCTACCTTCTAAATGCAGAGATGTTTTTCTGTCTTTGGTCTCCTAGTGCAATGTCTCTGGCCTCCTGATGGATGATTCAAGAGTTCCTGCTTGGTTGTTCATGAGCCAATACAACCTTGAGATCAATACTAGACTTGGCAGCTGGCAGGGGGATTTCAAAGAATTTTAATTGCTCTTTTGAAAGTGCCTCAAAATGTCACAGACTGTCTTGGCAGAATCTTTAAAGTCCCAGTTTTCAGATGTGAAAATATTAGCTGGTTTTTTTTTCCCCTACTTCAGTAGTTTTTTTTGTGGACCAGAGGACATCCATTTACTAGCTGGTTCCCATTAGCAAGAAACAACAATCCTAAAACAGAAAGTGTACTAATTTACCTTATTTCTGAGCATCTCTTACTGTCTCTGAATTACAGCTTGCACAGCAGAGTGGTTTTCAAAGACAAAACTTCAGTAGTATAGAAATAGGAATGCACTGGGTGTTGCTTGTCTCCTGTGATTTTACAAAGTGTCTTGAAATTGTTCGTCATTCCTGATAGCAAGTTAAGTTTCAAAAGAGCCAAGGTGATAGAAAATGACACAGAATAAATAATATTTACTATTTATCCATGATTTTCCTATTTAAAAAAAAATGTTGCTTTTATCCATTTGAAACAGACATATATTTGTAAAATGCTTTCAGATACTTTGCCCTATTCTACTCAATTTTTTTTTTTTTTAGTCAGTTCTGTAAATCAAATAAAAAGTTAAAAGAAAGTCCATGCTGGAAGAGGGCATCCAGGTTCCTTTATGCCACACAAGGATTTTGCAAGACCAAGGTCAATCACGTAAAGAGGAAGCTGGAAAAAAATACGTGAACTATTTAAAAGCAGAGTTAACAAGCCAATAGGAATAGTTTTTAATGATCACTGAATTTTCCATTATCCAAATAGTCAAGCTGTAGTCCAGTTTTAAGTTATTTGATAAATTTTAGGAGATGATCAAATTTCATGTCTGTCTTTAAGTGGCAAGCCAAGAGTATACAATTATCTTTTGACTATGAAATTCTGTTAATTCCAATTAGGAAATATAAGCCATTCTAAAACTTTGAAGCTTTTAAATTTCAAAAATAAAAACCAAGATGTTAGTGTTCTTTGATATCAGAAACACAACACTTGGAAACATTTGTTTCCTTCTAGCAGTCTTCTGCCATCTTTGTTTTGGCAGTTATACTCTTTCCCCACTTCCAGTCAAGAGATACAGAGGAATAAAAGCTTCTAATCACATACAACAATTAGTTTTTGTTTCCCCAGCTTTGATTCCCATTTAAATGGACTTTTAAATCATAATGTGATAAATCTATCACTGATTAAGTAACTCTATCCAGTGTTACAGCTGTGAGTAAATTGGTGACAGCTACAGCCTGTATTTTCCTTCAAGTAATTTCAGAATAGCTTGATATTTGAGAAGGTATGTTAAGAATATTCTTTTATTTTCTTCATAGTGAAAAAATTTTATGTACTTGTTGGCCTACTGCCCAAAACTTCAGTTGGAGAGGGAAAGACTGTATATTGCACATTCACATTTGATTTAGAGAGAGTATACCTCCTGATGATCAACTTCCATGCCAAGCAATAAAGGTAGAAAAACTTCCAAGGGAGTCATGCTTTTATATAGCGAGTTCGATCTGTTACTTAGATCAAAATAACTGAAAATAATAAAATTTTAAATTCCCAGTCAATTTTCTACTTAATGCCACCCTGAGAAGAATTTTTTTTTCTTAAAACTTTATTTTTTTTAAGCAGCAGTCATAAGCTGTGGTAGGAATTAAAATAAGCCCTTGAAAAGTTAAATCAGCACAGCGCTGCTATTTTTGAGGGCTTGCCTCATTTTTCTTCAAGCTACCTGTAATACCCAGCTTGATCTCAGAAGTAGAACTGAGAAGGCTTATTTTTAGCAACCAAACATTTCTTCACTATCTCTCTGATAAATCCTGATGACCAAAACGAAGTACAACTCTTGATTTTGAATTCTGAGAGACACAGACATCTTCTGTATTGAGAAGTGATGGAACTAGTCACAAAGTACAAATTACCACTTTCAATTTCTCAATTTTTTACCTTTTCTTCACACTTGATGTTGCTCAAGACTGGACAAGATGCATCTCTGGAAACGTGGCTTGGATGAGCACACGTTTATTGGACTATCTCGGAATGAACCAAACCCATATACATCAACTGCTGCATGTACTTGAGAACGTGTACAATAGTTTTTAAATGGGAGCCTGCCTTATATTTAGTAAACATTACTTTAGTGAAGGAATTTTATGCCTTCACTGGCAATAGGAATACTGTCAAACTTGGTGAAACAGAACACTTTTAGGTGATGTGTAAGTATCAACACCTCACTGACTGTATGCTGGAAATATACAATCATCATTTGTTAGAGTGTCTGGTTCAATTTTATATTCTTTATTCTATTTTTTTCTTACTGTAGAAGGAAAAAATCTTGAGGAGTTTCTTATGATTTTGAAGCACTTAACAAAAAAATCTACCTCCTAATCAGCACAAAAGCAGGGTTCAGGGCAGCAGCAAAGCCAGAGACTACATACAACAGTTACTGTTTTACTTCTTAGCTACTTCCAATAAAACTGATTAGATGCAGCTCTCAACTGCATGAATAGGTACAAAAAAGTTAAGGCAAACACTTACTTGTAAAACAGGAAAGAAAAGGCAGGGCAACACTGCTGGATTTAAAACAAAACCAATTTAGAATCAAAATTTAACATCAAAATTACACAAGAGACAAGAAGAAATATAAAGCATTCGAAACTTTTTTGTATGGGGTTTCCTTCACTTGGAAAATGGAAGAAACCCCACACAGAAAAGTTAAGAATGCTTTATATTTCAAATAAAGACAGCTTAACAAAACTGAATTTCATTGCTTAGAAAAATTATTTTGTAGGGGTATTTCCAAGATTCAGATTTAATGCTCAATAAGAACAGTATCTCTGGAAAGGCCAGATCTCCTGGTCAAGAAAATTTATGACAACATATATTTATCAGAAGATAGTTTATTGACAACAAATACAAAAATTGTTACTCTCATTCCCTGATGTTTCATTTTAAAAATAAAGCATTTCCTTCACCACTTTACAGACTTGTAAATACAGCTTTGTAAAAAATTAAAACAAAAAAAATTGTGACAATAAATTAAGAAAATGTGAGGAGAAAGAGGAGGAGAAAACCCAAGCCATCAAGGAGAAAATGCATTAGAAGCAATAGAAAAGTTATGCAACAGAATTGAAGTTATCATATTATATTCTCCTCCCAAGAGAACTTTGAGAGATTTGCACATGAAATAAAATAGCAGCAAGGAAAAAGGATAAATACAAGTGCATTTGTGTCCCACTGGAACTTGTTCTTACTAACCAAAACAGTAGTACTCATCAGAATCAATTTTGGGATGCTTATGCAGAGACTGTGCGTCTTCCATGACAGAAGAATCACTGAACTTGTCCATATCTGATGGGGTCTGGTGACCAGGGACATCATCCACTAAGGTGTCCAAGTAACTCCCCACTGATATTCCATCCAATCCATCACTACAGTCTTGTAAACTGCTACAGCTCCCATGGAGGGATGTCTCCTGACTTTCTAACAAGCTGCACAGGCTTCCACTCAAACTGCTGCCTCTGCTGGCAGTGGCTTTCTCTTCAATCATCCACTTGATGGATTCAATACTTTCATTGATGAGGAGGAGCTGGCGCATCAGCTTCACATCAGTGGCTCGGAGATTAACCTACAAGGCAAAAGTGATTTAAAAAATTACTCTTTTAATAATCAAGCCAAAGAGCAGGCTTGAATGGGTTAAAAGAAAAAACACAAAAAAATCCAGCTTTCATATCTAGGACAAATCTATTTCAGTAACTAGTAAAAAAGCCCACAAGCAAACAAATAAAAAAAATCCTGAAAGCATAGCTATACTAATACTTTCAGTGAAGGTCAGGTGGGAACCTGGCCAGCCTCCCAAAGCTCTCCATTTACAGGACTGCTAGTCAGTGACAAAGCCTGTATGCACACTGATACAATGCTGTTCAGATGAGAAACACAGCTGCTATGACAACTCCGAGCCCTTCACTAATGAGAGAATCAAGACATAATGCCATTTCTATTTACCATTACTCTACACTACTTACAGCTACAGACATCTAGGCAGCCACCCATATTATCCTTACTACTATGGCTACTTGGACAACCTAAAATTTTCAGATGTGCATAATTTGGAAAAAAGCTTGTGGATATTTAACTTTTACTCACACTACTCCTGAGCAGACATGAAAATCTGCTATATAAATGCCCAAGGGTTGAACTACTGAACTTACTGAAACTGTAACTTTTAGTTATTTAAACCCATATTAGATGAAGGTGATGAAGTTCTGAGTTTACCATGTATTACAGACACAGAGCAAGCATTTGCCACAGCTAACTAAATAAAAAATGGACATTAAGAACAAACTCCTACTTTCTCACTTAGTTGTGGTGGTTGATGCAAACACACAGAAGCATTAATAGCAACATACAGTGCAATATTACAGTGTTGCATTTCACAGATATATTTGAGTTGACCATCTTAATATTTTCCTTAAGGGAAACTACATAAGCCACTTTCTAAGTCACTTCAGCTGACAAATAAAGATGAGACCTAAGGTCTCACTGCTTCCTTCTCTTCATCTAAAACATCATAGGTACTGGAAAAAGAAAAAATCTGTGACCCTGTCTTATGCACCGTATTGAAAATTTTAAAGTTTTCACTCAACTGAAAAATAAAGAAAAAACAAGTAAGATCTATTACATCAGACAATAGACATTTTATACAATTCTCCAAGTCCACAACTGTTGTACAGAAAAATAGCACCTGTATTGTTCATACACAATGGACTAGAACAGAACCAGTATTGTCAGGAAGCAAAGACTTGTTTTGCTACGAGTATAATCTGAACACGATCTTTTCCATACTCAAATGCCATTTTCTCAGTATCCCAAATTTCACTGAACTGGTACTGTTGTTCAAAACTTATTTTAATGTATTTTTAATCTCTTAGATACTGCAGAAGGTTGTAGTGGATTCAGCTGGGACTCTTCCTAGCAGCCAGTATGGTTTTGTTCTCTGTATCTGTCACCAAACCATGTTGGCACCAGTGCTCTTGCCAAGCAGTGAGGGCAATCAAGGCCTTTTCTGTTTTTCACTCTGCACCTTCAGCAAGTGGACTAGAACTGAGAAAGATGTTTGGAGTGGACAAAGATGGGACAGTTGACCAGAATTCATCAAACAGATATTTCTTGCTGTGCAAGAAATACAATGCTGTGCCCAGCAATAAAACCTGTGCATTTGATCTTTCCTATACAGCTATTGCTTGGGGGCTGGCTTGATCTACTGGTGGGAGATGGTGTCACTGACTTTGCATCACTTGTTCATTTCATTTATTTCCTTCATTTTTTAAACTGTCTTTATTACAATCTAAGTTTTTCTCACTTTTGTTCTTGTAAATCTCTGCCTGAACCCACTGGAAGAGGACAGGGGAGTCAGCGAGCAGCTGGTGGGTGCTTAGTTACTTGTCAGGAACAACCCAATGCAGAGACATTCCAAGCTTTGCCAGTAACAGACTGCCTAACTGTCATATGTATTCCCAGCTTCCTTCCCCAGTCCCTGAATTATTCCTTCCCCAGACTTCCAAATTATTCTCAATCCAGTAACAAAAGATTTAACACAGCTAACATGGTATTGTGCAAAACAGCTCCACCGACCATGCATTCACTTTTAACAATACTGCCCATCTATCATTGTTTCAGAAGTGAGGTTATGAAAACAGATTGACCATTTTGTAGTTCTCCTGCTCAAGCCAATTCCTCTACTCTACCCAATAAATCACTATAAACCATTTGCTCGGCAACTAGGCTGTCATGAAAGCAGTAGATTACCCAGCTTCTCAAATGCAACTGCAGACTTCAGCAACTTGAATATAAAGATGCTCAGAGACAAGTTTCCCAAAACGCTGATTTAGGAAGTGTTTAACAGAATTAGCACCAACATGACTCAAACAAAACAGTCCCTTTTAGATAAAGTAGACTTCTTATATATTTCAGAATCAGTTCACAGGAAACAATTTTTTTCTCTAAATACAGCAACAGCTTCAGCATATTTGTGGAACAGCCTTACTGGACACAATTCTTTGCATTCCTGAGTGCTAGAGTTGTCCTAGCTACCATGTCATTCCAAGTCTCCCATATCAAGAGTGTGCTTTTCCTAAAGCAAATATTATAAAGCAGTTTAACAAGTGTCATCTTTAATACAGTTTACGTCATCATCTGTTTGATAACACAGAAATGTCAAAATGACATTTTTTGCCCCTTCTGTGCTTTAGCACAGACACAATCACATTACCTTTTACTCACTTATGTAGCTGCAACCCATTTATCTTGGAAGTTGTTGGAGTATACAAGTTGGAGTGTTTTTGGAGTAAACAAGTCAGTCCAAGGCTGACTTCAGCTAACAGGACTAAACACAATAAAATCTCACCATGCTTGACAGCTCCGTGTGTTATGTGCATTAACAGGTGCATTTCAGGAATAGTTTAAACAGTGTATCATAGCTAATAAAGGCTTTTCAGACAGTTTTTATAGTTGTCCTTTGAGTTAAAGCTAGAGCACAGGACCACCACAGGGAAGGTGTCTGTTATTATGGATCAGTCCTCAGCAAAAACTTATGGTGTATAAAAAAAATATAACAGAGTTTCCTGTTACAGGTTAACTTCTATGTTTTTTTGCTTAGTTTTGCTTTGTATATTTGCAATAATCCTGATCACAGAAAGGATACTAAATGTTTAACATTAAAAGCTAGTCACAGCAGAGAAAAGAATGAAATTAAAGTTTAAGGAAAAGATATCCCTAAGTTTAATTAAATTATTTCAGTTTCATTGTTTTCTCAACACTTTTACATTCTGTGCTGTTGCACCCCAGCACTGTGCTGTAAAGAGTCTACTAGTAAAAGGAAAAGAAGTGAGCAAACTTAAATAATAAGGTATTTTATTCTGCATATGTGTTTTAGCTAGAACACAGTGAATTAAGTCCTTACAACAGACAAAATCTTACACTTACAACTTAATAGATTCAGGAAGCTATTTAAGTCACTCAGATCAGAAGCTCTGCTCTGCACAGAATCTCAAGATGAATCTAGGGTTGGCTGCTCTGGAATCTGTGTTCTAAAACATCTTGAGTTTGGACACAAATTCCACGATAAGTGGAAGTGGATGAAAACAGTACAAAGTACAGTAGTCCTGAGAAAGCTTCATGGAGGTTCAGTCCTGGGAAGTCTTGCAGAAGATAACAAACATGTGGAGAGGTTAGGTGAAGCATACTGCAGCCAATTCCATCTGTTGCCAAACACTACCATACCCATCTCTATCACACTTTTTACAAACAGAATTTCAAACCAGCAGAACTTAGTATGGACTAAACAGGTGTGCATGACCACTACGGTTCAGGAGTATTAATGTAAAAATTGCTTTTTTACATTTTAATGTAAAAATTAAAATAAAAATTGCTTCCATTTCCTACGATGTGTCAGACACAGCTTTCTGCTTTTCTATTCAATTTCTTCTAGTTCCCATATCATTCAGGATTAAGACCTTGCCAGCTATGCCTACCTCCCCTTTCATTTTTAAAAGGGAGATTACCTCAGCTTTTCATAAAATAATAAATTCCGTAAATTAAATCGAGATGCAATTAAAAAAACTAACAATCAATGTCTAAATAATAATTTGTTTTGCATGCTGAGATATCTCTTCTTCAAAAAAGCTAACCTTATTCCATTTTCTCCTGGTGTTACTTTACTATTACAAATACTGAATAACAACTTTTAAAGTAACTAAGAAAATTAGTTCACAAGGCAAAAGATGAAGGCGAGGAAAATAAAACAGTGGTTGGCAAGTGTTATCAAGATTAAAATACAGTAAGAAGATATATAAGGATAAAATACTCAGTAAGGTCAATAAAACCTCATTGACTAATTCTGTGAGACTGTAACAAGCTAAACACCATAAGCAACTTATCCAAAATGCAAAATTCAAGCATTATTTAACTGGAGTCACTAAGCTAACATGTTTATAACAGGGATAAGTCTGGTGGCACAGACAGGATTTGTTTATTTAATATGAAGCATGCCATCTGAAGGCGAGAAAGCTCAAAGTGGTGCAATGGCTTCTCAACACCAGTAAGTAAAAGAGATGCTCTTTTTTCCCCCCCATTTAACATGTCAAAAAAAACCCCAAAACACCAACCACAAATAACAGATAATGTCTGCTCCTTTAACACACAGGATGATTAATAGGCTGTGCAGCAACTACATCCTACTTAAAACATATGTGTACATATGCAATATGTACATATGTACAAGTGCACGTCTTTAAACTTCTTGCCTGCTTCTAAATTGTCCCACTGATTCGAGGTGTTTGCATTGGTTTCCTTACATAATTACACTGCTTTAGGCAATGGTATTTCAGGATCAAGATGCAAAAGATTAGAATATCCAGGCTGACTTCTGAATTTGAACTTCTCCTGAATCTGAATCTTCAGCATCTCCTGTTACAAATGCAGGGAATTTTACCTGAGAGTAAGAAGACAAGTTTACTGTCATCAGCTGGAGGGCATCTTCTATGCACCAGTGAAACAGTAACTGCTTGTGGGAATGCACCACATGCTCTCCACAGCAAAGCCAATTAACTGTGGTAAACTCAGACATCATAATTCAGAGTAACCCAACCAATCTGACTGAAACTCTGTATGAGCTCTCTCAAAGCAATGGACTAAAGCCTGGCAGAGAATAAGACTGTCAGTCGAGGTAGGTGCTGCAATGTTCATCATTCTGCCTTGTGTCTTCTCACTGTGATTTACCTCACACTGATTTAGCTAAATTAAATTTCAGTCAACAGTGATAAATGTAGATCAACAGCTTTTTCTGCATCTGGTTTCTTTCAGCATGGACTTGTGTTATAATGTATTCCTGTATCATTTTCCCATTTCTCCTCTCCTGGTTTTTACGCTTGTGGTAAGCTTCAGACAATGAGGGAGCACATACAGAAGCTACATATATATGTATGAAACCTAAACTTATGTGATCCATTGTTGATTTGTAGCTATGGTTTGCTGATCTACTTTCTTTTTGCCAAGTGAGCAAGTTACACTGACTCAGATGCACTTCCATCATGAGTTACAATAAAAATATTGCGGCAGACCAGAAGTATTGATCACTTAATTTTTGATTTCTTTTGCAAGAGATTGCTTATACTGTTGCATCTCTTGAAGACTCCAAAATTGTTAAAACCGTTATACCAGATTTTTTAGGTAGTATTTGTTACAATCGCTGAACTCTCAGCTGCTCATGAAGTGAGTAGCCATTGGGTTTTCAGTTTCTGTCTGCACCCTTCACTACTTTAAACAGAGGCTCCAGCCTAGTCACTGTCCAGCTTCAAGTTCCTGCATTTCCACTGCAATCCTTCACCAAGTCCTTGCAAAAAATATTTCCACAGGTCCATCTGTAAAATTTGGCAGTCACGTAATACAGCTTTGAGCACAGTGACTTTTAACTAGGAGGGAGGAATAGAGACCTTGTGATTCCACATCAGCCACAAAAGGATTTTACTGTAAGGAGAGGTTATCAACCCATTGGCTAAATTAAGGAAGTGGGCAGGTCAGGTCTGAGCCACCACTGGAATAAGGTAGGAGAATACACTAGAATAATTAGGAAGCAGAGCAACTTCAGGAGACAGCAAGTTAGTTCAGTAGGCAATGACAGTAAATAACTCAATTATCAGGTTCCAAGGACATTTCTTGCAAATATATGAACAAAAACTTATGCCAATATGGTTATCATCTAATACAGGAAATTACAGTAATGGCGATTTACATTTATAACATCCTACTTTAATTTTATACATACTAATTGTTTCTCTTATACTCGACGAGAAAATACATACCACCAAATTGTGCAATTGTTTAGTCATATTATCTCTTAAAAAAAAAAAAAAGTGAATCTCAAGGCCTCTTTTCAGTGCCTTGAAATATGCAGGGTCCTTGTTTAGGGAGTACTATGTGGGCAGCCTGCCAAGTGTATTAATATCTTTGATAATAAAATATCAATGATTAGGATGAATCACTTGATCAGTAGGGTACATTTTTTCTTTTAACATTATACTGTTTGAGGTATCTTGTATGCTTAAATATAACAAAAAATTCCCAGGGGGGAAAGTACATTTTTATTTGTTTTAGTTTTTTGTCCATCTCTTTATTTCACTGTGAAAAAGAAGAAACTATCTAACTCCTAAGTAAATATGACAATGATTATCAAAAAGAAACATGATGTACAACTGAGAGCAAGTAGAAGGAAAAAAGAAGTTTGTTAGGTTCTTATTTCTTCACCTCCTGTCCAAGTAAAACAAATGTTAAATAAATGGAAGTACTACAGAACTCAAAGAGAGAAACATCCAGTCTCAGAAGGATGAAAAATACAAAAGGAAAATCCTGACTCTTTTAAAGTTTAGTTGAATTAACCTGAAACGGAGCAGTGACAAAATGTAGGGATTTGTGAAGAGGAAAAACTTCTAATGCTGCAGGAAGGTTTTACTGAATGCATCCAAATATCTCATACTACTGTCATAAAAGCATCATCAGACCTTAGATATGTATCTACTGTGACAAAGGTGAACATGTCCAGACAATCCATAATATGGACCCATATTTGCTGACAGACAAGATAACTCCACTGCAAACATCCAGGTCAATATGAAGCTGTAACATCTGGCTGTGGGTGTCAGAAATTGTTACAGCAGATGGACGATCACAGTATCATTACAAAGTGTTCTGGACACCAGCCACAACGCAGGACTGCATGTGTCTTCTGACCAACACAAGACAGCACTGGCACTCAAGAACATATCTAATTTGATTTTTTTTTTTTTAGTTGGGTTTTACTCTCTGCCTTATTTATGTTTGTCTTGACCAAAACCTAGTCTTAGAAACACTATGCAAAAAACTGAAAGAATATAATAAACATTTCATACCTGTTCATCCCACCAAAATGAATTACTTTTAATACTGGCACCGTGGAAGTATACTCAAAAATATATAAAAATAAAAGAAGATAATGGAGTTTGCTTACAGTTATATCCAAAATTTGAAAATACTGCCTTTATAGAGATAACAGCTAAGTTTGAAAATATTTTAAAATGAAAAAAAAAAAAAGAAAGAAACACTAAACCTAAAAAAACACCCAACTTATTTCATTAATTCACAATTGAGACACAACAATAGTGGTACTGGGGAGAAATCTGAACTCTCTTGAAATTCAAGTCTGCTTTCACAACACCACTGGAGAGACACATACAATTAAAATAAATTAAATCTTTGTCTCAATCTCCCCAGAATTCAAAATGCAATTCTGTTTGAAACAACACTGTATTCCTGGACAGGGGGTATTCCTATTGAAAGCATATTTTTAATCTAAAAATCAAATCTCTAGGTAAAGGCAACATGCAGTCCTATTTACGGAAGGTTAATCTGGATAAGAACAAAAAACAACTTCAAGAAAGCTTTGGTATTATAAATCACATGTGCTCCCAAAAATGCTTTAGTAGTCCTAGAAACTTATTTGCTGATCACTGGGATTTTTCCCCTATTTAAATATTACGAGCGTTATGTTTCCATATTAAATTTTTGAATAAAAATGAGTCAGTATCCTAAAAAGTAAGGGGTTTTGTTTTGTTTTCTTTATGTTTTCTTTACTATTTGAAGTTCCATGTCTTTCAAGTTCAGCTTAATTTTTCTTATTAATGCAAAACTTCATCCAAATCTCCTCAGTGGTGTAATCACCATTCTCCTAAAATATGGTCCCTACACAGTCTTTACATCTCTCTGAAAATACTAGCAAGTTTGAGGTCTTTCAGATAATATCAAGTTGCCTATTCTGAGTCTTTCAAACAAAAACACCCTTTCAAACTTCCTGATATCTATAAAAAATTAAGTAATTTTGTTCTTTCTCAACCACTAAGAAGGTACCAAACAGCTAGCAGCTAACCTGCATCTGGGATCTACAGACTAAATATCTAGGAGCAAACAACAGGCTACTATCATTTCTAGCAAGCTGAAATACCGGAGTGGGCCAGCATAATGAGCCAAGCAGGCTGCTGACAACTACACTAGCTGCAACTTTTGAGCCCTTTTGGCCCCTTTTGGCTCAAAAACCCGCAGACCCCTTTGCTTCCCACAGAACACACCACACCAATTAATTCTGGAGGTCACAAGATGTGATTATCAGTGTATATTAATAATTAAACAAAGACACATCCTATGCTTCCAGACAAAGATGTGAGAAGGTAGTAAGAGTAATCAGTCATGAACTATCTTCAAGCCAAAACCAGGCACTCAAGGTAACATTTACTTTCCACATTATTTGATCCCTTCTCTGATCAATAACTATTATCCATGGCATATAGTACTGTCCTCAGCTTCTTCTACACCACTCTAGCTCATGTCATATTGGTGTTTTTATACTTAAACCTGTTCTTAGTGAAGATTTCTACACAGAAGAGCACTGGGGCATTGTGGTGTGATTCCAGTTCAGCAAAGAATGTTAATCATAGCTATCAATGCAGTTGTCAGATGTTTGAGTAGCTTTAGAAGGAATCAAGGTCATTGCTTACATTTCCCATTTCTTCTTCTATTAGCTAGTGTAGCAGTGTAAGTTTCAAGTTTTTTGAATTTGTATTTGTATATACTTGGTATAGTCCTTCCCCCCCCATTCCTGTCCCCAATGTACCTGGTTCATCCTGATGTAACCCCACCCCTTTTCCTTCCATTGGGTCAGTGTTTCCCCGCACAGCCCCCAAGCTGGGAAAAAGGGAAACACAACCCCTCCCCCTCTCTCTATCTCTCTCCACCTTCCCT